>OX459037.1:27318837-27665767 GCA_949775005.1 Orthosia gothica | reverse complement strand
AATAACTATATAGCACAAGGATACATTGAGAAGGTGCCTGATAAGGAAAAGGATAAAAAAGCTGTGTACTTACCTCACCACGCTGTTATCCGAGCTGACAAAGAGTCCACCCGAACACGCGTTGTATTTGATGCGTCATGTAAAGGATCAAACAACGTTTCGTTGAACGATGAATTACTTGTGGGTCCTCAGCTGCAAGAAGACTTGAGAAACATTTTGATGAGATGGCGCATGAAACATGTCTGTTTTATGGCAGATATAAGACAGATGTTCCTCCAAGTATTAGTGAGCCAAGAAGACGCAGAATACCAGCGAATCCTGTGGAGACAACAGGAATCTGATGCCCTGGAAGAGTATCGATTGCTCGGAGTCACCTTTGGAACAGCGTCAGCACCATATTTGGCCGTTAGAACGCTCCAACAGTTAGCCAAAGACGAAGCTAAGAATAATACTCTTGTTGCACAAACTATAAACGAGGATTTTTACATGGACGATCTGTTATCTGGCACAGACTCAGTAGCTGAAGCTATATCACTCTCTAAAGAATTATCAGACATTCTGGAAAAAGGCGGTTTTCAACTTATGAAATGGGCATCCAACAGTATCGATTTAATGAGGTATATAGAAGTAGATAAAAGATCTGCTAAGGCACAGATTAATTTAAACCTCGATGGAACTCTTAAAGCATTGGGAATTGAATGGAATTTAAAAACAGACCAGTTTCAATACAATCTTAGATTTACACCCATAGCCAAGTCCATAACAAAGCGAAACATATTATCTGATATACAAAGATTGTTTGATCCTCTTGGTTGGATAGCACCAAGTACTGTTATGTCTAAAATATTAATACAAAAGCTTTGGCTTGAAAGATTTAACTGGGATGAACAAGTAAGTAACACATTAGAAAAAGAATGGAGAGAAATAAGATCAGACTTCGTTAACATAACAGAAATTCAAATAGACAGATGGCTTGGTACGATGTCTGTTAACAACAACAAAATACAAATTCATGGATTCAGCGATGCTTCAATGCGTGCATATGCAGCGGCAGTTTATATAAGAATTGAAACTCTAGACAACAAGATTGAAACAAAACTGATAGCTGCCAGAACCAGAGTAGCACCATTGAAGACAATTTCGTTACCTCGGCTAGAACTTTGTGGTGCCCTACTTCTTTCAAAATTAATGAAGCAGGTTGGACAATCAATGAGGATAACGACAACACGAATGTATGCTTGGACTGACTCTTCAATTGTTATCGCATGGCTTAGTGGTGAACCTAACAGGTGGAAACCCTTCGTTGCAAACCGTGTAGTCGAAATTGTTGAAAACATTAATAACAAACACTGGTTCCATGTACAGTCACATGAAAATCCCGCTGATTTGGCATCTAGAGGAATGTTGTTAACCGACTTGAAGAAAAGTAACTTATGGTGGCACGGGCCGAGCTGGCTATCTGAAACAAAAATAAATATTAAACATGAAATAACAGAATCAGACTTGGAAATGAAGAAAACTAAAATCAATACTTACCTGAACGCAGAGCGGATGGAAGAACCTGAAACAACTTTATTATCACAATTTGATAATTTTGAAACGTTAACAGAGTTAATAAAAGCGATTACTTACTGTAGAAGATTTTTGAAGTATAAGAAGAATATAAACAGTGATAACCAGAATTTAACAACGCAAGAATTAGAAGATACTCTACAGACCTGTATTAGAAAGGCTCAAGAGGAAGAATTTAAAGAAGAGATAGATAGAATAAAAACAGGAAAAGAAGTTAAGAAAACAAGTTCGCTACGATGTCTAAATCCATACCTAGATAAGAAAAATGTACTCAGGGTGGGCGGTCGCTTAAGACATGCTAACTTACCTGATGATAAGAAGAATCCTGTAATCCTGGGAAATAGAAACGCACTGATACAGTTAATCATTGCTGATGTACATGACAAAACACTTCATGGAGGAGTACAGTTGATGCTTTGTCACTTGCGTTTTAAATACTGGGTTATAAGAGCTAAATCACTGGTGAAGAAACATATTCACAAATGCATGAAGTGCGCTAGAATGAATACCACAACGAAAGCACAAATAATGGGAGACTTACCTGTGGAGAGAGTAACACCGACGAGACCGTTTCTGCATAGCGGTGTTGATTTCGCAGGGCCGTTACAAACACATCTAAAGGAAGAGGCAACAAAACGAAAAAGGCATATGTGGCAATTTTGATATGTATGTCCACCAAAGCAATCCACATAGAACTAGTTGGAACTTACTTGAGATTATAAAAGAACTTGAAGTCCTTTTGGTGGGCGGTATGTTGGATCGAATATTGTGTTTATAGCTACGTAAGTCATATATCCACATACCTAGCTATGTATATGTCATGTCGTCTTTAAAAGCATTTATTATTATAGAATTTAGTTAGTCGCCAATATACTTGCGTACAAACAACACGTATTTAATTTACCCGAAACCCTAAAAAGTGAACCTTAATACAAACACCACGCCCTTTTTACTTGGTACAGACCAGATGCTCTCAATCAACTTGGAAGTATATAGAGTTGTTGATATTCTATTAACTTAATGTAATTTATTTTGAAAATAGTAGGAAAGCTGCTAAAGGAAAATAAGAAAACAGTTTTACAGCGTACTTAGTTCTAAGTTCGAATTATCATACACGATAAATCTAATAATTGATAGACATGGCAATTAGCATTCGTGTGTATTCGAAATTGCGATGATTGCCGAGGGGTATTAAGGAAATAGTTGTACTGTACTGTAATTTTGTATATTCAATCTAGATTTCAGAGTGGTTTAAATTAGGTAAACCACTCTCAATTGTAATAAAAGAAAGATTGAAAGGCAACACTATTTCCTGCCACTGCAACTCCTGCAATCCAGAATCAATAAAATGTTAATCACAAGAAAAGCACCGAGGTAATGAAACTCGACGCGTCTTGGCTTTTCAACAGTCTTGGATACCGTAACGAAATTAATCAGAATACAAACGTAAGGTATAGGAGTAAGAAAAACAATTACCACTAGTAATAAGTACGAGGAAAACATGCGTATGTTATGTTGTTTTATTTAATAGATTTGATTAGGCTATGTGTATCCTGCTGCACTACAGGCGAAGCATGGACAACAATGATGCTTGTCACTAAATATCTTGGAGTCCCATAAATAAGTTAGTTCAAGAATTGGCAACAAACTTAAAGATAAAGTCTGTAAATAAACCTATAAAACAAAAATAAAGTTGTCCTTACTTATCAGTAGCTACAATTTAACCAACAAACCCTCTCTAGCGTAATAACAATTCTTAACAAAAACGCGAGAGAGTCGAAAACTAGATACTCTGCCAAGTACAAAAGAACGAGGACCTTATTTCAAGTTATTTCTTGTTACGTGAGCATGACTCCCATAGGGGGTGTCTCGGCTTAATTGTTGAGATAACCGACACTTATCAAGTACTCTCAAGCTTGGGCATCTCAAGTAGCTTGGGCTTTAAGTGAGAACGTTTAGTAGAATTTCTTGAATTGCTGAGTATTTTGTAAGGAGTTTTTTACTGTGATAATTGGGTGACTATGGGTGAGTCGTGATAAGATCAGTAGCGATTGTGTACTGGAAGACGTTGGAAGACCTGGATGGATGGTGTGGTGACATTTCGAGTAATAGACCAGGGTCGATAATTTTTGAAAAGAAAAAAATATACTAAGATAAAACCCATTGGAAAAGGAAGAGAATATACGAAAAATTAAAGGAAAAATAATTAACGGGCGATCTGAAGTCGGGAAGGGGAAGGGGGTGAGTTTTTAAGGGTGAAAACGGTTTATCTCGATTTCCGGCAAAACTACAAGTCCTATGGAAAAAAGTGAAATAGCAAAGTTGTAGATAATAAAAAGATCTACAATTTTGTATTGACACTTTTTTCACATAACCTCAAAATGTATGTGAAAAAATCAAATAACCGAGTTTTTAGTTTTAAATTTTTATCTTTTACAACTTTTAATTTTTTTACATAGTTTGGTAAAAACTATGTGAAACTACTACTTTTAATGTCTCAAACTCACTGTTATTTTTTTATTGGAAATATTTATTTTTGTCCTTATTTTGACCTAATATCGAAAAAACTACCCCAATTTTCAATCGAAAATTCTCCTGTCAAAATATCTGCTTTATTAAAAAAGTCGGTGGGCTCTTTGTTCGTTGAAATCTACTTTTAGATGGTGGTAAAAAAAATATACATTACTATGATACATATAATTTAATTTAAAAACGAAATAACAGGTAATAAGGCCCAGACTCTCCTAGTCCCTTCTCTACTTCTCTATAAAATACCTTTTGATGGGCTAAAATTTTCCGTAGGTCACTCTGGTATATCAGTTATCTTAAAATAGCAATAAATAGGCATCTGCGCATATAATTTAAAGAAGATTCTACAATTAACTAAAAATATTGTAGATGTCTTATTAAACATTAACTTTATTTTTTGCATTTTCTGAGAAAATTTGCCATAGTAATGGATATTTTTTTTACACCATCAGAAAGTAGAGATTTCAACGAACAAAGAGCCCACTGACTTTTTGAAAAAAGCAGATATTTTGACAGGAGAATTTTAGATTGAAAATTAGAGTAGTTTTAGCGATATTAAGTCAAAATAAGTTGAAAGAATAAATATTTTAAATAAAAAAAATAACAGTGTGTTTGGGACATAAAAATGTAAGTTTTTACCAAAGTATGTGAAAAACAATAAAAAATTGTAAAAGATAAAAATTAAAACCAAAAACTTGGTTATTTGAATTTTTCATATACATTTTGAGGTTATGTGAAAAAAGTGTCAATTCAAAAGTAGTAGATCTTTTTATTATCTACAACTTTGCCATTTCACTTTTTTCCATAGGACTTGTAGTTTTGCCGGAAATCGAGATAAACCGTTTTCACCCTTAAAAACTCACCCCCTTCCCCTTCCTGACCTCAGATCGCCCGTAAATTATTTTTCCTTTCATTTTTATAATATTCTTCTTCTTTTCCAATGGGTTTCAACCTACTATTATTTTTCTTCACTTTTTATTATTTTTAAAGGCTTCTACCCTGGTCTATAAGCATATGTTCAGCAGTAGACTGCTTTCGGGTGAAATGATGATAAATATTCTTACTATTAAACTATAATACTTGTAGTTTAGTGACCTTCGTATTGATATAAATTTTGTTAGGTAAAATATGATTAGCTTCCTTAAAGTATGATTCAGAAAAAGAGTCCTGACGGAAAGTGATGAGCTTATGTGGTAACTGTATAAATTTACTAAATATATTTTCATCATTGTGATCTACTTATTGGTACTATGGGACCAAACCTGACATTTCTAAGAAAAATTAGCTGCCCCTGCTGTTGCGTCATTTTAGAAATTGGACGTATTCCACATTGGGCACCCATTTTACCTGCACCTGAGTTAATGGCACCTGAAGTATTCCACATACGGCACCTATCGATATTTTTTGCAGGTGCAATTAGTAGAATAATTAATTATTAACAATTTTATTCAACATTTCGCACCTTCGGATCAGTAGGTGTTTAGATGTTTACTTTTTTTAAGACGTCAAAATCGAGAAATCAATTAAATCAGAAGAGAGTTTAATAACATATTGTATATACGAAGTTTATTGTATGTCCTGATCTGCAAATTTCTTAATGCTACTGAGGTTTGCTGTAAGAGAACCCAATTATGGCTTAAGCTCGCCTTTGTACATAAGCTGTCCTATTGTATCTGTGTCTTTATGTTTTTGTGTACAATAAAGAATAAGAATATGATAAAATTATAACTTCCTCTTTTGCATTTTAAGCTAGATGTTGAACACAATAAACATTTATACACAAACTACCAGGATGCCAAAATCATGAAGCCAACGGCTCAGTGCGGGTTGGCAGATGTCCGGCCTGATAGGCCGGTGTTACCTCACGATAATTTCCTTCGCCGTTTTTAGAGCAGAAGTAATCAACTAATTCACACAAAGTAAGCGCCTGCCTGGGTACCTACGACCTGCGACACTTAAGTCGGGCCTTGAAAATATTCAACTGGAGGATTAGCACGGTTATTTGACATAATTATTTTATGTAAAAAAGCTGTCAAACCGCAATTTTTATTCCTCAGTTAAAAGTTATCTGACTATTGAAAAATTGATCCTTAATTAATAATTTTACCAAAACCTTTTAAAGAATGGAATCATTTTAAACAAATAAGTAGTCCTATTCGAGTCTTTGACCTTAACCGTAGCGAATCTTCGTTAAGTGGTTTGCCTTGGGGAGTAATTAACTAAAAACAACTAAAGCTGGGCCGCCTTCCAGTGCTACACATTATACCTACTAAAAACGACTGAATAAATTATTTTGCTCGATTGTGTAGTTGCTTTGGTGTATAATAATATGTTCTACTTTGAACACAGGGTATTAGAGTTCATTGTACTTACATACAGTCATGTCTGTTCTTCTGCCTGTACGTTATAGAGGTTCAGGTTTAGCAGAAAAACTGTAGACAGCTGTCTATAGTGACTATTATTATGCTAATACGTCCCAACTCTAGAAATCTTAATTTTGTAATCTTTTTTCCTGGAGGGACACTGACTGTTAAGATACAGGCATTTGCCTAGTTTAGAAGTCAGGGTTCCTGCATTTGTATTTAGCCTTATCATATATTTTTTATTTGTAAACAATTAGTGTGCGGCTTGATGAATGAATAAATTATTATAATTATAAAATTTGGGTGAGCCTGTTGATAGTAATCGGACACGAGGTTTCGATCTGCTCTTTTATTGTTAATTCTGTCTGTTCTGACTCGTCCTGGCAAAACCACAATAAGAATTTACATATATCCGAGGATCGAAAAAATTCGTGGTATTCCGTGTAAATGAAGAGTTTGAAGAGAAAGGCCCCATTCTCAGTTAAAAACAAAAAACAGTAATATTATTGTGCATTTGTAGAGATTTGTTTGTTATGAGAGGGAGGGGACGGCTAAAGAAAATATGGATGGATTGTGTGAGGACCCCGTCACGCCATCACTGACTCCCTTTTCTTTCATGGTATGGAAGAAGAAAACGTTTTGCACCGGAACATGGGACAAGGGCAGGGAGATGTTGATTAAAGTGCATTTGTTTTTTTATGGTCCACTAATTATATACATAATATAATCCCAAACTACCGATAAATATCAACGGGGCCTAAAACTAAGAATATGATAGTAAAATTAATATTGGTATCTAAATCAGCACATCAAAATCACACTTCATAAGCAAAAGGCTGTAGAAACAACAATCGTCTTCATCATTTACCCAGCAGTAGCAGCATTGCACTTATTTTGGCTTGCACCCGCTTGGCATCCTGCCGAGATGTTCTCGAAGTACGGCGCATATCAGCACTGGACCGAGTTATTTATTAAACCCCTTTAAGTGTAGGGAAAATGCTCCAATAAAGGTTTATTTTTTGGTAGAATCCTAAACTGTCCAGGAAGGATTTTGTCGGCGATTTAGTTAGGAAAATAAGGAGAATTTTGCTCTTTAGAACAGTATACTATTAAGTCGGGTTCCAGTTTTGTGATTCTATGCATTTTACTAGGCTGTTTTTTTTCGTTTCTACATCTATTTTTGGGAGCATAGGCTAGTTAGAATTAGTATCATCTTCAATTTGGAATAAAAAATGAAAATGTCAATAGTTATCATTCTGAAATTCATTTGTAATTAAAGTTCTGATAAAATAGCAAAGTTTTCATTCAATCAAGAAGTAAATAAAAAAAGTAATTACGGAAACGACCACTGTGTAAATACAAACATAATTTATTCACATTTAGCGATGTTAAGTGCACTCAATAGGGTAGTTGACAAAAAATATCTATTTAGGCCGTCAGTTAGATAACCAAGAAATAGGACTAAATATAATTATGATTTTTTACCCAGAAACCATTATTTAATTAAAATGCATAACATCACGCCTGTAGTCCCCGAAGAGTGGAGCAGAGGTGCTAATAGTTCATCCATAGGTCATAAATGTCATCATAAATGTCATCAACAGGGTACACAGTCCAGACTCCGGGCTGCTACTGAAGAATTCTAGATGGAAAATCCCAGGACCTCATGCTCAGCAGTACCTCTTGCGATCACTATACCATTGACACAGTACTAATATCTAACAGTATTCTATTTTCTTACAAACGGTCGGAACGCGAGTCATACCTACGCCCCTCGAGTTCAGCCAACACTCGATACACAACAGTCGCAAACAATCACGAACGGTGTGATGGTTTTGTAAGCAGTAAGCGTGCGATTTGTGAATATTTGACTGAAATAAGTATAAGTACTTACTTACTTAATATGGCAGAGAACAATCATTAACTATATTATAAACATCATGATGGCATTATTTTGCAATGAAACTACTAGGATTTCCGTCAACTACTGTTGATTTTTGGAGGTACTAAATCAGGTACTAGATACTGGTTTAATCGGAGTGATGTAATTCTTTGTAGTTTTGGAGGACAGTTTGGCATGGTCTCGCCATTATGACGCATCATAATGGCGGGACCAGTGTCATCGTGAAAATCCACTTATGTCGTGTGAGGTACAAAAAATTCAGGATAGGTACAAAATAGTACTAATTGGGTGCTAAATATTCGTGGTAGAATCAATTACAAGAGTTGGTCCCGCTATTATGATGTTAATACTATATTGTGCTGTTTTTGGTTGCTTGAATTCTTCTATAACGCACCCAAAGATATTTTGTTTTAATTACCTGGAACCTCCGATAGGTAAGACTATAAAAATATGTATAGGTACCTAACCTACTAGTACGTAATTTGTTCCTTTTTTTTAATAGGTAGGTATTTTGCTTTTTTCAAAAGTGACACAGGAGTGACCTACGAGTACATACGCTTGCGTAAAAAAAAATAGAAGGTAGTTTTTTAAGCTAGACTATCTACGTATTTATGTACTACTACTTACATTTGGGTATTATTGAATTTGACGAAATATATTTATGAAATTTTTACCTATGAGACTAATAAATAATACCTACCTAGTAAGATTTAATATAAGTATAGTAAAAAAAATATGTACGATCACAAAACTAAAAGAAACTCAAGGGCGCGTAAGGGCTGCCCGCCTCTAGGTAGACCTAGAGGCGGGCAGCCCTTACGCGTGATTACGTGACGCGAGCTTGTAGGTAATTATTTCAAGGACAGGGCCGAGTCACAATAATGTTAGATATAATTACCGTGACAGTATTCCGTGTTCATTCAAATTTATATTTATACAAACAAACAAAACAAAATTAATTAATTTGCATAAATAAGGTACAGAAGGTTGGTAAAATGTACAAAATTGTTGTATTATTCTGCCTTTAATTTCGGTGTGTTATTGATCATAATAAATTTTAGTAGTAAAAATTGTTATTGATCATAATCATGCAGTCACTAAACAGATAAGCCCAATAAAATTTACTATTGAATTAAATAAATCTCAATATAATATGAAAAAATAATAAAAATATAAAACACAAAAATTGTTTCTACTTATCCCCGTTATAGACTTTGAAACCGTCTAACTAATGTGTCCCAAACCGGTTTCATTAGAATGGCAATACTGTGAAGATGGTATTAGACCACTAAAATAATGCATAAGGTGATAAGATACATTCGGTCCATTCGTGAAGTCTATTATTTTGGTTATTCTACTTACTCTAAGACCGTCTGGGAGCTCAGTTAGATTTTTCACAGCTGAGTAGGACACCAGAATCCTGAAGTGAAACCGGGGCTGAAATCATGAGTAGCGGCTCTCAAACTACTAGGAGAACAGAAACATAAAGAAAAGGTAAAAACTGGAACTACCAGAAAATCAGAATCATGAAGAAGTAGATCGAAAATCACAAAATCTTTACTAACCCGAGCAAAGCTGGGGCGTGCAGCTAGAAAGAATAAATACAAAAAAGTAATTACGCATACGACCACAATGTAAAACGCAAACATATTTAATCACATTTACCAATATAAAGTGCGAATTCAATTAACATAAAAAGCAATTAAAATCTGCTTAGCGTCTGTTTCAATTTTACCTTAATTGCATTGTCAGCTATTCAATTAAACGCTTATTGTTGGCTTACCGTAGATTTAAGGGCGTTTTCACACAATTTACATTGATGTACAGCGACGCTGTGGTTTGTCTCCCCTCAGCCTTAATTGCGTGATAAACTGTAAGGCACAATATTTTACACTGATTTACGCTTAACGTTAAATACAAGGGTTTAACCACTTAAGGAAATAATTACTTTCATATTCTATTGTACGGATTGCGAAAGATTGCGAAAAGGCGTTTTTGCTAGGAAAACGCGTTGTTTCTAGACTAAACTAGTTCTAACAGATACGTATGTTCAGCAAAAAAGGATCTAACCAACACGTTGTTATCCTAACAGCCTAGCACAAAAACTTTATTCGTTAGGCAATTTAAACAAAAAGTTGTAGGGTATGAAATAATAACAAAACAACTAGGACATCGCTTTATTGTTCATCACAACGATTGCTGAATTATAAGTAGTTAAATAACCTGGAAAATGTCAAAAAAATTGCTTGTAGAAATTATTGGAAGTTACTATGTTTAATCATATACGGTAGAAAGGTCCTTAATAAACAAGTCAAGAGCAATGGTGGCCTTATCCTGGCTAAACAACGTATCGATTTTTGTTTCCAATTGTCAAAAAAGCAACTTTTCTAGCAAGGCCCCTATGTGCCTAGCGTTTTCGAACAATGTTGAGATTGGCTTCCAGTCTAACTGAATGTGGGTGACTACTGGTATTTTCTTTGGAGTTATCTGATAGATAGGCAGTTATCTGGATATTTACAACCCAGTAACTGGGTCGGTGCCTCTGCGCAAGTCTGGTGTCTGGTGTTCTGGCTTCCCGTAACTTAAAAATCCACAGTTGACTTTCGATAACGTGGTGGACATCAACACGCTGGAACTGCGACGTAAGTGTGCACTGTTGATACACTACTGCTGAACTTTAAGATCGACGACTCGTCCTCGGTAGCTCGCTGTTCACTATTCGCTCCAGACCGAATGCGGGTGTCGCGTGCTTGTGCCCCACGATGCCTGTTCGCGGCTCCTGACTGCTCGTTATGCTCCAACAGCCCAGGCGCTCAATTTGCTGAACATCCTAATTGCTCAGGAAACTGGCGTCAACGTATTTATGATCACTGACCAAACTATGTTAAGTGTTAGTATAAAGTTTTTTAGTTTATAAGTGTTATTATACGTGTAGTGTTTGCTGTACGCTTTAGTGCAAACTGTAAGTACAGCAAGTAATCGTTATAAAAATAAATAAATAAATAATAACGGTTTTCCGAGGTACGGTATATAATGAATTGTCACCCATCCACGTACCTACCTCAGTAAGCGTTGCTCAACCTTGAAGATCAACTCATTCTGCTGTTATTACTTGCCACAAGCTCCTCTTGGCTCACAAGTTGCAAGTCTAAAAACCAACATGCCAATCCATAAGTGCCAAAAAAATAAGTAAAGCCGTAAAGCGCAAGTAGGTACCTAAGCGCGTGCACCATGTCCCAGCACTCCCAGCGATAAGCCTTGCCTTACAGCTCATTTGATTTACCACCATTCTACCGTATGCCATACCGCAAGTCTCGGCAAACTCCGACTCGCGCGGATTAATTCACCATCATGAGTTTTGTGACACAGGTGTCTAGAAGGCTTCTTTTGCACTATTTCTTGTAGGTTTTCTGAGTAGATTTTAAGCAGAGTTGTTATTGTGTTTGGGCTTGGTATTCTTGCCTGTGACACTAGTACTTTAACCCACTGGTAGCTGATAACGCAATATATTTTTGGGCATTTTCATTTTTCAGCAGAGTTGTCTTTTAGTATAGGTCGTTCTGTAGTTTCTGCCTAGGTATGAGTATGTGGCGACGGGCGCGCCACTCATTTATATACGTACCTATAGGCTCATTGTTCATAGTTACTGGCTGTTTGTAAATATTTTATAAGTTATATTTTAAATGTTTTGTGTTTGGATTTAGGTGCCATTATTTTGTGTCTTCAGAGAGTCTTCTGAGAATTTTACTTGTCGTGCAATCCATGAGTTATCAAATATCACAAGTCTATTTTTATTCCGGTTTATGTACAACAATGTGAAAAGAGTAAATATACAAGAGACTTAAAATTGTGCAGTTTTTCTTCTGGTATCAAAGTATCGAAACAAACTGAAAGGGTTAAAATTCCTTTAAGTATCTAGGCACATTGAGGTATAAATGTACTACGCACTAGAGAAGTCACCACCCATCACTACTGTGTTCTGTTCAATTGCGGTTTTCTAGCCGCAATTCACTTATTTGCTTGCTAGATCTTGAGCGCTTAAGTCATTTTATGTTTTTAAACAAAAAAACGTTTAAACGCATTCAATATGCCGGTCGTGTGTTTTAAGTTTTTGCACTAATAATTCAACCAATACGGCGAAGAGCAAAGGAATAACTTTTCATACGTGGCTAACTAGATAATAATTTTAAAATTAAATTTTAACAAAATATTTGCTGGACGCCATGTTGTGTCAATTTTCATATAGACTAAAAATTCAGATGTGACAATTTGTATAACAAGTGTAGGTAAAATTAGCTGATGTCTCTTTTTAAAGCGGAAAATAATAATAACATATATTTAGAAAAGAACTGACTGTGGTTATTCAATGAAAAAAGATAAAAGATGAAAAATAATTATTACATAATATAAGACATAATTTGTTACATTTTGTTTATTTAAGGTTTCCACGTTTGGACCGTAAAGATAGGGAAAAAATGATAAAATTTATCCAAATTAACGGCAGTGAAGATACCAGCAGCCTAATTGTGTAAGTGAATTCGGCAAAGGAAACAATCTGTTTCTTTCCCAAAAACGACTTTTCGTATTGCAAAAAGTAGTTTTTGGGAAAGAAACAGATTGTTTCCTTTGCCGAATTTACTTACACAATTAGGCTGCTGGTTACCATCCAATCATACTTACATATGTATGTTCGTTGCATTTTCGCGAAGAGTATAAATATACCACAAAAGCGGGCACGCTTTTCTGAATCAGTCTCTCTACTTAATATCATTTCAGTTATATTACTGTTAATACTTTGGAATATATTATTCACAAGGAAAAATTTACATATTTGCCTCAACATTCTTTTGATCAACCAAGAACTTTAAATCACCTAACACATTGGTTACGGGCCATCATAAACAAATACACAAGAATTCGCTTGAAGTACGAAGCTAAAATTAATCAGACTAATAATTATTTATAGAAGCGTCAAAAGTTAACTAAACTTATATTGTTTAGGGGAAACTAAATTAACATAATTAATATTAAAATTGAATTGTAAAATTCCCTATTCCAATTTGATATGTTTTTAACTTATTGTAAGCGCATTTGATTATATATTAAATAAAGAAATACAAAAGTATCATAAACTTTAACAGTCGGTTATTTCAACTAATAATAAATTTTGAAAAAGTGTGAATTCTAATGAAGCTTGTTAGGTATAATGCTATGTCACTTCTGTAGTCAGTCAGCTATTTAGTCTTTATGAATGACAAGTTTGAACGAAACGCGTAAGCGCCATGAAAATCACGGCGCTTCTGTCTTTTTGGTCGCGAGAAAACTACACCTTAGAAGCGCTCTAGCGCTGCATGTTTATATTGTTTTGTTAGACGACTAATTATTGTTTCAGCGCTGCAGCGAATTTTTTAGTTTAAACTCTTGTCAAAATTGACAAAATGGAGCATGCATTTTGCTTAGGATAGCTTCTCTAGTACGTAGTACATATTATCTCAATGTCTAGGCATGAGTATGTAGGTATAATGACTTGCTTGTAAAAAAATACTGACACAAAGAAGAACTTATTCTTCCTACCAAACTTCTTGGTTCTTCTATGTTTACAAAAAAAAAAAAAAAAAATCTTGTCATGTTTGATTTTACATTGACATTTTGTACTTCTTTAACCTTTTATCTTAGTTTAAAATTTTTATAGCTTTTTTTATGTTTTTACTATAAAATGGATACGGATTACGAAACTTTTTTCGTGGAGACGATACCACAGGCGCAGTCATGTTTTGACGGCGTGAATGCGCGGTGTGGGACTCGACTCATCGCTTTGCTGGGAATTGTAAGACCATCTATTTTTCTTTGATAATTCCGTCTTATCTTAGAACGTAAACGTCGTTAGTAGAACAAAAGGCCCATTTTATAGCGTCCTTAGGCTGAAATCTAGGATAATAGCTATGCGTGGTAGGCTTGGCTGACGTGAGTCGGCGGAGTGAGGCGTGAGGCGTAGCCGTAGGTAGAAATGTAAGCATTTAGTGCGTCAAGTTGATTCTGCGTTTCCCTTTGTTTAAAATTCCGTCCAAGTTCCACTTTGTATCCTAAGCGAATTCTAAGAAATACAGCAACACATACAATTCTAACCTATTTTAACAGAAAGAGGCCTGGAGGGTTTTCAAGAGGAATTCTTATTTATTTTGTAACAGTTTCCGTGACGCTTACTTAAAGTCACATAGTACCCACATTCATTGAATTTTGCGGTAGGTAGAGTGCCAATTAAAAGTTTTGACTGATATGAAAGAGACATATTTCTGAAGATTTATGTAACTTTTTGGGTACCTACTTATTATTTTACTAAGTATTATGAAATGGTTCTTACAGCGATGCCAAATAATACTTAATTAGGTGTATCAAGAGTGAATAGGTTTATTTTAGGCAAACGTGCTTCAACGTCGACTACATCATCGCTCACCAGGTGAGATAGTGGTCAAACGCTAGCGTATCAATGATTATAATAAAGTTTCTTCTAAACTATACTAGATAGATAGAATATATACTTCATTGACGTAGTTTTGACAATGTAGCTATCTGACGGAGGTTCAAATTGATATTAATAATTATATATTTATACCTCACGGAGAATACCAAATATATACTAGTTTCTAACATATTAATAGAAACTTGTGCTTATTGCCTCTCGCTTACCTTTAAGCTTAGATTTAAACCTATCCACAGATTGATCCCCAATCTGATGTGTGTCCAATGTGCGTAAAATATTAATTGGTTTCTAGTCTGACGTTAAGGTTTGTCGGACCTGGCTAAATACTTATCAGGTAGCCTGAAATCTAGTTTATGATCTTGTTAATCTATTGTTAAAAGTTGTGGCTATAAAGTACAGTTCAAGGGATAAAATTTCCCTGTATACTGTAACATGGTGCATTTTTATTTTTATTTCTTTTATGTTATGTTTTTTATGATAGCGTTTGCCATTTTTATGATCGATTTATACAGTCTGGCTTTACTGGCAGTCTTTCAAGAGGTGCTAGAAATTAATCATGATAATAAACTACTTGTACTATGGGATCAACTCTGAAATATGAAAAAATTGACCAAATGCGAGTCGGACTCGTGCACGTAGGGTTCCATATCATTATCGCAAAAACGGCAAAAGATTGTTTTGTATGGGAGCCCTACTTACATATTTATTGTATTTGTAGTTAAAGCGGCAACAGAAATACATCATCTGTGAAAATTTCAACTTACTAGCAATCACGGTTCATGAGATACAGCCTGGTGGCAGATAAAAGCACAGTAGAGTTCTAATAATAGGATCCCGTTTTTACATTTTGTGTACGGAACCCTTAAAACCGTAAAGTACAATCCGCATACCTAACTCGACAAAATTTAAGAACGAGCAGTTATTTTTCCTGCTTTGTGGATTTGTCCCAGAGTAATACTTATTCATACTATGAGCCTCCTGCAAGTTTCCTAATGAGTTAGTCATTCAATTAAAAACAAAAACTTGTAGTTTAAATAATCACCATAGTACTCAGTCCAATTATTCCCAATTACACAGTCAATGCATTATAAAGTGATTATGCAAATATCAAATCCAATTAAAACGTACAGTTCACTGAACTATCGTTATGTTTTGAGTTTAATTTTGAGGTAAATTTAAACAACAATACACATTCTATTCTGCTGTTGACACTAATTATAATTTAGATTTGCAAACAAGCAATAAATAATACGAAGGATGAACCTATTTATTTGATTGCCAAGCTTTTATATTTTCAAAATAAATTACCAAGACAAACGAACTACATGTAGGTGCATAAAAAGCCATCTCAGTTATCAAAACATAAATCCTCCAATGTTATAAATGAGAAAATAACACTATATGAACTAGTTGAACTAAAAAGTAGTAGTCTTGTCTATTTGTTTAGTTTTCAAGCCTAAACCGCTGAAGAAGTTTTGATGAACTTTGCTAAAGAGATAGCTATTGGACCTTGGGAAGGACATAGGATACTTTTTATCCCAGGAATACGTTCACTTGTGATACATTCTGACTATCACGTGGGTTATAGATTATTGGACCTTGGATAAGGGAGAATTGCCGACACAAGTGATCGAGCACAAGCTAGTTTTAAATCATAGTTTCTCAAAACTTTAGACTACGGTGGCAACGACCCGGCTTTTGAAACTACGACTCATGCATACGTTTTAACTTTTGTAAAGTTACAAAGAGCATAAGTTTGCTCAAACAAGCATTGTGCTATGAATGGCAAATTGTTGGTTCTTATCTGACCTTTTAAAGTTGAATGCCATGATATTTGAAAGAAGAGAGAGTAGTTTATATCGTATAAATGTAGATATGAAAGAAAAGGGAGGCCACATAAAAGATGGCTGGAATGTGAGAAATGATTTGAAAGAAAAGGAAGCTTGATGGTTATTAGGACGAATGAAGAAACAAAATGTGCTGTGCTGACCCCAAAGAACATGGGACAAGAGCAAAAAGATGATGATGATGATAGAAAGGGAGTGAATAATAGCGTCACGATAGTATGAAAGAAGAATACTTCTTGAGTACTTTGAAACTGTATAGTATTTTAAATAGCTATATTATTTTTATTTATTATTGGTCAAATGTAGCAGTACACAACAGGCTACCCCCTGTTTTATTTTAACTTATTTAAGTCCATCTAAAGGTTGACTGTTAGATATAGTTATCAGTGATAAGACCACCTTTGTATTAAATTTTTCGAAAATATGTATTATTGTTTTGCTGTACAATGAAGTATATTCTATTCTATTGCCATTATGTTTTTAAAGAAATGGGAATATATTATTATTAAGAAGGAAAAGTAGATAAGAATGTCACGCTATCATACACTTCCTTTGAGCGTGACGGTTGACAGGGGAGAATGGAAGAAGAAAACTTGTTGCGCCGACACCCCAGGGAAAATGGGTTAGGGGCATGAAGATGTTTTTTTTTATTACTTCATCATAGTTCTCGTATAAATATCTCTTTTCAACCGACAAAAACAAAGGAGGCGGTTCTCAATTCGACTTGTATATATATATTTTTACTGTATTCAGGCGGCGCCAAATAAACAATCAACAAATATCAACCTAGCTGCAATCATTCTACGGTTTAGGTATTTAATTTGATTGTTTGTTTGTTTGGCGCCAACTCAAAATGAGAGAAAAAATATTTTTTCTTCATTATTTCGTCGTTATATTTTTTCTTAAAAAGGTTTTTTAACTATTTCTATCAACGGCATTGGCTACACTTTAGAAAGGTATATTAAAAAGAACAGCAAAATTTTAGCATAATCAGGAAAAATCAATACATCAAATTCAATATGTTAGCAGTGATTTCCACCGGGTGTGGTCATTCGTGAAATTGTTTTTTAAAGGGTAGCTATAGACTAAACATACCGGATCCTGTTGTAGTGAAACAAATCAGATACACCTACTTATAGATACCCAAACTTCAAAAAAAATTGCGCTATTATAAATAATCCGGTCAAAAGAGACATTCAAGATTACATTAATTCGCATAAAGCTGACAATTTATACGTAAAATCTGAAAAGACCCCAACACAATTGAAAAAAAAACAAGGTCTCTCTCAAGGTCTAAATTTTTGTCTCGCACTAATTTTTATGATAAATCTTACCGTTTGGATGATAAATGCAAAATACCTATTTCAGCGATCTTTGACCTTGAACTTTTTGTTGCAGATGTGCTATCGATAGGGACTTTTCTCATTCCCAACATTCGTACCAATTTCAAGCTATATGCGCATTAGTGTAACCTTAATCTCTGTGTTTGAGCAAACTAGACCGGACTAAAAAGTGAAATCCAAGTTTGCTCCGGCTAGGCTGCCGGAGAGACAAAATTTATGAAGTGTGACCTAAGTTTTAAACTTTCAGACGCAAATTTTTTATTACTTTTTTTATTACTTTTTATTATTTCAGATAAATAAAGAATTGACCATCACCCGCGTGTATGTCAAAACGGACTTAAGTTCTATTACGAACTTTCTAACAAACAGACATATATAAAATCCTTAAACCACATTATTTGTTTCAGTTAATCGGTTTCACATGCGCGGCCATGTTACTAGTAAAGGACAGGAAGAACTTGACGACCGCCACGTTGATATTAGTTGTGTTTCTGTCAATATTCGTCATCATCACATTCATGTTTGTACTGGTGTCTGTGTTGCTGCTCATGGCTGCGCTAGATGTGAGTATGAATTGATTCTAATATCCTATACTGTGATTTTTAATTTCGTAGACTAAACTGACAGCTGCCCTTATTTTTTTAAAATGTTGCAAGCGCAGAACAGTGTTGTAGGAAAGGCTCAATCATAAGTGATTCATCGAATCGATTTGACATGACTCCTCAATTCAATTTTACTAATTGGTGTAAATAAATTTTTTATGAATTTAAACGTAATCTATTTAAATATAGCAGTAGGTATACACATAGTTCATTTACTTTTATTGTTGTTAATATGAAATCAATAATAAAATATATGCGGTCGATAAAATGAAGTCTGACATAAATGAGTAGAAACTAAATAAGGGCCGCTAGTTTCTTAACAAATGTAATTTTGTTGCCGTGAAATAGTTACGTTTTCGATCTCCATCGATTTTCGATCAACTTTCGATCACTTAGGATATTCAGGCTACGACACTATTTTTATGTAACGATAAAATTTAAACCCCTCAAATATCAGTTTAGTCTAAGAAATTAAAAATCAGGGTATATGTATGGGTAACATGATACCCAGTTACTGGGTTGTGGCGGTCCGACAAGCAAAATCACCATATAAAATACTGGCAGCACGGGAAACACGGGACCAGTCGATGTGGCATCATTAGAGGAAGGTTTATGTAAACGACAACGGCTCACGTGTTAATTTTAAGAAATTGACACTTCCCACGCTAAATTCGTTAATATCTTTCTCTATAGGCTTCACGTGCTTGGGTTTTTTGGCGGGTCTATGAATGACGGCAATATAGATCTTCTGACGGCCTTTTTCAATGTTATAAAATGTAATTTAAAATCAATGCTTAATGTTTCGGGCCCGGCTCGACCGTAATTAAAATGGGTATGAAAGGATGGCGACATGACGCGAAACGGCGTG
Source organism: Orthosia gothica (assembly GCA_949775005.1). Lineage (NCBI taxonomy): Eukaryota > Metazoa > Arthropoda > Insecta > Lepidoptera > Noctuidae > Orthosia > Orthosia gothica. The sequence continues at coordinate 27,646,259 of OX459037.1, read as the reverse complement.
AGAAAATAAGACGAACCCCGTCCCCTGTAATGTATCTACCTGGTAGGGCCGGACACAATGTACCGTAAGCATTGTCTCTTAGCTTTCTTGTAACTAAGAAATCACCACGTGCATATTTAAAGTAGGATTGACATAGGTGCCATGTGAGTAAAGCTATCTACACTTGTAATGTGTATAAGAACTAGAGAAAAAGTAGATAGTTAGTTAAGATTATGTATATTGTCATAGTTTAATACTTGGAGTAAGGAGGAATCTAGATTAGGACTTTTGTCATGACCTTGCACACCTTTTATATTTTTCCTATGTAGAATTAAGTATGTAGATTAAGGAAATGTATAACTTGTGTAAATTTAAGTAAGATAAGTTTTATAAAATCGGCATGTCTGTAGTGCCATGCTTGAATACAGTTGAAAAGTAGGGGCGCCATTGTTCTCACCGAGAGGTTTTTGTATAAAAGCCGGCCCGCTTGTAGGCAGAGACACAGTCGGTCTTCCACTCTACAAGGAGTAACAAGTAAGGAATAAATTGAAGATACGAATTACGATAGTATTTTCATTTCCTCAACAAGACTCCAACCGAACAACCAATACAGTCCACTTCAGTTTACGTTCAGCTGTGGACGTCTGCCGGCTGTAACGATATGATGCAGATGTTTACGAAAGTACTACATAAAGATGCAATAAAATGTTGGAACATCTTCTCAGTCTTTGGTCATCGTCGTCTGACCTATAGAAATTACATCCATTTAAAATACTGGTACATGCATCAACATTTTTAGATGCTGAATTAATTAAATAATTATTATTTATGAGACAGATATTCCCAATCTGCAATTAATAGCTTCCTATACTTCCGAAACCACAATAATCTTAAACTAGATCTGTAACCATATTTGATTAAGTTTATTTCATCCCCAAAACACGGCTCCTGATTTCTATTACCGGCAATAAACGGTATCTACTAAATAATTTATTTGAGCCAATTTATATTAGTTCATAACATTGTGAACATAATAAAGGTCACCAGTTCCTCATACCTGACAAGATTTCTAAGAAAGGTATAGTTCGATAAACATATTTTGCCTGAGTACGTTTTTTTGGAGTGTCCTTTGATGTAATCGTTCCTGAGAAAAGTCCAAGGGTAATTTGTGTTTATTTGTCGGAATAATTGATGTAGGGAAATATTCTAAGATTCAGCTTAGTAAGCCTGCTTTGTAACCCTTAATTTCCCCGAAATAATCAATGTTTTTTTTTGTAATTTCGATGAAAAGGAACAGTGCTTTACAATTAAGGGTGTGTGTAATATATACCTGCTTGGTAATACTTAATTTCGCCGAAATAATCAATGTTTTTTTTTGTAATTTGTTTGAAAAGGAACAGTGCCTTACAATGAAGGGTGTGTTTAATAATATATATAAAATATGTGTGTATTATTTAACCTCGCATGCTTTTAAATCACAGTATCTATCATACGGCAAAAGAGCTCGAGAATTAATAATGGATGGTATAGATACCGATAGACTACACGAGTGTACTTATATTTATAACAAAGACCAGGAATTTATTGTCCAATCCAGCGCAACCAAAATGTTTTCTTATTTGCTATAAACTTTTACCTATGATTTTCAGAAGGACCCAGAGTTAATGTCGTACTACATTTGGCTGAGTATCGTTTACTTATGTGTACAGATAGTACTTGCTGTTACCATACCGCTTATCTTAATAGTAGAGGGACAGTGTCCTGTCGCTATAGCGCTCATATGGATGGTCATGGTCATGATTGTGGGCCTTGGTAAGTTACATTGATTTATTGGTATTGACTAGATTGGAATAGTTAGTTATCTGTGTCGCATTTTACCGCACGAGTGTGAATATACAAATTGAAACGCACGCGTGTGAAATACACGACATTGTGCATTTACCAGTGCAATAAAAGACACATTTCTAGGATGTGTGTTGTTAAAAATGTTTCATTTGCACAAATACTCCCACTTACAAAAACTAGAGGAAGGAAAACCATGCAAATGTTTCTACGCAAAGCCGGGATTTAAATCTCGTGGATTAAAGGAATCTCGTAGCGAAAAAAGCCAAAGGCTCTGCACTAATCTTGCCCTCACTTCTTGTAAAACGCTTAGGTACCTAATGGGTTAGACATGCATATTGTACTATTCGGCATCGGTACTATTAGACCACTGCTGCAATGTTAACAGGTTACTGAATAAAGAAATCATTCCAGTTTTCCCTTCTTACTCCGTTAATAAAATGCAAAGCAATGGTTTTATATTCATAATTTAAATTCAACATCTTTTTTTGATCTTGAACAAAGGACGGCCGAAATATGTATCTTATTAATTATTCATTTTACTATAGAAAATTATGTAATAAGATTTTATTTCTTTCAGGATGGACCCATTTTATATCAGTGGTCAGTTCGTACAGGAGGCATCTTTTAAAAATTGGTGAATTTTAATATACGATACATCAAATTTTTTGTGTTTTAATTTTGATCTTGTAAGAATTGAACTTGAAACGGTAAGTCAGTCTGGTATCATATTTTCATACAAAACAGTAGCAAGAGGTTTTATGAACTTATCATAAATTTACTCTTTATTATATTTATGCATCATATAAGACACACAAATATGAGGGAAACATTGCATAGGGTGGCATAATGGGTGGTCTTTATTTTGGTTTCGACACTTTTAAGGGGGTGTTGATGGCTTTCTGTGTGTCTTACCATCACAAATCTTCTTACCTAGCACCAACTCACTCAATATACCTACCAATGTTGTGATAAAATACATATCGAGCGACTGGACCCTCCTCTCCTGATTCCTGACAGATAACCACCTTCGTCAAGTGTTTATTGGCCTGAGTTGAGGCCAGAGATACTCCTCAAGCGAGGCCCTAAAGTAATACAGAAAAAAAGCTTTTATTTACTTAGGATTTTTATCAAGAATTACCTTTTACGGGTTATTTTTCAAAGAGTTTTCGAGGGAACTTTGTAAAATGTATTGAGTGAGGTCGGTAGCTATTTATTTTTAGGGTTTATTTACTTACATTCAGTAAACAAGAAATAACAGTCAAGGTACTATGTAGGTGGGTACCTTTTTTTGTAGCTAATATTTAGAAGCGTTCCTAAATCAATAAATTCCAGTAATTTATTGATTTAGGAACGCTTCGGTTTATTCTTCACCGTGAAACTGAAAATCATAGATCTATTGAAAACAAACAAAGTTTCAGTCAGACCCTTGGTCGTTTTTATAAAGTAGCATTAATAGTACACACAGCAATACTCTAGGTTACTTGGCTTTAGCATTATTGGATCAGTGTTTCCAGAGATCACTTTTTATAAACAAACTAGCTGACCGCTGTGTTACTTTAATTCAATAGGTAGGTATAGTTTAATTTTTTTTCTTTTTATTTCCCCTCTATAAACGGTGTCTACATATCTTTTTTTCAACACTCCTCCTGCCCGGCGAGCATGGCAAACCCAAGACGTTTGTGACAAGACATAATAAAATTTGTCCATGTCTTACAATTTGTCATTTATGCTAGCACGGGTCAACCATGTGACATTTTTTAAAGGCGCGACATGCCTTTTTTGTTGCTTCCCGGCGAGCACGGCCTACTGTACCATGGCTTGAGTCACACATTTCATCGCAATTTGGGCGATAAAGTCATTTTGTCTTAAATACTAGTACCGGCGGCGTGAGAAAATTTCGTGACGTTTATTTGGGACTCATCGGGTCTTAATTGCTAATACGGGTGCACCCATTTTGTCACAAATGTCACATTTTGACAGATGATTGAGAAAAATGTATCACTTTCGTTCGGAGGTGGTGATAAAATTGTACAGATGAAAAAAATAATATTTTCCTTCTAATTACTGCACCAAATGGCAATAAATTTATTTTGTGTGTGGTGATCAATGCTTATTAATTGTTACAGGATCTACAATTAATTTTATATTATTCTTATTTTTAATTATTATATTTATTTTGATTATTATTTTTTTTATTATTATTTTCTTTTATACCATATTATTCTTACTTTCTACATTTTTAAATGTTTCTTAAATAAAATCCCCAAAAAACATTTAAAATATAAAAAATAGGGGCCTACCGGTATTGGTCCAAGCTATTATATTTTTTAGTAAATCTTTCTAACAAACACTTAATATGTTATCAAACAAACAAAGAAAAATAAAGTGTGCATAAGTCTATGGTCGTGGGTCAAATATTAATTTATTTCCAAAACAAAATTAAAAAGTTGTTTGGCTGTATGAACGGCATACTTTTTTACGTATTATTTTATTTGGTCGTCTATTCAAATTATATCGCACTATGAAGTCAACAAAAAGAAAAGCAAGTCGCGACTGCACACTATGTCACATGGTTGTCCCGTGCTAGCATTTAAGACAAATTGTAAGACATGACATATTCTATCATAACTTGTCATGACCGTAGTTCAAGTCGAAAACCAAGCAATGTAAAAAAAAAAAAACTTATAATTCATGTTGGGATACTGCTAACATGGGGCTAGCAAAGGGGGGGGGCTAAATTTTGGTTATTTTTTGCCTAGGACATACCGTTTTCGAGATATCATTTTAGAAATATAGAGCGTTTTATGCAAAATAAAATAAGATACGGAGGCCCATAATTCGGCAACAGTGCGTCGTAGGGCTATGCTTCTCAGAACATAAATGGTTTTTATGGCCAAGGTTAAACCGAAACTACAATAAAATTGGAAAATTACCGAAAAAGAAAAAAAATAAACGTTAGTAGTTATGCCACAAGTCAAGAAAATATCTCACGTCGCCGTGCTAGCATTTATGACAAAATGAGTTTATCGCCCAAACTGTGATTAAAAGTGTGTCTTAAGCGATGTCACAGTAGGCCATGCTCGCCGGGCAGCAGTTATGCTGGATGAGATTTCTTTAGAAATCACTCTAATATTATGAAGGCGAAACTTTTTGATTGTGTGTATTTCTATGTTTGTTACTCTTTCACGCAAAAATTACTGAGCGGATCTGGATGAAAGGACATGGCCAGAATTTGTATAGAGCTGTGCCCTAACAAAAAATATTTATGTACATTGACATACAGTACGTCGTATTAAAGCTTAGAGGTATGGCTTTACAATAGTTTAAGTTTTATGATCATAAGCGAGAGACACACTAAAAAGGAAACGACAAAATGGCTATTAATTTTGAATAGCAATGATGTCGGTATGTGGCACGTGTGATATTTGACAGTGACAGTTGACAATGACAGTAACAGATGAAAATTTTAGTACCGTGTTACCTACCAAATGTTTAAACGAAGTCCACTACACCATGCGGAATTTCAAGAATCTCGCGGGAGCTAGTCGGGCCTTATTTATACTTTCCTGATTAAAGAGAGACCGCTGTGCGAACGAGTGTATGGTAAACAAGATGTTTTATTTTTCATTTTAGTTAGTTAAATGTTTTGTAACAGTGGTGGTTGTTCGTGAGCGATATTGTAGTAGAATTACTGTCAGTTTTGTTTGTTGAAAATTAGTTTTCTTTTAACGCGAGAGATGACAAGCGTGACGCGACAATTGTTCTACAGATTTAGAATTTCTATTAAAATTAGTTTTAGTTCAACCTTCCGTAACGTTCGATGACGGCTGCCGCATCATCTAATGGTCCTCGCAACCCTGCCAGCGCATCTAACATCTCAACACGGTGGGTCTGCCTGTCTCAAATTCATAATGCCATTACTGGTCTACAAAAAAAGTTATATTTAGAGAAAATTTGATATTGGAGATTGCTTTTAACGGCCTAAAGGTCTTTTGAACTGCTGTTTTTAATATTGGAAATATTAACTATCTTTACGTGTTTTTATATAAGTATAATACTTTGCTGTGCTATTTTATTTTCAGACCTTTTCGTAGATTTTCATGAAAACAAAGTATTAGTAAATGAAGTACGAAATTTTATTTCTCTCTTTCAAAATTTGACTTCACACAAATTCTAAATAAAACATGGCCATGGCCATTTTTAAAGTACCGTATGGTGACGGACGTAAAGAATTTCACCATCCCATATCTTTCCGTGGGTGTCGTAAGAGGCGACTAAGGGAAAAACCAGAGAATGGGCAGCAGCGTTCTCTGTGCACTTTAATAACAAACTGCGATCGCCAACCCGCCTGCCAAGCGTGGCGATTACGGCAAACCCCCCCCAAACCATGAATAGCACAGTTAAAAAACGGCCCCGAGTGCCCGGCAGCCCGTCTACCCTCGACTACGGTAGCGGTCGAGGCGATGACGTGGCAACGGGTGCGAAGAATCTCCGGAGTGGACCCGGCTACCCCAATAAACACCGACGACTGGACCTGGCAACGTACAACACGCGAACACTCCGGACCGACGAGAAGATAGCTGAACTCGAGGAAGAATTGAGCAGGTTACGATGGAGTATTATAGGGTTATCTGAAGTCCGAAGAGAGGGGGAGGACACGATAATCCTCAAATCTGGTAACCTGCTCTATTTCCGAGAGGGTGACCGGCAGTCCCAGGGTGGTGTCGGGTTTATCGTCCACAAGTCCCTTGTGAACAACGTGGTGAAGATCGAGAGTGTGTCGACCAGGGTGGCGTACCTTATACTCAGAATATCCTCAAGATATTCGCTGAAGGTCATACAGGTTTACGCCCCAACCTCGGCACACCCCGACGACGAGGTAGAGACCATGTATGAGGATATCTCTAAAGCCATGCATGGTTTCAAAACTCACTTCACCGTTGTCATGGGGGACTTCAACGCGAAACTAGGCAAACGAGACGAGGATGAGCTGCAAGTGGGGCAATTTGGGGTTGGACGTCGGAACCACCGGGGTCACCTACTGTCCAGTTTTATGGAAAGAAGGCCTCTATATGATGAACTCCTTCTTCAGAAAGCGTGAGCACAGGAAGTGGACATGGCAAAGCCCCGATGGTGGAACTAAAAACGAGATCGACTTCATCATGTCAACCAAGAAGCAAATGTTCAATGATGTCTCTGTGATCAATTCGGTGAAAACCGGGAGCGATCACCGTATGGTAAGAGGCACATTGAACATTCATATCAAGCTTGAAAGGTCTCGACTGATGAAGTCCACGCTCCGTCCAGCACAGATCCAGATCCAAAACCCCGAAACCTTTCAGCTCGAACTCCAGAATCGTTTCGAGTGCCTAGGGAGCTTCGTGGGCGAATACAGCGATGGGTTCGTGGAAGCTGTCCATGCGGTCAGGTCTAAGTTTTTCAAGACCCGCCGTACATATAGAAATAAAAAGCTCTCTGATCCTACTCTCAAGCTAATGAAGGAGAGGCGTGAGATGATCCTGCAGTCTTCAGACGATGCGGTGAAATACCGGCAGCTAAATAGACGGATCTCAAAGTCCTTGAAAACCGACCTCCGCCGCTTTAATACCGAAAGCATTAAAGATGCTATCGAGCGGAATAAGGGTTCCAAGGTCTTTGCAAGAGATCTGTCTATTGGGCAGAGCCAGCTCACAAAACTGAAGACCGATGATGGCAGGGTTGTATCCGCCAAACCGGAGCTTCTGAGGGAGATCGAGAGTTTCTATGGGCAGTTGTACACGTCAACCATTAAACCCGTTGCGAATCTAGCAAACGACCCAAGAGCTAGATTGACCCAACACTATACCGAAGATATCCCGGACGTCAGCCTGTACGAGATTAGGATGGCTATGAAACAGCTCAAAAACAACAAGGCGCCGGGTGACGAAGGAATCACGGCTGAACTCCTGAAGGCGGGTGGAAAACCGGTCCTTAAGGCCCTTCAGAAGCTGTTTGATTCCGTCATACTCGAGGGCAAAACGCCACAGGCATGGTGCGGGGGTGTGGTGGTCCTCTTCTTCAAAAAGGGTGACAATGCCCGGCTGAAGAACTATAGGCCCATCTCACTTCTTAGCCATGTCTACAAGTTGTTTTCGAGAGTCATCACGAATCGTCTCGCGCGCAGGTTTGACGATTTCCAGCCTCCCGAACAAGCCGGATTCCGAAAAGGCTTTAGCACCATAGACCACATACATACGCTGCGGCAGGTTATACAGAAGACCGAAGAGTATAACCTGCCTCTCTGTTTAGCGTTTGTGGACTACGAGAAAGCCTTCGATTCGATCGAGACTTGGGCTGTACTGCAGTCTCTCCAACGGTGCCAGATCGACTACCGGTACATTGAGGTGTTGAAGTGTTTGTACAGAAACGCCACCATGTCAGTCCGTCTTCAGGATCAGATCTCGAAACCAATATTTCTCCAGCGTGGGGTGAGACAGGGAGATGTCATTTTTCCGAAACTGTTCACTGCTGCGCTGGAGGATTTATTCAAGGTTCTGGACTGGAGGGGCCTAGGCATCAATGTTAATGGTGAGAACATCACTCATCTTCGGTTTGCCGACGACATAGTGGTCATGGCTGAGACCATGGAGAGCCTCAATACAATGCTCGATGACCTCAGTAGAGCTTCTGAAAGAGTGGGTCTTAAAATGAACATGGACAAAACCAAGGTGATGTTGAATGCCCATGTTACACCCACTCCTATCAAGGTTGGAGACTTTACACTCGAAGTTGTGGACGACTATGTCTACCTGGGACAAACGATCCAGTTGGGTAGGGCCAACTTCGAGAGAGAGATAAACCGTCGAATCCGACTCGGCTGGGCAAAGTTCGGGAAGTTGCGCGGTGTCTTCTCGTCCAACTTACCACAGTGTCTCAAGACAAAAGTCTATGACCAGTGTCTGTTGCCAGTGATGACATATGGCTCTGAGACGTGGTCGCTTACAATTGGCCTCATCAGAAAGCTTACAGTCACTCAAAGGGCAATGGAGAGGGCTATGCTCGGCATTTCCTTGCATGATCGAATCAGAAATGTAGAGATCCGTAAGAGAACCAATGTTACCGACATAGCTCGAAGAATTGCCAAACTTAAGTGGCAGTGGGCAGGGCACATTGCTCGCAGAACGGATGGCCGATGGGGCAGAAAGGTTCTGGAGTGGCGACCGCGAACCGGAAGACGTTGCGTTGGAAGGCCTCCCACCAGGTGGACCGATGACCTCGTGAAGGTTGCGGGGATCCGCTGGTTGCGAGACGCACGGGACCGGTCAATGTGGCGACGCTTGGGGGAGGCCTATGTCCAGCAGTGGACATCTTTCGGCTGATATGATGATGATGATGATGATTTTTAAAGAAATCGAAACATTCAGTTTTGTATAAATATTCAGACGATTAAAAAGGCCATCTCGCTTTTATTATTGCTAGCCCAATTACTAGTCTGGCCTGTAAGATATCTAAATAATTTATAAAAAATTTAATCAGTATTTATGATGTTTTTACTCTGATTTATTATTTATAACTTTATTTACATTCAGAAGTAATTATTCTTAGCAGCCGAAAAATATTGAAGGTTACCCGTCCGCGTCGCTTTTATTAAAAGCCGGGATTAATATTTTCTGTTTACGTATTGGAAATATTGCGTAAGGTTTTAAAGGTTTTGCGGAAAAACCCCGAGAAGCCGGATTACTAGGGTCGATTTTCGTATAATAGGTAGATAGAGGTATATCATTATTTTAGTCTGCCGACGTTTAAAGGGTCTGGATTTAAAGCCTAGGTTGAAAGCCCGACTTAGGCTTATCTGTTTAGCATATTTCGCATTATTTGCTGGGATAACCATTTTGCTGAGGTTACCTTTTTGATTGACAAAATGTTTCCGTAGCTTTACCTGATTTTAGTTCACCTACCAATCATCATCATATTCCTGCCCTTTTTCCATATTACTTGTGTATATTTAGGGTTCCGTACCCGAAGGGTAAAACCGGGACCCTATTACTGAGACTCCGCGGTCCGTCTGTCTGTCTGTCTGTCTGTTACCAGGCTGTATCTCATGAACCGTGATAACTAGACTGTTGAAATTTTCACAAATGATGTGTTTCTGTTGCCGCTATAACAACAAATACTAAGAACAATAAAATAATAAATATTTATGTGGGGCTGCCATACAACAACCATGATTTTTTTGCCGTTTTTATATTTTTTTTGCCGATAATGGTACGGAACCCTTCGTGCGCGAGTCCGACTCGCATTTGGCCGGTTTTTATAATATAATTTTAAAAATATTTATGTTTAAATCTAATAGCAGTACAACGCAGACTACCCCCTTTTTATTCGAAGTTTTTTCAGTCCATCCAAAGGTTATCGGGTAGATATCGCTAAGCGATAAGACCACCTTTGTACCCGTATTATTATTATTTTTTGTAAATGTTTATAACTAACGCGCACTATACACGATACACGCTATCACTGACTCCCTTTTCTTTTATATCTTCTCACACAGGAGGAGTGATATGAAATATTGCCACAATAATATGTATTATATAAAACAGTTAATTAAAACTGTGTTTGAAGCGAACTAAAAAGACGTAAACACGAAGAAAATCATGCTGTGCAGTCGGAGGATACATAATCAGGCAGCAGCAGATGACAGCACCGTATTCCTATTGGTTCTGACTTGAGTGTTCCGTGAGGCAAGATGTCTGACTCACTCACTACTGGTCACTACTGTGGCCTTAGTGCGAGTTTTTACTCACGCGTGACTCACGCTCACTCGTGTTACGTAAACGATCTCTTATGTCAAATTGTATACAAAAAAAGAGGTTTCTCCTTACCGTCCCCAGACGGCGCTTATCCAGTTTCCATACAAATTGACGTTTACGTTAACGCGATTGACCGTGAGTAAAAACTCGCACTAAGGCCTCTGATCTGCGGTCGGGTGAAACGTGACGATGCGTCGTCTGCAATTGTGTGCCGTGTAGTCGGGCGACGTGTCGCTAGTTGCGCAAGGTATTTCATAGAAATGCATAGAAACTAGCAGTGTCGCAGCGACACATCGTTTGCTGTTACTGTCTGCAGTCGGCTACAAACTCGTACCATAACTTATAATGCCTTAATATTGTAGATCTAAAGTCTTCTAATTACAAGGATACCTCAAAATACATAAAATACAAAGCAATGTAAACGCTTTATTAAACAAGACTTACGGCTTAATTTACCAAATGAGAAGATTTTAGGCATAAATCTTCTCATTTAAATGAGGAAGGTAAATATGAACCTCCTTAGTATTAATTAAGGTGGGTGTTAGTTAAATGAGACGTCAACGGTATCAATTCCATTCCATTTCATGATAACAATCTGTTGCGATGGCGTGCCAATAAGTTTAGGGGTGTCGCGAATAGAGTTGCCTGTTTTAACATTGTAATCTACCAATATTTTATAATTGTCCTAGCTTTCGACACACTGGGATTAATCGTAGACTCAGCGATTTTGAATTTTAAAAATCGAATGAGCCGCCTTCCACTGTGTTGTGTGACAGATTTATATGACTTGTATGCTTGTGTCCCCGCAATAACCTCATACAAACAAACAGTTTTACCACTATATATATATGTAAGTTTAGACGAGCTTTTATTACTCGTGTTGGAAAGCAATGTATTCAATGACCGGGGCTCCTGCCTGGTTTGAGGAGATAATTATGGTACGTTAGAGATGTTTATAAAAAAAAATCTTATTTCGGTCTGTTTAAGAGAGTGGCATTTACTTACATGCCGAAGGTCGTGAGTTTGAACCCAGGCAGGTGGCATGATTTTGTGTAAATTATTTCTTCACCACGGCTCATAAAACTGTGAAGAAAAACATCGTGAGGGAACCGGCATGACCTGCAACCATAAAATTCGAAGACATGTGACATTCACCAACCCGCACTGGGCTCGCGTGGTCGATTCTTAGCCCTATCTCACAGAGAGGAGGCCTGTCCCAGCAGTGGAAACATAAAACGGTTAATGATGATGAAAAGAGTGGTAAGACAAATCTAAAATATACAATATCAGTTATCAGACCATTTTTAAACAAACTGTAGGTAAATTAAATATAAATAGATACGCTCAATTGGTGACTTTTTTAAATAAAGAATGAATTGAACTTTCGTTGTTCGTAAATCAACGAATCCAAGCGCCTTGCTGTACTTTTTTCGGATGTGTCCTACACTGACTTTATTTTATTTAGATGTTCAAGATAGACTACTTAGAGATACTACTTACAAGACTCTAAGGCTTTGACTCGACCAGTGCCGCATTGCCGATGAGCCTCTTGGCTTCTTTAGTATGCCCCTTATAGTTGCAATAATAAAGTTTGTCCACTTTATCAAAAAGCCCGGTAGTGACAACCCTATAGCGGATATGTGGTTGCGTGACATTTAAATTATATGTTTTCATTGATATTAATTAAGCTGTACTATCTCCGAACGAACACGGAGTATTATTACGAGTATAATATGGTTAAGAGGTATTTAAACGTAATGCTATTACGTTGCTATTTAATGACAGGAACTATTGTAGAATGTGTATGATATTAGGGATGTTACTGACGATGTTATAATAATGTATCCAGTTTTAAAATAATATTACCAGTCCGTTATTTATTGTCCCACTGCAGAGCTTAAGCATACATGAAGGCACGAGCCGCCTACTCAAGATGGGTTGGCGATTTCAAACTTATATTGTCTGTAAGGGAACGTTCACACAGAACATCCGTATTGCCAGGATCGTTTTTAACGGATCCATCACTACTGAAGGTGCTGTTCAAACCGCATTTACAGTACCGTTTTAACGAATCCGTCGCTTCTAGGGATAATGTTCACACCACATTTAGTCAGTGTATCACCAACAAACTACAAATTTATTTATTTATTAGCCTATCTACAATTGTTACACTGTTTATTATATGATGCGATAGAAACAGCATGCGCAAATAAAACGGATCAGTATTTTAATGCTGTTGTGTGTGTGAACTAGCTCATACAACTACCTACGCCATTGCCGAATAAAAAATATACGACAAAGCGGACCTGTAAAACGGAGTGCTGTATATTTTTACGGATAGGTATTTTTGACTTGACCTGAAATACTGGCATGTGTGTGAACTCGCTCATACAACTACATACGTCAGCGCCGAATAAAACGTATACGTTAAAACGGACCTGTAAAACGGACCTCTGTGTGACGAACACTTATTCTTACCTAGTTTTTTTGAGCAATCAAATTGTATCGACCTAGACAAAATGCTTTACCTCTGAATGAAGAATTTGAAGTTGAGTATTTGTCAAGCTCTACGTTAGGCACTTGTCCCACTGCCGGCGACAAAGCGATTAGTTATCAACTATTTTTCCGCTGAAAAAACGATCTAAAGATATAGATCCCGCGCCAATAAAGGAGACGCTTATATTAAATTAAAAGATAATACTCGCGCAGCGATACTCGCTCGGCGATGCTCGCTTGGCGGTCAGAACTTACGCTGAGAGACCAACCAACTAACGCGTGCAGGAGTGACCACCCGAGCGGTGCGAATAATCATCCGTCGTACAAAAACACTCGTTCATAGCCAAACGGTAAAACTATCGGAACTACACACTCACTTCAAAAATAGGATCAACATAGCAATTCGGGACGATTTGTTTTTCTACTGATCCATGACACCAACTGATATTCGAAAAATACTGCTTAGACAGATTGATAAAGATTTTTATGCTGATTACGGAGGTATTAAAAAGTCAGAATTGCCCAAATGTCATCTAGTGTCGATCGAGCTAGAAGACGGCAGAATTCCACCTTATTCATATCACCTTAGGCACTTGTCCTACCGCCGATGATCAGCGAGTAGCGAATAAAGCTAGAAACTAAAAACGAGTTGGCAAGCAGCGAGAAGATGTTGTGAAGTTCCGATTGTTTTGTCGCTCGGCTATAAGCGAGTGTTCTTGTAAGACGGGCCAATACTCGCGCCACTTGCTCGGGGCGGGCGCATTGTTGGTAGAAATTACTGCTGGTTGATCTCTTGGCGTGAAATCAGACCGCCAAGCGAGCAAGCGAGCATCGCTGAACAAGTATATCTTTGATAGCTCTTTTCGCTGCGACAAAGTTATGTTAAGAGAGTATTTGATAGCAGTGTGAACAGCCAGCCATCAACTATTACTATATGTGTTTATGTTATTGACAAGGGATCTTATATCTTTTGAATGTTTTTCCATTCAGAAAATAGTCGTTAACTAATCGCTTACTCGGCGGCGGTGGGACAAATGCCTTACAGATGCGAAAGCTTTACGTTACTTATGTATCACTCACTGTATATTATTGTAATCTACGAAGTAATTCCGTGTACGACTGGAGAGATCTTAAGTACTACTGTTTCTAGGTAAGGCTGTCTTCAATGATAAAGTGGATGTAAGAAGACAGCTGTAGCGGTAGCGAAGATGCAAAGCGTTTTATTTCATTAATTTCAACCAAACTAATCTAGCCATAGCCTTATCTTGCAGTAGTTAATAAACTAGGTATGGTATGACTTAACTAGTACAAGTATACGCTGGGAAAGGACCTACATAGGAAAGAAGTTTCTTCAAAGACAGACATCAAAATATTATTATTTTCTTTCCAGTTCACAGAATAGGAAGCGATGATCTGAACCTTTACCGTACTTTATCCAGGTCTTGGAACCCACAAGAGAAAGCGGAGCGAGTGTCGTTCCCGCTCTACTACCCCTATGCAGGTCGCTACCTTACTATTCCTACATCTACTTTAGACGACGTGTTTGCGAATAATTAAATTGTGGCTTGTAAGCTGTGTAGAGGGCGCATGACGACCCTTGAGGAAAGGGAAAGGGACAGTCGAGATTGGATCCGGCTTATGTGCAAATTGACTTAGGCGTTATATTATTTTTACTTAATTATGAATGTCATAATTTAGTTTTCAAATTAGGAAACTCATTAATAATTTGTAGAAGATTGGTTTCTCATTTATTGAAGACATTCATCATATCAGCCGAAAGACGGCCATACGACATAGGCCTCCCCCAAGCGTCGCCACATTGATCAGTCCCGTGCGTCTCGCAACCATCGGATCCCCGCAACCTTCACGAGGTCATCGGTCCACCTGGTGGGAGGCCTTCCAACGCAACGTCTTCCGGTTCGCGGTCGCCACTCCAGAACCTTACTGCCCCATCGGCCATCCGTTCTGCGAGCAATGTGCCCTGCCCACTGCCACTTTAGTTTGGCAATTCTTCGAGCTATGTCGGTTACATTGGTTCTCTTACGGATCTCTACATTTCTGATTCGATCACGCAAGGAAATGCCGTGCATAGCCCTCTCCATTGTCCTTTGAGTGACTGTAAGCTTTCTGATGAGGCCCATTGTAAGCGACCACGTCTCAGAGCCATATGTCATCACTGGCAACACACACTGGTCATAGACTTTTGTCTTGAGACACTGTGGTAAGTTGGACGAGAAGACACCGCGCAACTTCCCGAACGCTGCCCAGCCGAGTCGGATTCGACGGTTTATCTCTCTCTCGAAGTTGGCCCTACCCAACTGGATCGTTTGTCCCAGGTAGACATAGTCGTCCACAACTTCGAGTGTAGAGTCTCCAACCTTGATAGGAGTGGGTGTAACATGGGCATTCAACATCACCTTGGTTTTGTCCATGTTCATTTTAGGACCCACTCTTTCGGAAGCTCTACTGAGGTCATCGAGCATTGTATTGAGGCTCTCCATGGTCTCAGCCATAACCACTATGTCGTCGGCAAACCGATGATGAGTGATGTACTCGCCATTAACATTGATGCCTAGGCCCCTCCAGTCCAGTACCTTGAATACATCCTCCAGCGCAGCAGTGAACAGTTTCGGAGAAATGACATCTCCCTGTCTCACGCCACGCTGGAGAAATATTGGTTTCGAGGTCTGATCCTGAAGACGGACTGACATGGTGGCGTTTCTGTACAAACACTTCAACACCTCAATGTACCGGTAGTCGCTCGGCACCGTTGGAGAGACTGCAGTACAGCCCAAGTCTCGATCGAATCGAAGGCTTTCTCGTAGTCCACAAACGCTAAGCAGAGAGGCAGGTTATACTCTTCGGTCTTCTGTATAACCTGCCGCAGCGTATGTACGTGGTCTACGGTGCTAAAGCCTTTTCGGAATCCGGCTTGTTCGGGTGGCTGGAAATCGTCAAACCTGCGCGCGAGACGATTCGTGATGACTCTTGAAAACAACTTGTAGACATGGCTAAGAAGTGAGATGGGCCTATAGTTCTTCAGCCGGGCATTGTCACCCTTTTTGAAGAAGAGGACCACCACACCCCTGCACCATGCCTGTGGCGTTTTGTCCTCGAGTATGACGGAATCAAACAGCTTCTGAAGGGCCTTAAGGACCGGGTTACTACCCGCCTTCAGGAGTTCAGCCGTGATTCCGTCGTCACCCGACGCCTTGTTGTTTTTGAGCTGTTTCAGAGCCATCCTAATCTCGTACAGGCTGACGTCCGGGATATCTTCGGTATAGTGTCGGGTCAATCTAGCTCTTGGGTCGTTTGCTAGATTCGCAACGGGTTTACTGGTTGACGTGTACAACTGCCCATAGAAACTCTCGATCTCCCTCAGAAGCTCCGGTTTGGCGGATACAATCCTGCCATCATCGGGCTTCAGTTTTGTGAGCTGGCTCTGCCCAATAGACAGATCTCTTGCAAAGACCTTGGAGCCCATATTCCGCTCGATAGCATCTTTAATGCTTTCGGTATTAAAGCGGCGGAGGTCGGTTTTCAAGGACTTTGAGATCCGTCTATTTAGCTGCCGGTATTTCACCGCATCGTCTGAAGACTGCAGGATCATCTCACGCCTCTCTTTCATTAGCTTGAGAGTAGGATCAGAGAGCTTTTTATTTCTATATGTACGGCGGGTCTTGAAAAACTTAGACCCGACCGTATGGACAGCTTCCACGAACCCATCGCTGTATTCGTCCACGGAGCTCCCTAGGCACTCGAAACGATTCTGGAGTTCGAGCTGAAAGGTTTCGGGGTTTTGGATCTGGATCTGTGCTGGATGGAGCGTGGACTTCATCAGTCGAGACCTTTCAAGCTTGATATGAATGTTCAATGTGCCTCTTACCATACGGTGATCGCTCCCGGTTTTCACCGAATTGATCACAGAGACATCATTGAACATTTGCTTCTTGGTTGACATGATGAAGTCGATCTCGTTTTTAGTTCCACCATCGGGGCTTTGCCATGTCCACTTCCTGTGCTCACGCTTTCTGAAGAAGGAGTTCATCATATAGAGGCCCTCCTTCTCCATAAAACTGGACAGTAGGTGAACCCGGTGGTTCCGACGTCCAACTCCAAATTGCCCCACTTGCAGCTCATCCTCGTCTCGTTTGCCCAGTTTTGCGTTGAAGTCCCCCATGACAACGGTGAAGTGAGTTTTGAAACCATGCATGGCTTTAGAGATATCCTCATACATGGTCTTTACCTCGTCGTCGGGGTGTGCCGAGGTTGGGGCGTAAACCTGTATGACCTTCAGCGAATATCTTGAGGATATTCTGAGTATAAGGTACGCCACCCTGGTCGACACACTCTCGATCTTCACCACGTTGTTCACAAGGGACTTGTGGACGATAAACCCGACACCACCCTGGGACTGCCGGTCACCCTCTCGGAAATAGAGCAGGTTACCAGATTTGAGGATTATTGTGTCCTCCCCCTCTCTTCGGACTTCAGATATACATACATATTCATTACATTACATTACATTTTCTTTCAATTTATAAGTTAAGCACACGTATCCACTGTATGACATTATTTTAAGTATCTATTTATTTACCTACGTCCGTGTATCACTAGCGGGGTGCCAACTGAAAATCAGCGCTGGGTGTCTGACGCCCAGCAAATGCTGAGTTGGTAACCCTTTCGGTATGGGCACGCTCGGCGCAATCACTGTTAAACCTTGTTTGTACTTTTATTTTTTACTATTTTTCTGTTACTTTGTGATTGTTGTTGTTGTGTTGTTTCTATGCCGAATAAATGTTTTTCTATTCTTTTTTTTTTTAGATAACCCTATAATACTCCATCGTAACCTGCTCAATTCTTCCTCGAGTTCGGCTATCTTCTCGTCGGTCCGGAGTGTTCGCGTGTTGTACGTGGCCAGGTCCAGTCGTCGGTATTTATTGGGGTAGCCGGGTACACTCCGGAGATTCTTCGCACTCCTTGCCACGTCATCGCCTCGACCGCTACCGTAGCCGAGGGTAGACGGGCTGCCGGGCACTAGGGGCCGTTTTTTAACTGTGCTATTCATGGTTTGGGGGGGGTTTGCCGTAATCGCCACGCTTGGCAGGCGGGTTGGCGATCGCAGTTTGTTATTAAAGTGCACAGAGAACGCTGCTGCCCATTCTCTGGTTTTTCCCTTAGTCGCCTCTTACGACACCCACGGGAAGATATGGGATGGTGAAATTCTTTACGTCCGTCACCATACGATTGAAGACATTACTCGACCTTTATTAGACCACAAAAGTGTTTCATGGCTTTGCAAGTTTTTACGGCCTTTGCGCTTGCAGTTGCCCAACTGTGTAGATTCGCAATTTCAAACGTGGGTAGGTTGTCACAATACACTTCTAAGACGTGTAAACTGTAAATTCAGTAACAGATCCCTTTTTGAACCATTATATACAAAGCTCATTCAACAAAATAGCATATCTTTGTTTACACATACCTACCTGCATTTATGTAGAATCCCGTAAACATGTACCAATAAACCTTTTACTTCCAAACCCATGTTATTAATAACAAAAACTCCAATCCAATAGTACTTCCGCATAAATTAATTTGATCAATAACTGTCAGTTGTGTCCATTGCTTATTCACGGGCCGTGGGTCCAGTATGTAGCTGTGAGCAGTGTTCGGTGCGGGAACGTCTCGTAATGTTATATAATACATTTATGTGTATGTAAATATGATATAATAGAATTATGTATTTGTGCTCAAAAGTTTAACAGCCTTGTTTTACCCACTGGGAGTATAGGCTTTTTTCTTTAGGGAGGATGATGCCGTGGAAGTGGAAAAGTTTTTAGCCAAACAAACCTAAATTATTGTTTTATTTATTTATTTATCGGCCTATCAATAATTGTTACACTTTTTATTCTAATAATACAAGCAATATGATACTAGCAATATGATGCGACAGACACAGCATGCGAAACAAAATTATACCATCAATAAAATTACAATAATAGTGCAGAAATAACCCTTACTACAACTAATGGGTACTTTTAGAAACACAGTAGGTACCAAAAAGACAAGGATAAAAATATAAAATATGGTAGTTACTTTTGATGGACTTGCGCTTGAATCTTTGAAGTGCTGTGGAATGGGGAAGTTGGAACCTGATATAGTTTTGCGGAATGGAGGGCGTAATAGTTTGATAGGGTGACGCGGATAATTGTAGGGTAGGTTAAAATTAAATTTACTTAACAACTGGGGGCATTTTTTATCCAACTGCCGAAGGAGGGTAATGTGTTTATCAGTCTATGTATGCATGTATGTTTGTTCCTATATGGCGTTCTAGAGACCAAAAGCGTAGGCTAATTTTGATGATTCTTACGTCAATCGATTTGTCTTTACCCTGCGAGTGTCACTGGCTACATTAAAATTGCAAAATATAAAAATGGCGGCTTGCTATATTGTGGGGGCCCAAATATTTTTTATCTTCCGAACCCATCGTGTTGGGTATCAAAATGAATGGTTTTAAGAGGTAATTACAAAAATATATAATACTTATATGTTTAAATGTAGCTAATTCTAAAAAAAATAACTAAAACTTCTAAATAAAAAGTATATTTAGAATAACAAAAAACCCGACTGCTTTAAAAGCTAACTAAAAAGACGTAAACAAGAAGAAAATCATGCTTTGCAGTCGGAGGATACATCTGGTTTTGGTCAGCCAGCTCGCGCATTTCTATCCTCCGACTGCACAGCATGATTTTCTTCTTGTTTACGTCTTTTTAGTTGGCTTTTTAAACAGTCGGGTTTTTTGTTATATTTAAATATGCGCCACGCGGCTCGTGGCTAGGCCGCCGCCGCGGTCCGCGCCGCCGCCGCCGCCGCCCGGTCCACGGCGCACGCGCGTCCGCATGCTGCCACCGCTTCTGCTGCGACTCGCACCGCTGCTGTACACCTTATCCGATGAGACCGTATGCACCGCTTCCGCCTGAGGACTAGATGTGGACGTTCCATCCACTACTGCCGCGTCTCTTTCTGCTGCCTCCAAAGCGTTCGCTAACTTCACGGCTTGTAAAAATGTTACCGAGTCATCCTCCGCAAACAGTCGTTGCCTGATGACGTCACTCTTGAGTCCGCATATAAATTGGTCACGCAAGCTCTCGCTTAAATTGCCTGCAAATTTACAGTGACGAGCTAATCTTTTTAACTCTGTGACGTAAGTCGCCACGTTTTCATCCGCTCCTTGTCTTTTTTGTCGAAACCGATATCTTTCCGCTAATGAAGATGGCGTCGGCTGAAGGTGCTGACTCATTAAACTAATGGCTTCACTGTACTTCAGCTCCGACGGTTTCTTTGGACTCGTTAGGTTGACGAGTAACTCGTATGCTTCGTCTCCGATTGTAGAAATCTAGGTGGGCAACTTCAATGCCTCCGCCACTGTATTGACCAGAAAGTACATTTCCAATCTATCCACATATGATGACCACTGTCCCGTTTTCACGTCAAATTCGCTTAGCTTCCCAATCGACATTTTGACTATTGGTGAAATACGCACGCGATATTCACATAGATTATCCTCGTCGCCACTGTGATATTTGTGAGCGGTGGAAGACGTAATAAAACACGGGCACTTGGTTAGATCGTATATTGCGAACTGTCGGCTGCTGCCGGCGCCAGACCTACCTACTTACACATATTTAATAAAACGGATTTATATCGATGGCCATGAATCACTCGCGTTGCTCAGGATTCCAACACTTGAATCACTTGCTATGCTCGTGATTCAAACAGTTGTTACGGTCCTTGATTCGTGATTCATCTATGGCCCTCGCTTTAAATCCGTCCTTTATTCACTAATTGCATAATATACTTTTTTTTTGGTACAGGCTCTATCAAACCATTTTTCAAGAGTTTTAAGAAAATTCTTAATTCTTTGCATAGGAAAACACCAATCTATGCAAATCCACTGTCGCGGCGAAATCTATTCAAATCCTCTGCAGAAAAAATATCGAGGTTAGGTAACTCTGATGAAATTTATTTCCATTATAAATTGAAAACTTTTGAAGAGTTATCGAAGCCTATTCTTTCTGAATATTGCAAATATTTTTGTTATCCAAGAAAATAATGAGATTGGTTTATAGAAATTTGAAATAACTTTGCATATTTTCTTTCTTCGATACCAACTAATATTGGAAGTATATTCAATATAGTCTCAGTTTCTATGCGAAATTAGTTTCATGGAATCTATTTTTTTATTACGTAGTGTAACATCACGCTATTTTCTTTAAAGGGTTGAGTAGCCTCACATTTCACCAGTTATGTTAAGTCCCAAATATAAATATACTTAAAAATTACGTTGAATTTTCAAAAGTTACACTCCACAGTGTCATCCAACCTTTATTTTATTCTAACTCATTTTGAAATCTCGTATCGGGAGGGTATTTTATTTTCAGTATTCCATATTTTATATTGTATCTATCTAACTTTATATGCATCACTGATCGGATCTATTGTGAACGCTGCGGCGTTCGTCAGAATCATCGTGAATATTAATTAAGCATTGTTTTGCTAATATACTATTTATGTAACAATACAGTCTATATTTATACTGCATTTTGATTGACGGTTTGTTGATCAAATAACTATTTGATAAGCTCTTTGCATCGAATTATATTTGAATTTTGGATTCGAAGTAATTATCACAGTTAGGAACAACAAACTCTGTGTCTTTGATGACAAAGTTCAATTTCCATTGCAACCTATATTTTAAGGGCTAATTAATGGTGACTTATGATTTTAAAATAAGCAAACACACATGATACCGAGGTTTTCAATCTTGGTTTCTGGTAAATATAAATACACGTTCACCACTATCAAAATAATTATCATGAATCGTGACGACCGCAAGAAAACTTGCGTCGCCTAAATTGCGGCGTCGTGAAAAAGTCCTTTATTAAACTACATATTTCCGTTTTTACGTTTATTTAGTTTAGTGATGGGGAAAATGATACAAAGGTACAAAGTAGTAATTTTCAACACTAACTCTTAGTATTGTGTAGATCAGACGTGACGTTTTATGAGACTTTCCTGCCCGATGTCATACCCTCTTAAGCCACGTCTAGAAACAAAAGAATTAAAAGCGACCTTTATTTTCACGTTTTGACTCGAAATAAACTTATTTACATATCAGTTTATTGCCAGGAAAATATATTTCAAATTTTCTTTTTATAGCTGCATGGTATTTGCCTTTGGGTTTATTAAAGAACTAGGATTTCTTTTGGAGGTAAATCTTTTCGCCCTTGCTTGGCTTTCAGGACATTCTTATCTTCTTATTGAGTATCATTTTTGCACAGATATAAGACCAATATTTTTAGTTACGATAGTGCTGAACAGTGTATTAGTGTTTCATTAGTTTGTGGCAGCTCGGAATTTGGAAGTTGGCGATATCATAGTTATGATACCCCTTGTCCTGGAAAGCACGTTAAATGCTGATTTTGTGCCTGGCATTAAGCGTTAAGCCATTTCTTTTAGAAACATAAATTTTCTTCAGACACGATCTTAAACAGCCCACTATCCCAAATACATGACAAGCAGTTCCACAGTGTTGTGGTCTAAGACCCCGATCTACAAGGAAACATGGTTATGTTCCCCTAACCCCCTTTCGGAGGGATTAACACAAACCCTAGCTAATTTGTATACAGTTCCAAGACTGAGACTACACTGGCTTACATCACTGTGACCGCGATAAACAAGATTCATTATATCATTAGTGTCCCTGATAAGACTTGTGTTTTGCGTCTCTTGTGAATAAACAAGAACCTTATAGACTAATAAATAGTGGTACAGTGCTTCAGTTTACTGTTAATATGGGACAGTACAGAAAAAGTAAGACGCATGTGATTAAGGGCAATTTTTTTAAAGCCAGGTAGTTCTTTTCTGAAAAATAATTATGGCATCTTGACATATCTATACCAATATTATAAAGAGGAATGATTTGTATTTTTGTATGAAACGAATAAACTTAAAAACTACTGGATCGATTTATTTATTTTCTTCACCGTTGGGAAGCTACACTATTCCCGGGTGACATAGGCTACTTTTTATCCTTGAACTTCCATGGAAACGGGCACTACGTGGGTGAAACCGCGAGGCGTCCACTAGTTTTCTATAAAAAAGCTGTTAAACCACCATTTTTATTTCATCGTGGTAAGAATCTGGCTATTGAGAAATCGACCCTAAGGACCGCGAGATGGAGGTCAGAGAAAAGATGGATAGAGGATTGTGGAAATAAGTATATAAGAGAGAGCCAGTCAGGCGGCTGACAGGGTGGAAGGGACGAAGGAAAGTGCTGCGCCGGCCCCAAGTAACATGGGACAAGGGCAGGAAGACTATGATATAAAAAGGACTGCTTTTTAGAGTATCATCTCTAACACTCATAGTTGTGCGTCTCTTTCTAAACTAACTTTGATGAAGCGCTTGATTTTATGCGTGCGAAATACAAAATTTTAAAAAATTGCTCATTGCCGATTTTGCTTTTTAACCATCGCGTAACAGATTGGAACAAAAATTTACTGGACATTGCCCTGTATATTGGTCAACACAATTTTAGCGGCTTTGTTCAATTTTAGGGGTAACGTAACGGTGACGCCACATTCGCCTCCATCAATCACGATTCGGGGAAGCGGGAAAATGGACACTTACGATCACAACTACTGGGAATTTAATTGTATGCCATGAGTCAATTAATTGGTAAATATTTACGAGAGTTAATTAGGATTCGATGGTTTGCCAGCGGGCCATTGGATAAGGTCGCGACAGAATAAGAACGTAGACGGAGCGGTGAGAAAAAATAGTTTATCATATTAATAAGGATATAATATTAAATAAGATATTTGTATGAAGTGCAAGATAACTATGAGATGCATTTTTATAAAGAGCAAGGTAAATACGAGATGCGTTTATTCGAAAAGTTATTTTTTTTATAGAACATATCCGTAAATTTTCCTATACCATTGTAACGTTTCAAACGACTATCGCCAGTAAAACCGCGGCAGAATATTTTAAATGATACATCGAAACTGCATGTCGGTACATTCGCAACGGGCTTTGATTCGTCCATTTTGTTTACAAGGTTTATCTAGTTTTTTTTTGTAATTCTGCACCAGGCCCGGAGTTGACAATTTTATGTCAGGCTAGTCTTTGCGACTAGCTTTACCATTTATTTCTTTATGGTGGAAAACACAAACTTGCAAACACAAAAAAAAAATTATTAATTTTAAGCTCTGGGATATTTTAGATTCCAATTTTTTATTGGCTTTTGGTTCGTTTTTGTGTTTAATATTTTTATTAAAAACGTATAGCAACGCAACGTTGTATTTATAGTTGCTACAGGAAAAGTGGTCCTCAATTCGATTTTCAATTCTCTCAAGTTCCTAATTACATTCGTAAATTTTGGTCCTTCGAGCCGGAGTAGAGATGGCTAAAGGTGTCTTGGCCACAGTAAGGGGAAAAGAGACAAGAGTATAAATTCAAATCAGATTTATTAACAATGTTTTACAGCTTAAATACTATTTTTTCTTAAAACACACTGATGTACACACTTATCTGTGTCCTATGCGTGTAAGATGCAACCAAATAGTATTTTATCTGGTCCACGCGTTAGCCGGGCCGAGTCCTGAGTCAATGTCCAAAGGTAAAATTGAACAATTTTGAATAGTCTATTTTGGTAAAACACAACTTTAGACTTCCCTTGTCTACCCGTACTATACTTTGAATATTAAGTCGACTCTTCAAAACTTAGTTAATTTACCTGTCATTACTTGGGATCAACCTCATCAGCAGGCTACATAATGCGTCCTATAGACCCATGCTACCTAAATGTAACATAAACTCTACTTGACCCTTCATTCTTGCTCACCGATCGTGATGGATGAGGTGCCTATCGCATCAAATTATCGCAACCCACCTAAAACAACGTAAGGACAACCCAAAACATCATTATGAGGTCCCAAGATTATGCTTACCTGAGTTCAGCTAAAGATTTATGTGAATTACGACGTATTGCTATGTTCGGTGAACATATCGCCAATATTGGTGACTGTAAACCGTTTGAGAAAACCTATTAGGTGGTGTTTGGTCCCAAATTGTATCTAAATAAATGTAGTTGCGATCTGGACAAAATAATATTTTACTAAATCTTGAATCAAAAATATTTTTTTTGTTTTAATATTTATGGCCTATTTACTATGTCTTGCCAAAAGTTATTGGTTAAAATAATTTACCACTATTAGACCTATCTTTAATTTATATTGTAACGCAGTTATATTATATTTGTACGAAATACATCATTAAATTAATATTTTTTCTAGAATCACAAAATTATGCTACAAATTCAAATCAAACGCAATCACACGTCACCATTAAATTCGATTTTTTCCTTTGCATACACAATTTCAGTTAGTGACTATAAAGTAGATCAATGGCCTCTTACCGTGTTCCTTCAGTTGCTTGAGCCAGGGCTGCGATAACGCTTTTTCAAATTTATCTGCGACCCAGACAGGAATCGGCTCTAGCGGACCCCGTCAGTTTGTATATTAGTATTATAGTCTGGAATAGTATATGGGCTACTTTTTATTCCAGAAAAATACTGTTCCCGTTGGACAATTTCCGAGTTTCACGCGGGCGAAGCCGCTGGCAGAAGCTAGTAAGTATATATTATCTGTTTCTTCTTCTTCTTGTCTGTTTTATTTGTGTGTATATTTTATATGTTTTTTATGTGTAAAGAAATCAAGTTTTACATTTAATGTTCATGAGTTTTTCAAATCTTTTCAAATAAAGTAAATAACAAAAATAAAATAAATAATATCATACCATAATATCTATATTCCCGAAGGGTTAGACAGAGGTGCACCTGTTTCACCAGCCCACATTTCACCAGCTATGTTTTACACACAACTAAGGAGTGGAATTCTCTTCCGGAGTGTTTGTTCCCTGATAGCTTCAACCTTGGGGTATCTAAGTCAAGAGGGTAAGTACTATGTAATAGGGTGCGAGCCTATTGGCCATCAAGAGTCAATATGGGTCTTTAATTCAAGAGTGAATAGTTTACTACTAGGTACAGGTCCCGTCACGTAAAAAGAACGCTGAGCGACAGTGCAGGGGATGTGTCTGCGCATAAGTACAGTCGCGTTCTAAAGTACTAGGCTATTGTTTTATACTAAAAGAGATTTTTTTATTCGTAGAATCTTATTAGTTACTTACTAGCTACTTATTAGGTACTTTGGAAGAGGCTGGCGTTAAATTAGTTAATGTTTACTTGAGCATTATTTTGTATTATTTTTTTATAAGAACCTTCTACATATAATTAGAAAACTTAAAAAAACACAGGTGAATGAAATCAGTAAAGCCGTTCTCAAGTTATGGCGTGACCAAAGGAAATTAAATTAATATAAAATTAGTTTAATGAACCAATTTCATATCTAATTATGTTGTTCTTTCTAAAAATTTATTACCATGTTACATACCAAATGTAAAACCGAAGTCCACAACACCAAACGGGCTTCCAAGAATCTCGCGGGAGCTAGTCGGGCCTTATTTATACTTTCCTGATTAAAGAGAGACCGCGGTTCGAACGAGTGTATGGTAAACAAGATGTTTTATTTTTCACTTTAGTTAGTTAAATGTTTTGTAACAGTGGCGGTTGTTTGTGAGCGATAGTGTAGTAGAATTACCGTCGGTTTTGCTTGTTGAATTGTTTTCTTTTAACGCGAGAGCTGACAGGCGTGACACATTTGATCAACAGATTTAGAATTTCTATGAAAATTCGTTTTAGCTCAACCTTCCGTAACGTTCGAGGACGGCTGCCGCATCATCTAACGGTCCTCGCAACCCTGCCAGCGCATCTAACATCTCAACACTGTGGGTCTGCCTGCCTCAGGGTCAACTCCATTATGCCATTACTTGTCTATAAGAAAAGTTATATTTATAGAAAATTTGATATTGGAGATTGCTTTTAACGGCCTAAAGGTCTTATGAACTGCTGTTTTTAATATTGGAAATATTAACTATCTTTACGTGTTTTTAAGCCTAATATTTTAGTTGTGCTTTTTTATTTTTAGACCTTTTCATGAAATATAGTATTAGTAAATGAAGTACGAAATGTTATTTCTCTCTTTCAAAATTTGACTTCACACAAATTCTAAATAAAACTTGCCCATTTTTTTAAGAAATCGAAATATTCGGTTCTATATAAATACTCAGAAGATTAAAAAGGCTATGTCACTTTTATTATTCCTAGCCCAATTACAAGTCTGGCCTGTAAGATGTCTAAATAATTTATAAATTTTTAATCAGACTGATTTATTATTTATAACTTTATTTACATTCAGAAGTAATTATTCTTAGGAGCCGAAAAATATTAAAGGTTACCCGTCCGCGTCGCTTTTGTTGAAAGCCGGGATTAATATTTTCTGTTTACGTACTGGAAATACTGCGTAAGGTTTTAAAGGTTTTGCGGAAAAACCCCGAGAAGCCGGATTACTAGGGTCGATTTTCGTATAATAGGTAGATAGAGGTATACCATTATTTTAGTCTGCCGACGTTTAAAGGGTCTGGATTTAAAGCCTAGGTTGAAAGCCCGACTTAGGCTTATCTGTTTAGCATATTTTGCGTTATTTGCTGGGATAACCATTTTGCTGAGGTTACCTTTTCGATTAACAAAATATGTCCGTAGCTTGACCTGATTTTAGTTCACCTCCCAATCATCATCATATTTCTGCCCTTGTTCCATGTTATTTGGGTATATTTAGGGTTCCGTACCCAAAGGGTAAAAACGGGACCCTATTACTGTGACTCCGCGGTCCGTCTGTCTGTCTGTCTGTCACGAGGCTGTATCTCATGAACCGTGATAGCTAGACTGTTGAAATTTTCACAAATTATGTATTTCTGTTACCGCTACAACAACAAATACTAAAAACAGAATAAGAGAGTGTCGCAGCGACACGTCGTTTGCTGATGCTGTCTGCAGTCGGCTACAAACTCGTACCATAACTAATAATGTCTTAATATTGTAGATCTAAAGTGTTCTAATTACAAGGACTCTTAAAAAAATACATGAAATACAAAGCAATGTTAACGTATTGTTACGAGCTGGGGTTCAGGGATAAATTACTTAAACAGCAGACTTCAATTAATCACTGTTTATTACAAAAACACTTCTTAAACAATTCTATGACTTCGCACTATTTTCCGCTTTGATCGCTCTGTATCGCTTCTCAATCGAAACTGACTCACGACGAACCCGACCGCTCTTTATATAGCCCGGAAGATGTTTCTAGAACGTTCCATACTGTTCCAGGTACTTCGAGAATCTTCCAGAACAATCGACTTTTGAACTCATCGTTCTCGAAGCGACTAGAAACTTCCAGAATGTTCGGTTCGAACATTCTGGAAAATTCTACACGACACGAACTTTCGAGAACATTAGTTCCGCTATTCGATACTAGATGGCGCCACTAGTTACTACTTAGTTCTTCTACTCGTCACTAGATGGCGCTGCCCTATCTTGTAACAGTATTATTAAACGAGACTTAAGGCTTAATTTACCAAATGAGAAGATTTTAGGCATAAATCTTCTCATTTGAACGAGGAAGGTCCTTAGTATTAATTAAGGTGGGTGTTAGTTAAATGAGTCGTCAACGGTATCAATTCCATTCCATTTCACGATAACAATCTGTTGCGATGGCGTGCCAATACGTGTAGGGGTGGCGCGAATAGAGTTGACTGTTTTAGCGTTGTAATCTACCAATATTTTAAAATTGTCCTAGCTTTCAACACATTGGGATTAATCGTAGACTCGGCGATTGTGAATTTTAAAAATCGAATCAGCCGCCTTCCACTGTGTTGTGTGACAGATTTATATGACTTGTATGCTTGTGTCCCTTACGCAATAACCTCATACAAACAAACAGTTTTACCACTATATATATAATGGTATAATAAACAATGTGTTGCTCTGTAATCAAAGTTTTATTTCAATGAGTTATATTCTATGACAATACTCAATACTTCACATCATAATACTGAATCTAAGGAAACTTACCTGTAATCAAAGAAACGACATTTAACGTTTATTATTCAGTATTATGTTATTCCTTTATAAATCTATTTACAATGATATTTGTAATGTTTAGTCTCTACAATATTTTCATAACCTTTTGACACTTTTCCATTGACAGCTCTGCTATACTGACAGCACGAGTCGCGGCAGAATTCAAATAAAGAAATGTTATAATTATTTCGTTACATATATATATGTAAGTTTAGACGAGCTTATATTACTCGTGTCGGAAAGCAATGTAGTCAATGGCCGGGGCTCCCGCCTGGTTTGAGGAGATAATTATGGTATGTTAGAGATGTTTATAATTTTTTTTTCTTATTTCGGTCTGTTTAAGAGAGTGGCATTTACTTACATGCCGAAGGTCGTGGGTTTGAACCCAGGCAGGTGGCATGATTTTGTGTAAATTATTTCATCACCACGGCTCATAAAACTGTGAAGAAAAACATCGTGAGGAAACCGGCATGACCTGCAACCATAAAATTCGAAGACATGTGACATTCACCAACCCGCACTGGGCTCGCGTGGTGGATTCTTAGCCCTATCTCACAAAGAGGAGGCCTGTCCCAGCAGTGGAAACATAAAAAGGTTAATGATGATGAAAAGAGTGGTAAGACAAATATACAATAACAGTTATCAGACCATTATTCAACAAGCTGTAGGTAAATTAAATATAAATAAATAAATAGATATATATATATATAAATATATATATGTAAGTTTAGACGAGCTTATATTACTCGTGTCGGAAAGCAATGTAGTCAATGACCGGGGCTCCCGCCTGGTTTGAGGAGATAATTATGGTATGTTAGAGATGTTTATAATTTTTTTTTCTTATTTCGGTCTGTTTAAGAGAGTGGCATTTACTTACATGCCGAAGGTCGTGGGTTTGAACCCAGGCAGGTGGCATGATTTTGTGTAAATTATTTCATCACCACGGCTCATAAAACTGTGAAGAAAAACATCGTGAGGAAACCGGCATGACCTGCAACCATAAAATTCGAAGACATGTGACATTCACCAACCCGCACTGGGCTCGCGTGGTGGATTCTTAGCCCTATCTCACAAAGAGGAGGCCTGTCCCAGCAGTGGAAACATAAAAAGGTTAATGATGATGAAAAGAGTGGTAAGACAAATATACAATAACAGTTATCAGACCATTATTCAACAAGCTGTAGGTAAATTAAATATAAATAAATAAATAGATCAATTGGTGACTTTTTTAAATAAAGAATGAATTGAACTTTCGTTGTTTGCAAATCAACGAATCCAAGCGCATTGCTGTACTTTTTCGGAAATGAAAGTATTCCCAAAACGGGAAACTTGTGCGTGTGGATGTGATGACCACCATGTACCGTAACTAGTTTATTGATAGAACCTCCCGTTCACAGTGTGATATGCGTGAGTACCTAAGTACAAATAAAAACAGCTTTAAAAATCGTTTAAAAATATATTATTTGGAAATGTGTCTTTAATTAATATTGTTTTTATTAGCTTTAAGTATGAAATTTATGTTGATATGAAATGAATGTTATAATTTATTTATGTATGTGAATGAATGTACATAAAGAGACACAGCGACCCCGCAGTCAAACCATTACTACGGTTTTGTGGGGCTTAGTTTCTAAGTTACTTACCATTATGTAAAGATTTATTCTAAAAAGATTTTATTCTAAAATCCGGGCGTATTCACTAATAATAATAAATTTTATTTATTTTCTCATCACAAATGTTGCAGGAAGGTACAGAAAGTGCTTAAACTAATACAATAAAAAAAGAAAACATTTGTGAGAGACTGGTGCCCGAAGAAGGTATTGAATACCTGTGTTACGGGTCACCAGAACATAAATAAATAATAAATAAGTATAAAAAACGAGATAATAACCGCCTTCTGGGCTAACTCGTTCTGTAGACCTAATTAATCGCTTGCCATTAGGAGAGACCGAACTCAAGAGCTTGCTCTTAACAAAATAATAAATTAACAAATCCCCCGACACGAAAACCTCCAAAACTAAAAAAATAACATGTAGGTATTATCCCTATATGTTTTGTCGATTTGTTCACTTCTAATACCAAAAACCAATACCACTGGTATTTGTTTTACCTCATATTTATTTTCGACCGATGACGTATCGCCGTACGTCTTATAGTCCGATGATGAAACGGGCTAGGCGGAATTAGATCATGCAATTCCATCGCATACTCCCCGAAAAACAACCTATAAAAACCGCTGGCTGGCAACTCGGCGTCGATGTTCAAGATAGACTACTTAGAGATACTACTTACAAGACTCTGAGGCTTTGACTCGACCAATGCCTCTTGGCTTCCTTAGTATGCCCCTTATAGTTGCAATAATAAAATTTGTCTACTTTATCAAAAAGCCCGGTAGTGACAACCCTATAGCGGATATGTGGTTGCGTGACATTTAAATTATATGTTTTCATTGATATTAATTAAGCTGTACTATCTCCGAACGAACACGGAGTATTATTACGAGTATAATATGGTTAAGAGGTATTTAAATGTAATGCTATTACGTTGCTATTTAATGTACTAGACAGGAACTATTGTAGAATGTGTATGATATTAGGGATATTACTGACGATGTTATAATATGTATCCAGTCTAAAAAATAATATTACCAGTCCGTTACTGTCCCACTGCAGAGCTAAAGCATACATGAAGGCACGAGCCGCCTACTCAAGACGGGTTGGCGATTTCAAACTTAATTGTCTGTAAGGGAACATTCACACAGAATATCCGTATTGCCAGGATCGTTTTTAACGGATCCATCACTACTGAAGGTGCTGTTCAAACCGCATTTACAGTACCGTTTTAACGAATTCGTCGCTACTAGGGATAATGTTCACACCACATTTAGTCAGTGTATCACCAACAAATTACAAATTAATTTATTTGTTGGCCTATCTACAATTGTGACTCTGTTTATTATATGATGCGAAAGAAACATTATGCGCAAATAAAACGGATCAGTATTTGAATGCTGTTGTGTGTGTGAACTAGCTCATACAACTACCTACGCCATTTCCGAATAAAAAATATACGACAAAGCGGACTTGTAAAACGGAGTGCTGTATAGTTTTAAGGATAGGTATTTTAGACTTGACCTGAAATACTGGCATGTGTGTGAACGCGCTCATACAACTACATACGTCAGCGCCGAATAAAACGTATACGTTAAAACGGACCTCTGTGTGACGAACACTTTTTCTTACCTAGTTTTTTTGAGCAATCAAAGTGTATCGACCTAGACAAAATGCTTTACCTCTGAATGAAGAATTTGAAGTTTGGTATTTGTCAAGCTTTACGTTAGGCACTTGTCCCACTGCCGGCGACAAAGCGATTAGCTATCAACTATTTTCTCGCTGAAAAAACGATCTAAAGATATAGATCCCGTGCCAATAAAGGAGACGCTTATATTAAATTAAAAGATGATACTCGCTCAGCGATACTCGCTCGGCGATGCTCGCTTGGCGGTCAGAACTCACGCTGAGTGACCAACCAACTAACGCGTGCAGGACGGACCACCCGAACGGGTAATAATCATCCATCGCACAAAAACACTCGTTCATAGCCGAGCGGTAAAACTATCGGAACTACACACTCACTTCTAGCGAGAAGTGAGTGTGTAGTTCCGATAGTGCTAGAACCTAGATACGGGTTGGAGAGCAGCGGCTCTCCAGCTCTCCAACCCATATCTAGGTTCTAGCACTACTCGCTGTACGATGATCGGTCGGTAGTGGAACAAGTGCCTTATTAGCCTGTATATAAAAAAAACTTTGGCATTCAAGTGGGATTTTACACGTCCATAACTCAATTAAGAGGCCATTTCTAGTGTACCTAGGTATAATCACGTATTTTATATGCCTAACTAAGTTATGTGCTAAGTAATCTTGAATACTTAGCACATAACTTAATTAGGCTTAACTTCAAAGATCTCAAATCTTTGAAGTCCCACCAAATTATAAGTAAAATGGACCGTAGCTCGTTGTCACCTTATACATTCATATTATCGTAATTTGAAATTGAATGATGCGTTACGCAATGAAAATGTAATAATGAAATACCCTCGATTCGAGACCAAATGTAATTTCCACTTAACGGAATTCGCATTACAACTGAAACTATCCATTCTAGTTCAACACGGATTTGTTATCTCCTGTCCTATAGTGTCATTATCTGACAAAATTATATTTTGTTAGAGACTAAAAAAACCGCAAAAAAAGAAAATCGATGCTGTGTATCAACTATAAATCATATGCGGTTTTCGGTGTCAAAAATTGATCCTTTTGCGCAAATTTGAATAGGTATAGTGTTAGTTTAAATCAATTACTTAATCTCATCAAATGCTAGCTCATTATCATCATCATCATTTCAGCCGAAAGACGTCCACTGCTGGACATAGGCCTCCCCCAGGCGTCGCCACATTGACCGATCCCGTGCGTCTCGCATCCAGCGCCTTCCTGCAACCTTAACCAGGTCATCGGTCCACCTAGTGGGAGGCCTTCCAACGTATCGTCTTCCGGTTCGCGGTCGCCACTCCAGAACTTTTCGGCCCCATCGGCAATCCGTTTGGCGAGCAATGTGCCCTGCCCACTGCAACTTAAGTTTAGCAATTCTTCGGGCTATGTCGGTAACTTTGGTTCTCCTGCGGATATCAACATTTCTGACGTGATCACGCAAGGGAATTCCGAGCATAGCCCTCTCCATTGCCCTTTGGGTGAATTTAAGCTTTCTGATAAGGCCCATTATTAGCGACCACGTCTTGCTAGCTCGTGACTAAATAATAACGGACGCACGGGTCGATCTTCAAAGTTAAGCAATGCTTGCAGAGGCCGGTTCGTGGAAGGTTGATCTGATAGCGAGTTTCCTCCGTGCCTCAGAAAGTACGTTTAGCCCTTGGTCCCGGCTGTCATCAGCGGCATGAAGATCTTTGACAGTCGTTATGGGTAGTAAGAAGCCTGATATCTGACACCGGTCTGGCCAAGGGGTGTCGTGTTGCTCAGTTACTGGGTTGTGGAGGTCATATAGGCAGTCACTCCATGCAAAATACTGGTACTCAGCTGAATCCGGTTAGACATGTCCGTAAGGATTGAGGAGCCACTTTTTGTATCTTAATCAAATTTATTTACTTACTAGTTGACCCGGCAAACTTTGTTTTGCCATAAAACACCAAACATTTATCTACCCTACCTACCCTACCCTACCCTACCCTACACTTCCCTACCCTACACTACCCTACCCTACACTACCCTACGCTACACTACCCTATCCTACACTACTCTACCCTACGCTACACTACCCTATCCTACACTACTCTACCCTACACTACCTTACCCTACCCTACCCTACCCTACCTTACCCTACCCTACCCTACACTACCCTACACTACCCTACCCTACGCTACACTACTCTACCTACCTACCCTACCTACCTACCCTACCCTACCCTACCCTACCCTACCTACCTACCTACACTACACTACTCTACCTACACTACACTACTCTACCTACCTACCCTATCTACCTACCTACCCTACCTACCTACCCTACCCTTCCCTACCCGACCCTACACTACCCTACCCTACCCTACACTACCCTACCCTACGCTACACTACCCTATCCTACACTACTCTACCCAACACTACCCTACACTACCCTACCCTACACTACCCTACCCTACCCTACCCTACGCTACCCTACCCTACCCTACCCTACCCTACCTACCTACCTACCTACACTACACTACTCTACCTACCTACCCTATCCAAACAAACTTTTTTTTTTTTTTTCTTTTAAACCTTCCCTGTATTCTGTCGAATATAACAAAAAAAGAATTATTCAAATCGGTCCAGCCGTTCTCGAGTTTTAGCGAGACTAACGAACAGCATTTGATTTTTATATATATAGATTTAGTAGTAAATTTAAAAATTTTGTAGGATCAATCTTCGATTTTGTAGTATAATACTTCAAAAGTTATATGGACATAAAGGTGGCTCCTCAATCTAAATGTTTGGATTGAGGAGCCACGTCAGAACTAGGAACATCATGGATTAATATTTATCATAATTAGGTATGATTTTGTAGTATTTGAGCGTATTTAGTAGACAAAATCTGAACTCGGTTGCATTAAAATTAAAAAAGTTATCATACATTATATGTGGCTCCTCAGACCATACATACGACTCGTCATTTTTCAAAGAAGCAGTAGTTCAATTAATGCGCGATTTCTCCGTCGTTTAGTAGTAAGTATATTAGATTTGTAGGACAAGAATCAGTAATTAAAAATGAGTGAATTGGGAGATATGGCACATTTTAACTGGCTCCTCATTTGAGATGCTTCGGTTAATAGATTTTCCTCTAATATAATGATACTTGTGCCGAAATTTGATAAAAAAACCATCTTATTCTGTATAAATTGATACTAAATGTACGTATAATCCTGCCATAAAAAAGTAAATATCTACGTAGTTATTACAAACCTTTAATTTCCAATCATATTCTTTTGTAGGGTGTCCATGAATAGAGTACATATTTTTTTATCGTTTCCTGGCTTTTAAAAATACAAATAGAATTTTTAAAAGTTTTATTTCAACTCATTATTGAAATCCTTGACGGTCCAACAGATTGTATATTATTTATTTGCCTGTCTATTCCATTTACAAATTAGGGGCTCCATTCTCACTAGATATAAAATATTAAAAATAAATTACGGTCACCAATTCAATGTGTATTATGAAAACAAGGAACCCTTATAGTTTCGCTGTGTCCGTCTGTCCGTCCGCAGCTTAGTTCTGAGACTTTTAGTACTAAAAAGCTATAATTTGGAATCGATATACATATTAATCACTCCGACAAAAGGATTTTTTTTCTCATCTTTCCCTTAAGTGGGATATCGATGAATAGGCCTTTAAAAATAATACGGTTCTTTTAAAACCATTTTTCTATTCAGGGATCTGTTTGCGTAAAATTAAGCTTTAAATTGGTAATTTTTGTTAGAGTCAAGTGTCCCCCCCTGCCAGCTAAATGATTGCTTTTTGATATGTGAAAAAAATCATGGCTGAAGTATGTATAACGGAATTAAAAGGAAAGTAGGCTTTACAACTTTACGAATAATAGTCGAACAACTAATAAAATGAACTTGGAAAAGTAAAGATTTTGGTCAAAAGACATTAATAATTTTTATTTTTCAACTTTAACAAGTAATTTTTCTGAACCATGTACTCGTAAAAATATACAATAAAAAAATCATAACATCCTTAGATATATTGTTTTTAGGGTTCCGTAGCCAAATGGCAAAAAACGGAACCCTTATAGATTCGTCATGTCTGTCTGTCCGTCCGTATGTCACAGCCACTTTTTTCCGAAACTATAAGAACTATGCTGTTGAAACTTGGTAAGTAGATATATTCTGTGAAGCGCATTAAGATTTTCACTCAAAAATAGAAAAAAACAATAAATTTTGGGGGTCCCCATACTTGAAACTGAAACTATTTTTTTTTCCATCAAACCCATACGTGTGGGGTATCTATGGATAGGTCTTCAAAAATGATATTGAGGTTTCAAATATCATTTTTTTCTAAACTGAATAGTTTGCGCGAGAGACGCTTCCAAGGTGGTAAAATGTGCCCCCCCCCCCCCCCTGTAACTTCTAAAATAAGAGAATGATAAAACTAAAAAATATATATGATGTACATTACCATGTAAACTACCACCGAAAATTGGTTTGAACGAGATCTAGTAAGTAGTTTTTTTTAATACGTCATAAATCGTAAACCGCAATTTACCAAGTACGGAACCTTTCGTGCGCGAGTCCGTCCTTGGCCGGTTTTTTTTTAATTTAATAATGTTTACGCTCGAAATTAATCTTAACTAAATGTTTGTACGAAGTTTCGAGTAAACGAGGTACCAGAATCTATAATGATTACAAGTAGATCATATGCATTAATGGGCTTTACAGAATTTATACCTGGAATTAGCGAAGCTGGCATGGGCCACTATAAATGTCACTACCCAATGAAGGATGAGATGTTTTGTTACGACGGCTATGATTCTCACTGTCAAATTCTTAAAAGCACCGACCAACCAATATTAATCCATTCTTTAACTTATGTAGAAATTCATTTAAATACCTAAAACATATGAAGAATATCTGTACATACCTACCTATATTTCTATATTGTCGATTTGTTAAAAATTTAATTTAAAAAACTTGTCATCCTGGTTTCATTCATATAACATGGTCACCCTTAATAGCGAATTCTTAAGGAATATCGAAAAGTTATTTTTTTTTCAGATACCGAATATATACAATGTTGATCTCTACTTAAGTATTAAGTAGACATTCATACTAAATGTTAGTGTCTCTGGTTTTTGATTCCGTTGTAATCTCAGGAAGGTACAGTAACGTTGTGATCTCAGGTAGGTACACTAACGTCAGGATTGAGGAGCCAGTTAAAATGTGCCATTTCTCCCAATGCACCCATTTTTAATTACTGATTCTTGTCCTACAAATCTAATATACTTACTACTAAACGACGAAGAAATTGCGCATTAATTGAATTACTGCTTCTTTGAAAACTGACGAGTCGTATGTATGGTCTGAGGAGCCACATATAATGTATGATATCTTTTTTAATTTGAATGCAACCGAGCTCAGATTTTGTCTACAAAATACTCTCAAATACTACAAAATCATACCTAATTATGATAAATATTAATCCATGATGTTCCTAGTTCTGACGTGGCTCCTCAATCCAAACATTTAGATTGAGGAGCCACCTTTATGTCCATATAACTTTTGAAGTATTATACTACAAAATCGAGGATTGAACCTACAAAATTTTTAAACTTACTACTAAATAAGTATATTAATTTAATTAAGATACAAAAAATGGCTCCTCAATCCTTACGGACATGGTTAGACTGGAAGCTGACCTAATACAGTTGGAAAAGGCTAGGTTGATTGACTTAATCTTATCAAAAATGGGATCAACATAGCAATTCGGGACGATTTGTTTTTCTACTGATCTATGACACCAACTGATATTCGAAAAATACTGCTTAGGCAGATCGATAAAGATTTTTATGCTGATTACGGAGGTATTAAAAAGACAAAATTGGTTAAATGTCATATAGTGTCGATCGAGCTAGAGGACGGCAGAATTCCACCTTATTCATATCACCTTAGGCACTTGTCCTACCGCCGATGATCAGCGAGTAGCAAATAAAGCTAGAAACTAAAAACGAGTTGGCAAGCAGTGAGAAGAGGTTGTGAAGTTCCGATAGTTTTGTCGCTCGGCTATAAGCGAGTGTTCTTGTAAGACGGGCCATTACTCGCACCACTCGCTCGGGGCGGGTGCACTGTTGGTAGAAATAACTGCTGGTTGGTCTCTTGGCGTGAGTTCAGATCGCCAAGCGAGCAAGCGAGCATCGCTGAACAAGTATAACTTTGACAGCTCTTTTCGCTGCGACAAAGTTTTGTTAAGAGAGTATTTGATAGCAGTATGAACAGCCAGCGATCAACTATTACTATATGTGTCTATGGTTTTGACACGGGATCTTATATCTTTTGTACGTTTTTTCAGTGAGAAAATAGTCATTAACTAATCGCTTACTCGGCGGCGGTGGGACAAATGCCTTATAGATGCGAAAGCTTTACGTTACTTATGTATCACTCACTGTATATTATTGTAATCTACGAAGTAATTCCGTGTGCGACTGGAGAGATCTTAAGTACTACTGTTTCTAGGTATGGCTGTCTTCAATGATGTAGTGGATGTGAGAAGACAGCTGTAGCGGTAGCGAAGCGAAAGCGTTTTATTTCATTAATTTCAACCAAACTAATCTAGCAATAGCCTAATCTTGCAGTAGTTAATAAACTAGGTATGGTATGACTTAACTAGTCCAAGTATACGCTGGGAAAGGACCTACATAGGAAAGAAGTTTCTTCAAAGACAGACATCAAAATATTATTATTTTCTTTCCAGTTCACAGAATAGTAAGCGATGATCTGAACCACTTGGCAGGTTTTCATTTTGCCTTTCATTTTGTAACCTTTACCGTACTTTATCTAGGTCTTGGAACCCACAAGAGAAAGCGGAGCGAGTGTCGTTCCAGCTCTACTACCCCTATGCAGGTCGCTACCTTACTATTCCTACATCTACATTAGACGACGTGTTTGCGAATAATTAAATTGTGGCTTGTAAGCTGTGTAGAGGGTGCAAGACGACCCTCGAGGAAAGGGAAAGGGACAGTTGAGATTGGATACAGATTATGTGCAAATTTCTTAGGCGTTATGTTATTTTTACTTAATTATGAATGTAATAATTTAGTTTTCAAATTAGGAAACTCATTAATAATTTGTAGAAGATTGGTTTCTCATTTATTGAACACATTACTCGACCTTGTTTAGACCACAAAAGTGTTTCATGGCTTACTTTGCAAGTTTTTACGGCCTTTGCACTTGCAGGTACCCAACTGTGTAGATTCGCAACTGCAAATGTTGGTAGGTTGTCACAATACATTTCTAAGACGTGTAAACTATCAATTCAGTAACAGTTCCCTCTATTTGAACCTTTTAACACAAAGCTCATTCAACAAAATATCATATCTTTGTTTACACATACCTACCTGCATTTATGTATATTCCCGTAAACATGTCTCAATATATCTGTAACATCTAAACCCATGTTATTGATAATCAAGACGCTAATCCAATGGTACTTCCGCATAAATTAATTTGATCAATAACTGTCAGTTGTGTCCATTGCTTATGCATGGGCCGTCGGGTCCAGTGTGTAGCTGTGAGCAGTGTTCGGTGCGGAAACGTCTCGTAATGTTATGTAATACATTTATGTGTATGTAAATATGATTTAATTGAATTATGTATTTGTGCTCAGAACTTGTTTTACCCACTGGGAGTATAGGTTTTTCTTTAGGGAAGACGATGCCGTGGAAATGGCAAAGTTTTCGGCCAAATAAACCTGAATGACTGTTTCGTTTATTTATTTATTGGTCTATCTATAATTGTTACACTTTTTATTCTAATAATACCAGTAAAATGATGCGATAAACACAGCATGTAAAAACAAAATTATACAATCATTATAATTACAGTCACAATAATATAATTATAATCACAATAATAGTGCAGAAATAACCCTTACTACAACTAGTGGTACCTACTGTGTTTTGGAAACACAGTAGGTATCAAGATGACAAGGGAAAAAAAATAAAATATGGTAGTTACTTTTGATGGACTTGGCGCTTGAATTTTTTGAAGTTCTGTGGCAAAATATCAATTGAATTATCGCAATTATTTAGAAGCCTTCATAGTCTGTGGATGTGGAGTTGGATACAGTTTTGCGGAATGGAGGACGTAATAGTTTGATAGGGCGACGCGGATAACTGTAGCGTAGGTTAAAATTAAACTTACTTAACAACTGGGGCAGTCTGTTTTACTCTGAAGTATTTTAAAAAGAAGAATTAAATCTATATCATCTCTTCTTTTCGTAGTGCATGTCATGCTCGATTTTGGCCCTAGCTCAGAAAATTGCCACACAAGATGACAGTCGGCAGTGTACCATATTTATCACTGAAGGGATGATCGACGGGGTCGAAGGCTTCTGGAGTGGGATCGGATAGCGCAGCGTTGGTGGCCTACCAACGCTGCCTAGCAATGTAGTCAAAGTCGAGTGAATACACTCGACGTTGTGGTGATGTAAGGGGGGAACGTCCACTGCTTTATAGATCCAGCAGTTGTCTTTCGCCTGAAATATATATACAATTTTGTTGGTACAGGCTCCATCAATCCATTTTCAAGAGTTTTAGGAAAAATCTTAATTTTTTGCAAAGGATAACACCAATCTATGCAAATCCACTGTCGAGGCGAAATCTTTTCAAATCCTCTGCAGAAAAAATATCGAGATAAGGTAACTTTGATGAAATTTATTTCCATTATAAATTGAAAACTTTTGAAGAGGTATCGAAGCCTGTTCTGAATATTGCAAATATTTTTGTTATCAAAGAAAATAATGAGATTGATTTATAGAGATTTGAAATAACCATGCATATTTTCTATCTTCGATACCAACTAATATTGGCAGTTTTATTCAAGATAGTCTAAGGTTTCTATACGAAATTAGTTTCAAGGAATCGCATTTTTATTACGTTGTGTATCATCACGCTTATTTTCCTCAAAGAAAATAGTACCCACATATTTCAGCCAGTCCCAAATATAAATAAACTTTAGTAACTGATAGATCCAAAAATTGGGTTTACTGCTTGTTTTCGAATGTCATATGCCAGATGGCTAATTCCCCGAAGTCATCAGAACGAACGAACGTCCGAATCGCCGAAATTCCATAGCATCTATGTACCATGTATGTGATATAAAAAACAAACCAGCAGGTTTAATTACCAGAATTCTGTAGATTTCCAAGGAATTGTATACAATGCGCTGGTTTTCACAAATTGCCTATAACATATAATGTTGATTAAACCCTGCTGGTCTGTTTTCATCCCATTGTATATCCCTTCTTTTAGTATTCTTGAATATTTTAGGTTAAATAGCTTTCGACTTACTGGCGAGTCGAGCCAAAAGACATTGCATGGAAAGGACTATCTTTGCAATGGCTTTTCGGCAAAACAGACGCTCGATCTTATGGCTATTCGAAATTGTGGTAAATCGATGCTATGGGATTTCAGCAATTTAGTCGTTCGATCTGATAACTTCGGGGAATTAGCCATCGGGCATATGACTTTTCTTAAAAAATTATACTCCACGCACACAGTTACAACCAACCTTAATTTTATTCTAACTCATTTAAAAATCAGTATCGAGAGGCTATTTTATTTTCAGTATTCCATATTTAACATTTTATCTATCAAACTTGATCTGCATCACAGATCGGATCTATTGTGAACGCTGCGTTCGTCAGAATTATCGTGAATATTAATTAAGCATTGTTTTGCTAATATACTACATATTTATGTAACAATACAGTCTGTATTTATACTGCATTCTGATTGACGGTTTGTTGATCAAATAACTGTTTGTTAAGCTCTATGGATCGACTTACATTTGAATTTAGAATTCAAAGTAATTATCAAATTTTGGAATAACTAACTCTATTTCTTTAACGATAAAGTTAAATTGCCATTGCAACCTATATTTTAAGGTCTTGCTAATTAATGGTAACATTAAAAAAAAAAAAAACAAACACACACGATACCACACGAATTTGAATCTTGGGTCCAAGTAAATAGGATACACGTTCACTAATAACATAATTATTATCTTGAATCGTGACGACCGCAAGAAAACTTACGTCGCCTAACGAAAAGTCCTTAATAAAACTACATATTTCCGTTTTGACGTTTATTTAGTTTTGTGATGGAGCGAATGATACAAAGGTACAAAGTAGTAATATTCACCGGTTACTCTTCCATTGTGTAGATCAGACGTGACATTTTACGAGACTCTCCTGCCCAAATTCATACCCTCTTAAGCCACGTCTAGGAACAAAGGAATTCGAAGCGACGTTTGTTTTTACGTTATCACTCGAAATAAACTTATTTACATATCAGTTTATTGCTAGGAAAATATATTTAAAATTCTTTTTTTATAGCTGCATGGTATTTGCCTTTGGTTTATTAAAGAACTAGGATTTATTTTGGAGTAAAAGCTTTTGCGCATTTGCTTGGATTTCAAGCTATTCTTATCTTTTTATTGAGTATCATTTTTGCTCAGATATTGCTCTTAGTTACAATAATGCTGAACAGTGTGTTAGTGTTTCATTAGTTTGTGGCAGCTCGAAGTTTGGAAGTTGGCGTTATGATATCCCTTGTCCTGGAAAGCACTTTAAATTCTGGTCTTCCGCCTGATATTTCTTTGGCTGTGTCAAGGCGAACGGCAGTTTTTGTAAAGCATACTTTTTTGTGGTTCAGTTATAAAATTTGTACCACTTATTAAGGCAACTAAACCATCTATTTTAATGTAAGTGTACTACAGTTGTGTTGTATCTTGTGTGTCTACTAAGGAAAACTTCCAGATGGAAAAGTCCAATAACACTTTGCCCGATCTAGTAATCGAGCCCAGGAATTTATGATCAGCATACCATTGCGACCGATGTATAACACTAGAACAACTAGGCAGTCTACTGAAATCGTATTGAAATAAAAACCGTACCATTATCGCAAAAAACGGAAAAAAAATCACATAAGTTGTATGAGAGCCCCACTTAAATATTTATTATATTCTGTTTTTACTATTTGTTGTTATTGCGGCGTCAGAAATACATCATCTGTGAAAATTTCAACTGCCTAGCTATCACGCTTCATGAGATACAGCCTGGTGACACAGACGGACAGTGCAGTCTTAGTAATAGGGTCCCGTTTTTATCCTTTGGGTACGGAACCCTAAAAATGGAAGTAAAATGATCGTTTCTTTTTTAATTCCCAGTCGCAAAAGCCCCAAAATAGCAACCATTTTGCCAATATGAGAAGACATAAAGATTCAGTAACCTACCATAAAGTAATTCAAGGCACATATCAGCAAAAAATCACTTTTGCAAGACTTCCAGTATTATGAAAATAGAATTTCAAAAGCCCTTCGCTTGCACTTCTCAGTTTACGGCTCCTAGCCGCTTTCGTAGGCGTTATATCGAAAATTATTTGATTTAATTTCACATTTTACTGCGTAATAAAATTTGTACTTTGTGCTCACATCGTTGACTTCGTTACTCGTTAATATCATTTTCTCTGGCGAGGTGAACAGAATATTTTTTAATATACTTACGTACTTGTATGTGTTTTTAAAGTTGTAAATACATAATAATTGTACGTAAATCGATAATTCTAAAGGAATCGTCAGTAATTAAGGGTTGTTGGTAGGTCATTTGCTTAATCATTTTATTTAATACAAATTTGTAACCAGCTTTTTATTTTTTTGTTTAGAATAAAAAAGACTAGTTAGTATCTAAACTTGATAATCACTCATTTGTTCCTTAGTTTATGAAACAACTATAAACTACTAATGACATTTTAAGTTAGTTTTAGCAATTGTACAAACTAAACAGCCACGATAAAAAATCTAAAAATACAAAACAAAACAAATGAAACTCACTTTACTGAAACACAAACATATTTCAGCACAGAAACGATAATTTGAAATGTAACGAATTCACTGAGTACTGTTTACTTAACCATAATTTAGATAAATATCTACGTGATTCAACACAGGACTAACTCACAACTACAGCTATTCCAGAGACAACATCGTGAGCACAAAGCATGTAAAATAATTATGATAGTACAAAGATAAAACAAGGGACAAGTCGCTTAAGTACCCACGCATTACACACTATTTTATCCCCCATCCACGGCCCGCGTTTAATTTAAAACTTTGTATGTGGGACTAATCTTGCTCCTCGCGTCAAGGGATCCCTGTCTCCGCCTGTCCCATATCCGAGGTCACTGCATGGATAATGACCACGTTTTAGAATTACAATTT
Organism: Orthosia gothica; assembly: GCA_949775005.1. Classification (NCBI taxonomy): domain Eukaryota; kingdom Metazoa; phylum Arthropoda; class Insecta; order Lepidoptera; family Noctuidae; genus Orthosia; species Orthosia gothica. The sequence goes on along the minus strand of OX459037.1, from coordinate 27,601,514 downwards.
CACACTCACACCGACAAAACAACCCACCAGTGACCTCTGATCCCTTGCCCCCCGGATTTCATTTCGGTTGCGATTGTGAACAGCAAAGGTCGGATTTAAAAGATGGGTCTTTGATAACTGGTGATTCGAACATTTTAAAGGGCCACGGGTCAGCGTTAGTTATTGTCTTCACACACGAATTAACGGTAATGTTTAATCCCAACGGCTAGCGTAATGAACTGAAGGACAATAGCTTTATGATTCTCTAATTTTTTATGAATTTATTTCAAGCTATGTTAAGTATTTAGAAAGCTTCTGTCTAAATTGTGGTAGAGTCGCTAATTGGTGTTCGCAAATTTTGAAAATTATTAATTTGCTGCTATTGTTTGCGGCACATAAAACGCAGATTTACTAATTCAAAGTGAAGCGGTTTCGTTTAAGATTTTAATCAGCTGTTACTACGACGTGCTCATAATTAATGCATTAGAAAATTACAGTATCGCTCAGTAAATTAATCAAACTTTCTTTGATTTATTACTTGTATTTTTTTTGTAACTCCTGAAACCCAGAATCAACAGTGGCGACTACCAGATAAGCGCCGAGGCATGAAGCTCAACAAAGTCCCTGGAATGAATTTAACTGTCTTGAATCCCGCAACAAAATCAATACGAAAAGAATAACGGAGGAGTAGGAAAAATAAACCAATAACTTCCATAACAAGCAGGTGATAAACCAATTATTATTACTTATTTGATTATTTAAGCTATTGAAATTGACGCACTATCAAATAATTTAGTTAGTTGATCTGATGGCCATAACTCATGGTCGCGAGTATATAAACCCCAAAGATTATGAAGATGAACGAGCCTTTTTTGTTTTATATTGAAAATCAATTCCGGTCGGATAGATCGGAACTGCGCCACTAATAGAAAAAGGCAGATACGTCAAGATGAAATAAAATTTATTACGTTCTATAAGCCATCGGGAAACTATTAGTTTGATTCCCACAAAAAGAAAATGGTCGCGTTATCAGGGGCACCGCACTAGGATACCCTTAGAAAAGTCAGCAGAAATTCACCGAAAAGATAATTTGGCCATCTAAGAACTGTGTTCTGTGTTATATATATATATAAAGACAGAGAAAATACTAAGATTTAGAAAGGAAACTTATAAAATACCCTTTTTTTTAGAAAGAATAAGAAGAAGAATGACAATCTTGTGATAATTATATAATAATCACGAGATTGTCATAACAAAATTTGCTTTATTTCCTTTCGTGATTCACCGAAAAAAGACAATATTTTTTTTGCCTAGACGTAACCTATTCACTCTTGACTTAAATACCCAGAGGTTGTAGCTATCGGGAAACACAGACTCCGGCAGGGAATTCCACTCCTTAGCTGTACACATAATTAAAGTGTTCCCAAAACGTGTAGTGCGTATGGATGGGATGTGCACTATGTACAGATGGCGCATCGACGTACGTCTTGTAGTCCGATGGTGAAAGGGGCCAGGCGGAATTAGATCATGCAATTCCATCGCAAACTCCCCGAAATGCCACCGATAAAATACCGCCAATTAAGCAACTCGGAAACGATGTTAGCTGCTATGGAGGTTTGACTCGACCAGTGCCTCATTGCCGATGAGCCTCTTGGCCCGTATTTTCGATAAAATCTAGTGCATGAATCTAGAGCTGGTATTTGGCAGATCCGCCCCAGATATGAGAACAGTACTCCATGCATGATCGAACTTGCACTTGATACAACTTAAGCAGCTGCTCTGGCGTGAAGTACCGTCTCACCTTCGCAAGGATCCACAACTTTTTTTTCAATAAGATCTACACTGCAATTAAATCTACAAGGTTAGACAAAAATTACAATATCGTTACTAGTAGTTTAGAAGTAAAGAAAATTTGCTGTAAAGCTTTTTACACATGCTTAAAAGAAAGTTTTAATTACACTAAGGAATGTGAATTTTGTGAAATGTTGATATTTACTGCTCCAGAGCTTAAGAGGCAGGTCTGCGAGCGTGAGAACTTATTTTAGAACCCACACATCGACATTTTCACTAACACATTCGCATCATACATTGTAGTGTACACGCACCCAAGAACAAGTGAAAAATTATGCGGCGCGACGGGCATAATATAGCTTCAATGCGCGTTCGCTTCTGAAGGATTTGTAAGCTTGTCTCAAAAACGCGCAATGTATTAGCTATTGATTCACCGCTCCGCACGGCACGCGTGCCCATAGTAAAATAGTCGTGAATAAAGGGTGGGGTCACAGTGTAATCGGTTGTGTAGTTTGATTGTTAGAAAAAATAATTACTATATGTAATACAACATTTAAATTATTGTTTTGATAAGTACAAAAAATAATGCTTGATTGAATGATGTTCTCTAATTTATTTATTTTATTGCTTAGATCTATAACCTTTTTTAGGGTTCCGTGGCCAAATGGCAAACAAAAAACGGAACCTTTATATATTCGTCATGTCTGTCTGTCTGTCCGTCCGTGTGTCACAGCCACTTTTTCCCGAAACTATAAGAACTATGCTGTTGAAACTTGATAAGTAGATGTATTCTGCGAACCGCATTAAGATTTTCACACAAAAATAAAAAAAAAAAACAAGAAATTAATTAGTTTTCCTCCTACGAACTTTGCAACAACACTTTTAAAAACCTCTGCTATATTACTATTGACTTTATAAATTAAGCTTTTAGCATTGTTGACTAATCTTGAGACAAGTTTCATTACGGCAATAAAAAAGGTGTAAGCTTTCATTACCGGCAAAAAATTTTATCCGTGCCAATTTCACCATTTATATTTGTTGAATTCAGTTGCTTGCAATAGTATGGCTTACAAGACACATGATTACCAAAAACATGATTTGGTCCAAATTATCTTATCGCTTGAATAGTGATACAGTCATGTCACGACACTCGCGACCCACCCTTATGCCTATTGTGTATGTGTGCGTAGACGTTTTGCGAACTCGGCTCGGAAAAAAAAACGGACGTGCTCACACCTTGGAGTCTAAGACGGCACTGAAAATTTTTCGCGCGCGTTGTCGATTATAAAACAAATGACGGGAGCGTAACGCTCCATACTAAAATGTATGGGGAATAGAAAACAATTTGTGTAGAAAAAATAACAATGTTAAAACGTGGATTACTATCATTTGGTGTGACTTATTAGATAAATAAAACGGTGAACGTCATATTCATACTTTCGTGTCACGATATATATAAAGAGATTTATAAAAAATCTTCTAGAATTATGACAATAGTGCAAATAGAAAAGGTCGATTTAGATGTTTTTGAGAGGTTTCAACAATTTTTTTTTTAGAAATTTAGGATGGTTTTACAAATATCTCGCGGTGAAACTGTTGGCACATCTGTTAAGGTTCTTCATATTTTTTTTTGTGTAATTCAGCGCGGTGAATCTTTAGAAATAACGAAAACTGTAAGTGCCTTTTTAGGTGTTTCTTAAGGACTCGCCTCTTAAGTTAAAAAGTAATAAAACTAAAAATTTTACGACCGCTTCTAAGTTAGTACTTACACACATTTATGATTGTAGTTTAGTCCAATTACTGACTTAATTCGATTTTTTTACATGGAATGTCTATATAAACTAAATAGACGAACTGAATGTCATGGAATGTGTTTAACTTTGATCGAATACAAATTAATCTCAAGAATTAATTTCAAACGTCAGATTCAGTTTAATTTTTCTGCCCACGTTCGTAATGTTTCTTAGAAAGAAAAGGCCATGTGAAATGTGTCTAGAAATTTCAGGACTTGTCAAATTTTTTAAGTACTTGAAAAATAGCGATAAGTTTAAAAGCTAATGTGTAAGTTTAGTTTGGCACAGTTATGTATGAAACAGTATTCTAGCAAATTATTTTCTTCTGACAGGTATACGGATTAAAACAGATAAAAATATCTACTGTTTTTCTCGGTCAAAAAAGCAGTGGTTTTTAGAAGGCAATTATATCATGCCCACATTTTTTTTATAAATTTGGCCTACACTGTGCCACTGCAGGGAAAAGGGGCCTCATAAATCCTTTCAGGAATTTTTTTCTGAGACACCTTTAACCAACCACATTTTATCCATACTATTCTACTTATTATTATTATTATTTCCTTGATTTAATTATTGTACATAGTTTTTACATTTTTAAATATTAGCTTATAAAAATAAAATAAAAAAACATTTAAAAATATAAAAATTAGTAGCCCACCGGTATCGGGAACAATTCTGGTCTTGCGAATGATATTTATTTGGCTGTGTAAAGGTGAACGGCAGATTTTGTACGGCATACTTTTCTTGTTATTCGGTTATAGAATTTGAACCACGTATTAAGGCAACTAAGCCATTTATTTTTGTGTAAGTGTACTATTTTGGCAAAGGCCTAAATAAATAATAAAGGCTATTTGAATTTGAATTTGAAAGTGTACTATTTTTAGAACTTAGTAATTAATATTATCAATAAAATGATTTTAATAAATAAACGTAATAATCATATTTTAAACGCAGTTATAGTTTTATAAGTTGCCTTATCCAGTCCGCTACTGGGCATAGGTATATCCTAATGCTCTGAGTAGGTACGATCCTCATCTCAATCTATCTACTTAATGGTAAGTAAAACACTACAAAGAATTTAGAACATTTACTTTACACATTATTTAATAATATGTAACATTTACCTATATGTTACAATCTATTTGGTATACTAGCATAATATAATAACCTTAAAAACTAATACTGGTCATAACTTTTACGTCCCAAGTTCCAAAAATATAAGAATTTTAAAAGGGATTATCTATCATATTAACTACCAACTGAAACAAAAAATATTCCTAAACACGAAGTTTTTTAGCTGTACGAAATACCCATACAAGCCTGCCATTTGCCTTAGCCATTCCATCAGACTATGAGAGTAAAAGGAAGAGCGTGCACCTGTGTTAGCTCACATACTTGTGCACATTAATATCGCCCGTGGCCAGTAGCAAGTATAGTTTTCGCCAAACTTCTTGGCCACCCTGAAGTTGGCTTTCCGATGCCCTAGGCTCGGATCGTAGTTGTATGCCTCTTACTACTGCCATTGTACCCAACTTCAGGGCGGCCAAGAAGTTTGGCGAGCACTAATACGCCGCTGAGGATGACCACTTTAACTCAAATTGGTTTGGAGGACTACAGTTTATATGAAAAATACAAATCTCCGATATCTACTTAATGACAAGAAAAACCGGCCAATTGCGAGTCGGACTCGCACGCGAAGGGTTCCTTACCATTATCGCAAAAAAACGGCAAAAAAACACGTTTGTTGTATCGGAGCCCCACTTAAATATTTATTTTATTCTGTTTTTAGTATTTGTTGTTATAACTGCCACAAAAATACATCATCTTTGAAAATTTCAACTGTCTTGCTATCACGGTTCATGAGATAAAATCTGGTGACAGACAGACAGAGGAGTCTAAGTAACAGGGTCCTTTTTTCACCCTTTGGGTACGGAACCCTAAAAATTATCGTTTCGTTTATTATTCTCAGTCGCAAAATCCCCAAAATAGCAACCATTTTTCCAATATGAGAAGACATAAAGCTTCAGTAACGTACCATAAAGTAATTTAAGACAAAAAGACAAAAAAGACAAAAGATATTTATTTCAACTGGGCCACCAAGCGGCACTTTTGAATGTCACAATTTAAATTTAAATGGAATACAAGTTGATTCTACCGTGCATTCGGAAAGTAGCTAGATATGGAGAAGAATGCACAAGAAACTCCATACTTTTTAAATTTACATGGAATAAAAGTTGATTCTACCGTGCATTCGGAAAGTAGCTTGTTATGGAGAAGAATGCACAAGAAACTCCACATAAGACATACACATATCAGCAAAAAATCTCTTTTTCAAGGGTTCCAGTATTATAAAATGAAATTTCAAAAGCTCTTCGCTTGCACTTCTCAGTTTACGGCTCCTAGCCGCTTTCGTAGGCGTTATATCGAACATTACATACATACATACATACATAAACTCACGCCTTTTTCCCATGGGGGTAGGCAGAAACTACAGAACGCCACCTGCTACGATCCTTACATACTTCTTTTGCTTCACACACATTCATACATCTAGTCATACACACACGCCGGTTCTGGGTACTGCGCACTTGGCCTTTCTGAAGAACATCACCTATAAGGTCTATGTATGTATTTCTAGGGCGTCCCCTCCCGGCGTTTCCATTCACGTCTGCCTTGTAAATACATTTCGTAAGTCTACTGTAAAGAAGATGTAGTGACTAAAATTGAAAATGGTATGTTAAGATGGTTCATTCATCCTCTCAACATGGCCAAACCATCTTAACATACCCTTTTCAATTTTAGTCACTACATCTTCTTTTAAACCACAACGTTGTCTTATTACCTCATTCCTCAATCTATCAGTTAAAGTTACACCACACATACTCCGCAAGGAGCGCATTTCTACTGCATTAATCCTACTTTCATGAAAATGATTTGATTTAATTTCACATTTTACTGCGTAATAAAATTTGTACTTTGTGCTTACATCGTTGACTTCGTTACTCGTTAATATCATTTTCTCTGGCGAGGTGAACAGCATATTTTTAATATACTTACATACTTGTATTTGTTTTTAAAGTTGTAAATACATAGTTTAGGTAGATCGATAATTCTAAAGGAATCGTCTATAATTAAGGGTTAATTGTTGGTAGGTCATTTGTTATATCTTATTTATTTAATAAAAATATGTAGCACGCTTTTTTTTCGTTTAGAACTAAAACACTAATTAGTATCAAAACTTGATGATCACTTATTTATTTTTTACTTTATAAAACTAATAGAAACTACTAATGACATTTTAAGTTAATTTTAGCAATTAGGTAAACTAAACAGCCACGAGATATCGAGGGCCATGAATGCCATGCCAGGGCATCTATGGCCTTTGCTTTAAATCCGTCCTTTATTCACTAATTGCATAATATACTATTTTTTTGGTAAAGGCTCCATGAAACCATTTTTCAAGAGTTTAAAAAAAAATCTTAATTCTTTGCAAAGGAAAACACCAATCCATGCAAATCCACTGTCGAGGCGAAATCTATTCAAATCCCCAGCAGAAAAAATATCGAGATAAGGTAACTCTGATGAAATTTATTTCCATTATAAATTGAAAACTTTTGAAGAGTAATCGAGGCCTGTTCTTTTTGAATATTGCAAATATTTTTGTTATCCAAGAAAATAATGAGATTGGTTTATAGAGATTTGAAATAACTTTGCATATTTTCTTTCTTCGATACCAACTAATATTGGAAGTTTTATTCAAGATAGTCTAAGGTTTCTATACGAAATTAGTTTTAAGGAATATCATTTTTATTAAGTTGTGTATCATCACGCCTATTTTCCTCAAAGGAATGAGTACCCACATAAGTCCCAAATATAAATAAACTTTATAACTGATAGATCCAAAAATTGGGTTTACTGCTTGATTTCGAATATCATATGCCCGATGGCTAATTCCCCGAAGTCATCAGAACGAACGAAAGTCCGAATCGCCGAAATTCCAAAGCATCTATGTACCATGTATGTGATATAAAATACAAACCAGCAGGTTTAATTAACAGAATTCTATAGATTTCCAAGGAATTGTATACAATGCCCTGGTTTTCACAAATTGCCTATAACATATAATGTTGATTAAACCCTGCTGGTTTGTTTTCATCCCATTGTATATCCCTTCTTTTAGTATTCTTGAATATTTTAGGCTTAATAGCTTTCGACTTACTGGCAAGTCGAGCCAAAAGACATTGGATGGAAAGGACTATCTTTGCAATGGCTTTTCGGCAAAACAGACGCTCGATCTAATGGCTATTCGAAATTGTGGTAAATCGATGCTGTGGCATTTCAGCAATTTAGTCGTTCGATCTGATAACTTCGGGGAATTAGCCATCGGGCATATGACATACGAAATCAAGCAGTAAACCCATAAAAATTACGTTAGATTTTCTTAAAAAATTATACTGCACGCACACAGTTACAACCAACCTTAATTTTATTCTAACTCATTTAAAAAACTAGTATCGGGAGGCTATGTTATTTTCGGTATTCCATATTTAACATTTTATCTATCAAACTTGATTTGCATCACTGATCGGATCTATTGTGAACGCTGCGTTCGTCAGAATTATCGTGAATATTAATTAAGCATTGTTTTGCTAATATACTACATATTTATGTAACAATACAGTCTGTATTTATACTGCATTCTGATTGACGGTTTGTTAATCAATTAATTGTTTGTTAAGCTCTATGGATCGACTTACATTTGAATTTAGAATTCAAAGTAATTATCAAATTTTGGAATAACTAACTTGATGTCTTTATCGATAAAGTTAAATTTCCATTGCAACCTATATTTTAAGGTCTTGCTAATTAATGGTAACATTTAAAAAAAAAAAAACAAACACACACGATACCACACGAATTTGAATCTTGGGTCCAAGTAAATAGGATACACGTTCACTAATAACATAATTATTATCTTGAATCGTGACGACCGCAAGAAAACTTACGTCGCCTAACGAAAAGTCCTTAATAAAACTACATATTTCCGTTTTGACGTTTATTTAGTTTTGTGATGGAGCGAATGATACAAAGGTACAAAGTAGTAATATTCACCGGTTACTCTTCCATTGTGTAGATCAGACGTGACATTTTACGAGACTCTCCTGCCCAATGTCATACCCTCTTAAGCCACGTCTAGGAACAAAGGAATTCGAAGCGACGTTTGTTTTTACGTTATCACTCGAAATAAACTTATTTACATATCAGTTTATTGCTAGGAAAATATATTTAAAATTCTTTTTTTATAGCTGCATGGTATTTGCCTTTGGTTTATTAAAGAACTAGGATTTATTTTGGAGTAAAAGCTTTTGCGCATTTGCTTGGATTTCAAGCTATTCTTATCTTTTTATTGAGTATCATTTTTGCTCAGATATTGCTCTTAGTTACAATAATGCTGAACAGTGTGTTAGTGTTTCATTAGTTTGTGGCAGCTCGAAGTTTGGAAGTTGGCGTTATGATATCCCTTGTCCTGGAAAGCACTTTAAATTCTGGTCTTCCGCCTGATATTTATTTGGCTGTGTCAAGGCGAACGGCAGTTTTTGTAAAGCATACTTTTTTGTGGTTCAGTTATAAAATTTGTACCACTTATTAAGGCAACTAAGCCATCTATTTTAATGTAAGTGTACTACAGTTGTGTTGTATCTTGTGTGTCTACTAAGGAAAACTTCCAGATGGAAAAGTCCAATAACACTTTGCCCGATCTAGTAATCGAGCCCAGGAATTTATGATCAGCATACCATTGCGACCGATGTATAACACTAGAACAACGAGGCAGTCTACTGAAATCGTATTGAAATAAAAACCGTACCATTATCGCAAAAAACGGAAAAAAAATCATTATCATATTAAATATTTATTATATTCTGTTTTTACTATTTGTTGTTATAGCGGCGTCAGAAATACATCATCTGTGAAAATTTCAACTGCCTAGCTATCACGCTTCATGAGATACAGCCTGGTGACACAGACGGACAGTGCAGTCTTAGTAATAGGGTCCCGTTTTTATCCTTTGGGTACGGAACCCTAAAAATGGAAGTAAAATGATCGTTTCGTTTTTAATTCCCAGTCGCAAAAGCCCCAAAATAGCAACCATTTTGCCAATATGAGAAGACATAAAGATTCAGTAACCTACCATAAAGTAATTCAAGGCACATATCAGCAAAAAATCACTTTTGCAAGACTTCCAGTATTATGAAAATAGAATTTCAAAAGCCCTTCGCTTGCACTTCTCAGTTTACGGCTCCTAGCCGCTTTCGTAGGCGTTATATCGAAAATTATTTGATTTAATTTCACATTTTACTGCGTAATAAAATTTGTACTTTGTGCTCACATCGTTGACTTCGTTACTCGTTAATATCATTTTCTCTGGCGAGGTGAACAGAATATTTTTTAATATACTTACGTACTTGTATGTGTTTTTAAAGTTGTAAATACATAATAATTGTACGTAAATCGATAATTCTAAAGGAATCGTCAGTAATTAAGGGTTGTTGGTAGGTCATTTGCTTAATCATTTTATTTAATACAAATTTGTAACCAGCTTTTTATTTTTTTGTTTAGAATAAAAAAGACTAGTTAGTATCTAAACTTGATAATCACTCATTTGTTCCTTAGTTTATGAAACAACTATAAACTACTAATGACATTTTAAGTTAGTTTTAGCAATTGTACAAACTAAACAGCCACGATAAAAAATCTAAAAATACAAAACAAAACAAATGAAACTCACTTTACTGAAACACAAACATATTTCAGCACAGAAACGATAATTTGAAATGTAACGAATTCACTGAGTACTGTTTACTTAACCATAATTTAGATAAACAACTACGTGATTCAACACAGGACTAACTCACAACTACAGCTATTCGAGAGACAACATCGTGAGCACAAAGTATGTAAAATAATTATGATAGTACAAAGATAAAACAAGGGACAAGTCGCTTAAGTACCCACGCATTACACACTATTTTATCCCCCATCCACGGCCCGCGTTTAATTTAAAACTTTGTATGTGGGACTAATCTTGCTCCTCGCGTCAAGGGATCCCTGTCTCCGCCTGTCCCATATCCGAGGTCACTGCATGGATAATGACCACGTTTTAGAATTACAATTTCACACTCACACAGACAAAACAACCCACCAGTGACCTCTGATCCCTTGCCCCCCGGATTTCATTTCGGTTTCAATTGTGAACAGCAAAGGTCGGATTTAAAAGATGGGTCTTTGATAACTGGTGATTCGAACATTTTAAAGGGCCACGGGTCAGCGTTACTTATTGTCTTCACAGGCGAATTAACGGTAATGTTTAATCCCAACGGCTAGCGTAATGAACTGGAGGACAATAGCTTTATGATGACGTAATTTTTAATGAATTTATTAAGAATATTCAAGGTATTTTATGGATACAGAAAGCTTCTGTCTAAATTGTGGTAGAGTCGCTAATTGGTATTTGCGAATTTCGAAAATTGATTTGCATACAATTATTAATTTGCTGCTATTGTTTGCGGCACATAAAACGCAGATTTACTAATTCAAAGTGGCGCGGTTTCGTTTAAGATTTTAATCAGCTGTTACTGCGACGTGCTCATAATTAATGCATAAGAAAATTACAGTATCGCGCAGTAAATTAATCAAACTTTCTTTGATTTATTACTTGTATTTTTTTTTGGTTATCTCGCCGCACTATTCCCAAACCACTGTAACTCCTGCAAGTCAGAATCAACAGTGGCGACTACCAAATAAGCGCCATGGCATGAAGCTCGACAAAGTCCCTGGAATGAATTTAACCGTCTTGAATCCCGCAACGAAATCAATACGAAAAGAATAAAGAATGAGTAGGAAAAAAAAACCAATGACTTTCATAACAAGCAGGTGAAAAACAAATATTATTACTTATTTGATTATTTAAGCTATTGAAATTGACGCATTATCAAATAAGATAGTTAATCTGATGGCCATAACTCATGGTCGCGAGTATATAAACCCCAAAGATTATGAAGATGAACGGGCCTTTTTTGTTTTATATTGAAAATCAATTCCGGTCGGATAGATCGGAACTGCGCCACTAATAGAAAAAGGCAGATACGTCAAGATGAAATAAAATTTATTACGTTCTATAAGCCCTCGGGAAACTATTAGTTTGATTCCCACAAAAAGAAAATGGTCGCGTTATCAGGGGCACCGCACTAGGATACCCTTAGAAAAGTCAGCAGAAATTCACTGAAAAGATAATTTGGCCCACCTACGAACTGTGTTCTGTGTTATATATAAACGAAAAATACTAAGAATTAGAAAGGAAACTTATAAAATACCCTTTTTTTTTAGAAATAATAAGAAGAAGAATGACAATCTCTTGAAAATTATATAATAATCACGAGATTGTCATAACAAAATTTGCTTTATATTTCCTTTCGTGATTCACCAAAAAAAGCCAAATATTTTTTTCAGTTTTTCTAACAAAAAATAATTTTTATATTGTAATAATTACTGACTTAATTCGTTTTTTTACATGGAATGTCTATATATACTAAATAGACGAACTAAATGTTATGGAATGTGTTTAACTTTGATCGAATACAAAGTAATCTCAAAAATTAATTTCGAACGTCAGATTAATTTTAATTTCTCTGCCCACGTTCGTAATGTTTTTTTGAAAGAAAAGGCTATGTGAAATGGGTCTAGAAATTTCAGGACCTGTAAATTTTTTTAAGTACTTGAAAACTGGCGATAAGTTTAAAAGCAAATGTGTAAGTTTAGTTTGGCACAGTTATGTATGAATCAGTATTCTAGCAAATTATTTTCTTCTGACACGTATACGGATTAAAACAGATAAAAATATCTACTGTTTTTCTCGTTCAAAAAAAGCAGTGGTTTTTAGAAGGCAATTATATCATGCCCACATTTTTTTTATAAATTTGGCCTACACTGTGCCACTGCAGGGAAAAGGAACCTCATAAATCCTTTCAGGTATTTTTTTTCTGAGATACCTTTAATCATGCAGCCACATTTTATCCATACTATTCTACTTATTATTATTATTATTATATCCTTTATTGCACACCAAAAAATATGTATACAGGGCAAAAAAACATAAAAACAAGTGTACAATGGGCGGTTTTATCGCGCAGGGCAATCTCTTACAGACAACCTTTGCTACTTATATTATAAATGAGAAAGTTCGGATGTTTGTTACTCAATCACGCCAGAACGGCTGAACAGATCTAGATGAATTTTTCCTCAGAGATACATTAAAGTCTGGAATAGCATATTGGCTACTTTTTATACGGAAAAATGTACAGTTCCCGTGGGACAATTGCCGAGTTACACGCGGGCGAAGCCCCTGGCAGAAGCTAGTAATACATTATTATGAATGCGCAAGTACTATTAGTAGTACTAATCTTTTTGTTGTTACCTTTTCATGACTAAACGGCTGAACCAATTTAGATGAAATATAGTATGGAGATAATTTGAGACCCTGGAAAAGACATAGAATAGTTGTTGTGTTTTCTTGGGATAATAAAACACTTTGAACACGTAGCAAGTTATTTTTTTTTATACGTACAAAGATATAACGTCCTTCAATTACAGTCCTAAATATGAAACTATCGGTATAAGCTTCCTAACCTCTTATTTTCCGTATTCTTCCCATCACAAGCTATAATTTGTACTCAACCCAAGTGGAGCATGTTACCTTGATATTCTTAGAACTTACCTCAGCACAACATAATATGTTTCTTCTCAGTAATAATTCACTGTTGTGGTATTTTTTATTTCAAGGGTGTGTTTCGGCGTAGCTACAGCCTCAAGATGTTCTGGAAGTTCATAGATATATTTGCATTAATAAGGGCTTTACTGATGATGTTGTTCGATTACTTAAACAATTAAAGCCCACTTGCGCCAGAATCATATTTTAGAGTTTGTTACTAACACAAGGGTAAATTTACAATATTGTATGACAAACTATCAATCTCGTGTTAGCAACTAACTCCGAGTTAAGGTTTTCTAGCGAGTGGGCCTTAGAGTATTCCTGCAAACCTCAACATTGTATGCTCGTTTGTTTCTCTGAATAAGAATAATCGAATCCGATACTTAACTACCGAACAAGTAAAATTGCAAAATTTAAAAAACCCCCGACACATTTATCTTGCGAAAACACCTCGATTCGAACAGTAAAACGCGCATAACTTTTGAACGGCTGAACCGATTTTATTCAAACATAGCTAAGAACACTCTCGACAAAATTACCTTTCGAACAAAAAAAACTAAATTGAAATCGGTTCATCCGTTTAGGCGCTATGATGCCACAGACAGACACACAGATACACAGATACACAGCAACACACGTGAAACTTATAAGACCCTTCTTTTTCCAGCGGGGGTTAAAAATAATTAAATCAAAAATTAAAATACTATTTGTAAACGCTTTCAGTTCCGCTCCGCATTCTGTAAATAAAATCGCCAATTCTGTTGGCGATTGTACGGAGCAAAAAGATTTTTTTAACAAAAAACGTAGCAAGCACAGCGCACGTCATGTTTGAACGTATCTATTTGAAACTCTTTCATCCAATTCTACCCAAGTGATGTCTTAATTATACGCCTCGCCGGTTACACATTTCGGTGTGAATATGTGTTTTATTTCTCCTTGTTTCGCATTAATTACTGGGTTCACGTGCCGTCTACGGCCCTCCCCTTTCGTGTACAAAAACGAAAAGTTCCTCTCGCATTTTAGTCGGATTTAACAAGACGCCTGGATATTGGAATCCGACGGAATTCGAATTGCCCGACTACAATCGAGCCTCGGCATAGTTTCCTACCTTAGAGAAGTAGGTATCTCTAATATGCTCAGCTTAACCTATGTTTTTCTTCTAGTTTTTTTTCAACAAGAGACGAGCCAGTGTTGGGTAGTATTTGAATAACTTGTAATCTAAATACGTCATTGAAATACAAATACGATTTTGTTATTTGTATTTCAATTACTTCGAAATAAAAGTAATTTCTAATTGGTATTTCAAATACCTGACGCTGATGTATTTTGTAGTTAATATTTTATACTAAAGGTAGAGATAGAGGAAAATACTAATGGCTTCAAAATACATTTGAACATACATACATATAGCAATCTCATTAATAGTTGCGTTCTGCGGAACGCAAAATAGCGACCGTGTATTTCAAATTGTCTAGTTTTTTGTCTATTGACATTTTCATTTTCAACGGTTATTTTCACAAAACTTATTTGTATTATTTAATTTTATTAGACCCAATGCAGAAAAAAATATATTAGTACGAATGTCACGATTGATGTATTTTCACTTTGTATTTTAAATACATGCAAGATATACTTTCTTAATCATTTGTATTTTAATTAAAACAAAGCACGTATTTTGCCCCGCTTGGACTGGAGTTTAGATTCAGAATTAAAATCGTTAAAGTAAGACCGAACAGAGATAAGGGCTTTATAAGATTAACTTTTGATTTTACTGTATGATACACTCACACGAGATATTGAACTTGAACGAGAATTAAACTCTATAATGCTATTCGAGATTATATTCTAGCGCTGGTTTTGTTTGTGTATTTTGGGATATTTCTATTCACTTATTAGTCTATGATGCCTACTAATCTACTAATCTACCTACTTATATACGAACAATAAATAATATTCATAATTTGGTTTGATTTGATTATAACATCGTCCTTATTTACAATTATTAGTAGTTCAAATAATTATTAATTAGCCTACCTTTAACTAGCATCATTAAACCACTACCCAAAAATTTTTTCAAAACTCTTTTCCATCTATCAAATATGAGGCAATTTTCAACAAACATAGATGGGGGTGCCTACTTCTGAAATGAAATACTGAAATCCTACCATATATTTTCCTTTAGAACCTCGCTCTGAACATTGGTCATGCAAAACCTTTGAGAACGAGAACAACAGCCGACATAAAACAACGTTAATATTTAAGATAAAGACTTCACCGTGATTCAGTGCTGTATATAAAATAAAAGCCCAATTTCAACGGTTGCGTCGTAAATCAGCACAATCTCAACAACTGCGGCCTTCTGTTATGATTCTGTCGGAACAACAAAAGGTAAGTGTCCCACACAAAAGCTATTGAATACGGCGACGAAGTGAAACCCCCGCGGTGTAGGGCTGCCGTAAGCGGCGCTCCATAAAACTAATTGGCTATTACAGAGGATACTGCCAATCTACTTGTCGTAAAACCGTGATAGAAAGTCATGCGATATGCAGATAACACGCTTGACTTGCATGAATTTCCGAAAAACATGTAGAATTAAGCGTCTAGTTATAGTAGGGCTGCGACGTCGTGTGTTTTCGAATAAGCTGTTGCTGTTACTGTCATAATAATCACTGACATCGCCCTTCCGTCCCCAAGCGTTAATTACGCGCTTGGATTAGATTTACTTGATTAGGGACTGTATTGAATTTTTGTAATAAGGTGTTAAGTAATGTGTATATCAGTATTATTTTATTTTATGGGTCATGTAAATAGCGTGACCAGTAAAAATACTATCAAAATCCCATGCAGCATTTCTATACAAAATAGTTAGTGTTGGTAATTTCACCCAAAAAATTTAATCAACACCCTTCTCAAGAACTTATTTATTCTCGAACGATAACTCTATCAAAACACATTTAAACGAAACGAAATACCGAAATAATAAGCAAGTCGCGTGTTTATTAGTTGCGCAAGGCAGCCCCAGGCAGCCCTGTCTGAAGTATATCGAGCGTAGATGATATCGCCCGGCCGGGGTGGGTCATTAAAATCAAATTTGCTTCCATATTAGCTCGGCGTAGCACGGCGATGCGCCGCTAACGTTGTGTGCACATGCACGCGAGGAGCCGCAATTAGGTCCTCTATTGCTCGATATAAAATATACGAAAAATAGTTTTGACATGAGTTGGGACTGTTTAGCTCAGCGTTTGGTTGGTTATGTGATTTTAACCTTCCTAATAATTCAATAATTCAATGTAAGATGAATATTTAATAAGAAATGATTCGTCTTAATATCAGTCACAAATTCACGCCGAAATGTAATATTACGAGTATGAAAGTGACTTGGGGGAATTCGAATTCTTGACAACCACCAATGAACATTAAAACAATAGAAAAAGATAAATAAAATATTTTTTCCAAAAAATCAAACTTTCTTCCTGTGTACCTGTTTACATTTCTTCGTTTTTTGACACCGACTTCCGAAATTGAATTTATATTTCTCTCAGTAGTGTTTTTATTTGGCAGTCAGGTAAGTTATTTTTTATTTTTTTTGTTGTGGTACCTAGTGGGCAAGTTATATAGTAAGGTATAATAGCAAGAAAACTTGCGTCGCCTAAGCAAGGTCTTATGGAAAAGTCTGTTATTAAACTATATATTGCCGTTTTTACTTTTATTTGTTTAGTGATGGGGAAAATGATACAAAGTAGTAATGTTCAACGGGTAGTCTGCCATTGTGTAGATCAGACGTGACATTTTACGAATCTCTCCTGCCCAATGTCATACCCTCTTAAGCCACATCTAGGAACAAAGGAATTCGAAGCGACGTTTGTTTTTACGTTTTGATTCGAAATAAACTTATTTACATATCAGTTTATTGCCAGGGAAATATATTTAAAATTCTCTTTTTATAGTTGCATGGTTCATTATATACTATGTATAGTTACACGCCTTTGGTTTTTTAAAGAACTAGGATTTCTTTTGCAGGTAAAGCTTTAGCGCCTTTGCTTTACTGTCAAGACATTCTGATATTCTTATTGAGTATCATTTTTGCACAGATATTGCTCATAATTACAATAGTGCTGAACAGTGTTTTAGTGTTTCATTAGTTTGTGGCAGCTTGGAGTTTGGAAGATGGCGGTATGGTACCCCTTGTCCTGGAAAAACATTAAATTCTGGTCTTGCGACTGATATTTCTTTGGCTGTGTAAAGGTGAACAGCAGATTTTGCACAGCATGCTTTTTTTGTTGTTCGGTTATATAATTTGTACCACTTATTAAGGCAACTAAGCCATTTACATTTGTGTTAGTGCCCTATTTTTAGAATTTAGTAATTAGTATTATCAATAAAAAGTTTTTAATAAATAAACGTATTAAAATCGTACACTAAACGCAGTTATGGTTTTATAAGGTGCCTCATATAAAAAAAAAAAATATTGAAATGATAATTAATTATTTAGAAATAACATTGAATATAATCAAACTCACTTGACTCGACGCTTGGCTGGCAAAGAAAGGTTTCAAGTGTCAGTCAAAGAGTCAATGGACCCTTTGCGTTGCCTGTATCGTCTGAGGAACTTTCTGCCTGTAAAAACGAAGACTATGCTTGTGCAGACTTTAATCTTCTTTATGATCGACTATGGTGACGTGTGCTACTTTGACCTGAACGCGGTATTCCTGGATAAGCTTGATAGGCTCTTAAACAACTGCATCCGATTCATATTCAACCTGAGGCAATATGACCATGTGTTGAGCTGCAGATCTCAGCTCAAATGGATGGCTATTCGGCAGAGGTGAAATTTACGCGCTTCGAACTCGCTTTTCTCTCTACTCAACTCTCCCGGGATAAGATAAGAAAAAGGGGTCTTCTTATATTATCCCTTACTTTCAATATCTGTGTACTTCACACGCTAGGAATCTGCGTTCGTCTAACAATCTTCTCTTGCTTTGTCCTTCTCATATATTCAGTCCATTCTTCTCTGGAATGCGTTTCCTCTAGATATCAGGACGGCTACCAGTCAATATGCATTTAAGCGGCAGTTGCGACATTATTTTCTACACTATTAGCAGAGTCGTCTCAATCAACTTTCTATTTATTTATATATGTATATATATATATCTATAAACGTATTTATTATAGTAAATATATATGTATGTTTATTTGAGCTACAATATATATGTCACGTCGAAGTACCTATGAGTCTAGAGGCAATTCCTTTATTCTTGACTGGAGCGGGTTACTTCAATAACACACAACACTGGATTGAAACTCAAGAGTGTTTATTTGATTTAGTTACAGGCACTTTGAGTTTTCAAATGAACTTGAAGCTAAAACCACATCGTGAATTCCTGTGGCCTGCTAGGTCCAAAGCTTTTGTCGGTCGCTGGAGAAGACCTAGCCAGAAACTCCAGGATACTCTTTTTAAAATGTTTTTATAGATTACACAATCACTTTATGACAATTAACGTTACATGTTTATTAGGTTTTCAATCATCTATTCAATTAGCAGATTTATTAAACAGTTTTACAGTTATTATTTTTTTACACACACCATGCACCGTACGCGCCATGCACGTAGGTACTCTACAATGGGCGGGACTTCCATATTGTTTTTGTTTAGACACTAATTACTTGGATAGTTGAGTAAAGCTAGCAAACAATACTAAAATGCTGATCAGTTAATTATTTTAACATTAAACAACCCCAATACTCACAAATACAAAGTTGTTTGTAGTTTATTATTGAAATAGACATCTAATAACAAAACTATTCAAGTTTCCGGTGATCTGCAAATCTTACTAATTAGAAAGTTTCTCATTATCACATAGCTGTGTAAAATAGTCTTATGACTTTTTAGTATTTAATCATTTACTCAAATTTGTTTAGTTCTCGTATTAAATTATTAAATCTGGTTATTGGTCATAGAAATTATAACATCCGCCATTGTTTGACAACTTAATAAGAATAATCAAACACATTTACTTCGTCAAATGTGCAATAGTTAAAATGGGAACAAATCCAAAAGTACTACAATAAGTGTTCCTGTTTTATTTAAACATCTCGTATTAATTAAACATTGAAATTAGCATACGAATTATGAATCAATACTGATTCCACAGTGAGCCAATAGATGGCGCTGAACTCAAAACCCAACTTAAATAGACATTCGACACTTAAAATGCTTAATTAGGATAATAAATTAGCAAATTCACGCCTACGCGGCGACACGGCCATTGTGATCGGAGGCTCGCGCTCTGGGCCTTCCGGTGTCCTCAGTCTCTGTGTTTCTTGGTTGTTATCTGTAATAGCGGAGAAATATTTTTCGGCAGATTATTGTTGTTTATCATCCTACAGTATTAATTAAGTTTAGAATCTGATAACAACTGATTTTATTTATCATTGACAGCTTGTAATAAATCTAAGCTGAGTATGCCTTATTTTTGAAATATTGAATGTATTTTTACACCCACAGCTATATGCTTTAGGTATTCTACTTGCTATATGGTAAAGACCAATGTTGTTAGGAAACAACTAACTGCTACATGTCATGTCAATGAAGGCATACAATTTCTATTTCAGATTTTTGACATGGAATAATCAGTTGCTAGCTTATTTAGTCCAATTTGAATCTTGTTTGCAGAATGTTATTGTTTGTATTATCTTACAATATTCATTGATTTGTAATAGGTAATAGTCAGTTTAAGTTATCAATTTATCACTGAATACTTATGAAATTAGGTAACTATTAAGTTTATCTCAAATGAAAATATTTGATGCATTAATGAGCACATACCTACTTATAAGAAGGCTTACATAGCAGCCTTGTATTTGGTAAGTATAGTGTAGGTAGTGTAGGAGTATTGTGATCAGCTGTTTTTTGTTTAGTTTCATTCTCACGGGACGGTAATGCTCTGTGATAGACACAAAGTCTTTGATTTGACAGGATTTAAGGATAGGATCAGGAACACCGCTCTGTGATAGACACAAAGTCTTTGATTTGACAGGATTAAAGGTTAAGGAGTTTAGGATCATTGCTCCGTGACAGGCACGAAGTCTTTGATTTGACAGGATATAAGGAACCAGGCTCTGGGTGGTCTTGTACACCGTGGACCCAGCAGGATAACATGAGAGATTGTTCATTAGCGGCCTCCACGCCTAACCAATGGATATTAAATCTTTATTAGTTGCTTCCACAGCAAACCAATAGATTGTGTGTTGTATTATCACTATTAGTTTCCTCCACGGATTACTAACAGACAGCTTATTGTGTTATCATTATTAGTTGCTTCCACAGCATACCAACAGTATAGTTTATTGTGTTATCATTATTAGTTGCTTCCACAGCATACCAACAAGATAGTTGTGTTATCATTATTACTTGATTCCACAGCATACCAATAGGATAGTTTGTTGTGTTATCAATCTTAGTTGCTTCCACAGCATAATAAGATAGTTTATTGTGTTCTCATTATTACCTCAAATCCATCTCCATGGATGCTGATAGTTTGGTGTTGATATAACCTATTATTTTATTAAGTGCCTCCAGAGCTATAGGTTATTGGACATCTCAATAATTAGAGCTTGTTTTATTATTCATTTTTATAATTGACTAAATATGACAATAGAATAGCATAAACTGAAACGAGTTACAAAAACATAATAATAACAGTAGTCCTCCTGACTGTTGAGCCATCTGCATAAGGAGGTACTATGGTGCACAAGGCCAATGGCTCAACATGCTTTTTGAAGCATGGGGGTTCACCAATTTCAAAACTCTGGGCTGCTACAGAGGAATCCCTATTGGAAAAACCCCATAAACAAATTTTGCCCAACCTAGGAATTGAACCCAGGAATAATAATTTAAAAGTACTTTGTTGCATGGTAGTATCATGCACAAGCGTCATGTAGTTGTTCGACATGGCTATTGTGTTGAGCCTTCTGATACAACAACACCGTATCAGTTAGCGAGGTGAGTAGAAGATAGTTTGAAAACTTCTCACCTTTTACTTTAGTTATGTTTGGCTGGAAGTCATTTTTCAGCTGACCTCTATTTGGTGGCATGTATGTATGTTGGTAGCTTCTAAGGTCCTGACCCGGCGACACGGTCACTTGCAAACCAGGTATTTTTAGTTTTGTTTCCACATCCTTGATAATACTTGACTATATAGGTAACCATTTTGATTTCTGATATGACACAGGAATCTGGAATGTGAGAAGGTATACAGATAAATAATAATAAAAGAAAAGATGATCCTATTAATATTTAAATAAGTAGGAGTTAGTACTGATAACAAATAAATTATGTTATTGTTTTGAAATAGTAAGTGAGTAATTCAAAGTTAACTAGAATCTGATGACACTGAAATGAATAACTATGAAGATTGCTGCATTACTTATGACGGTGTTTGCACTAGCTAAAGATTAATGTTAAAACATGTTGAAAACTACTTTTAATGATGCATGTTTGCATACCACACACACAACAACCTATTTACACACCTATTACAAACCTATTTCATTACAAAACATTTATGTGTGAACAAGTTTGAATACAAGCTAGGTAAAAAGTTGCAAAAAGAAAAGAAAGTTATTGAATGCTAAAAGTGACAAATTATCAAAAAACAAACCTGTCTTTTGATTGTTTTTATTCTGTGCAAGTGCATCCAATAACAAGCTTTGAAATCTGTCAGAAATTACTAATCTATTTACACCCATGTACAATAAGTAAAATTCAACTAAACCCATGTGAGATTTAATTCATTAGGAAGGTTCTCAAATATTGAATGATTAAATAAACTTTATTATAACAAACTTAACTTGAACAAGCATAAATCTTAGAGCTTATAAAAGGCCCCATCAGTATCCAACTGACAGTCTGAACCAAGAATGTAGGGTCAGACAATTTTTTAATTAGATTTAACTTATAGCGCTATCACTGTCAAGAACCCCATAGCCAAAACAAATCTACCAGATCATGTAGACAGATAAGATGGAACACAGTAATCACATTAGATTCACTCAAATATGTCTTACATACACAGGACCATTAATTTACCAAAAATCACAAGGTCCATACATAATAGGTTACTCACACATACTAAGCGTACCTACTTGTAAATTAAAAGTTACCAGGTGGCTATCAGCTTATGACTATTTATTATTATATTATGATTATGCATGAACTGAAGCTCTGCTGATACTTACCCTGATTATAAAGTTTGTAATGACTCATCCAGGTGTATCACAACCCTTTCACCCATTCATACAAATACATTTATATTAGATGCATACTCACTCTACAAAAACCTCTAGATAATATTTTAAATATTGTTTAGTCTTGTAACCAAACAATTATTCTCACCCCAGCTACTTAAATGCAAATCGTTGTAAGTATTTTCTTGAGCACACTATAATTTTATTTTTATTTGTTGTGCTTTTCATGTTTAAGGAATGTGTTAATACATTTTCTTATCTTACTTTACTTTAAAAAAAGTATGACATGCAACGTGTTCCACATTTTTCAATAATTTTACCCTGTTTGGTAGTCGGGTAAAAACAATAAATTGCAAAAATGCCAATTAGTGCATCAACATGAATATGTCATGGCACTTTCTGCCAAATGTTTACTACTTCTGTTGCACATACATTCTGTAACTTACTTAACTTATTTACCTACTAAACTTTTGTTTTAGCTACCTAAATGTAATGAATGCTATAAAAATAAGTTGTTACTTTTTGTCCGGTACAATACTCAACGTAGGTACTTTGAATTGTTTAACATTCATACACTCACACCTTGTCCCCATGGGGATAGGCAGCAACCACAGATTGCCACTTGCTACGATCCTTACATACTCCTCAAATAAAATAAAGTTTCTCAAATAACTGAGCCATTGCAATTCTTAAGACAAAAGAACCATATTGACATTGAGTTCCTAGTCAGCTGTCTTATTTTATGGAGTAATTTAAGCCGTTTCATTCATTTTAATTCCACAAATTGCCACACAAACAACAGCAGGGACCACTCAGTCAGTAAGGGGTATTGTGTTACCCAGTTACTGGGTTTTGGTTGCTCCATGTAAAACACTGGTACTCAGCTGAATCCAGTTAGAATGGAAGCTGTCCCGGACTTGGTTGGGAAAAGACTAGGCAGATTGATTAAAATTGTCACACAAAAGGTCACTGACCTTGCCTTGTATGATGAAAATAATTAAGAATGTTAAGTTACATAAATAAAAAAAACAGAATACTCCCCTCAACCATGATGGAATCTATCAATGGACAGATCAAGTTGTTCGTTTAGCTGCTTCGGTCATTCTGTGCTGTATAAAGTTTTGGCCACAATGGTGTAGGACAGCATCCATGCCACTAGTCAGTAGCTTCTTCTGTCGTTTCAATAGAGTTCAGATCGTTCACGTAAAAATATTCCAGTTATTTTCGCCTATGTCTGGGCATCGCTTACTCTTGGAAATTATCATAGGAAAATCTTTTGCCATACCCTCGGCGCTGGCGATGTTGTACAAAATTCTTCGGATGGCTTTCATAGCATGGGCAGAAGGCGATAGTGGGAGCTGAGCCCAATACCCAACTTAAATAGACATTCGACACTTAAAATGCTTAATTAGGATAATAAATTAGCAAATTCACGCCTACGCGGCGACATATATATTGTTCTTCAATTTTACTTCAATAATTATAACAATTTCTATGCACCTGCCATGTAATCTCTCCACCTCTCTTGGTTGACTGGTAGAGAATGAGGAGTTAAGTCCGCCTATGTACTTGTATGTTGCATGAAGTTTTAAATAAAATAAATAAATAATAAATACGTCAAACTTATCATTATCAAATTGTTGCAGTCGGCTGCTCCGCATAGGTATCTCCTAATGCACTGAGTAGGTACGACCCTCATCTCAATCTATCTACTTAATGGTTAGTAAAACACCACAAAGATAGCGACAAACAATTAACAACAATTTAGTATAGTTTTCGCCAAACTTCTTGGCCACCCTGAAGTTGGCTTTCCGATGCCCCAGGCACGGATCGTAGTTGTATGCCTCTTACTACTGCCATTGTACCCAACTTCAGGGCGGCCAAGAAGTTTGGCGAGCACTAATATGCCGCTGAGGATGACCACTTTAACTCAAATTGGTTAGGAGGACTACAGTTTATATGAAAAATACAAATCTCCGATATCTACTTAATGACAAGAAAAACCGTCCAATTGCGAGTCGGACTCGCACGCGAAGGGTTCCTTACCATTATCGCAAAAAAACGGCAAAAAAAACACGTTTGTTGTATCGGAGCCCCACTTAAATATTTATTTTATTCTGTTTTTAGTGTTTGTTGTTATAACTGCCACAAAAATACATCATCTTGAAAATCTCAACTGTCTTGCTATCACGGTTCATGAGATAAAATCTGGTGACAGACAGACAGACATAGGAGTCTTATTAATAGGGTCCCGTTCCATTTTACTGCATAATAAAATTTGTACTTTGTGCTCACATCTTTGATTTCGTTACTCGTTAATATCATTTTCTCTGGCGAGGTGAACAGAATATTTTTAATATACTTACATACTTGTATGTGTATTTAAAGTTGTAAATACATAATTGTGGGTAGATCGATAATTCTAAAGGAATCGTCTATAATTAAGGGTTGTTGGTAGGTCATTTGTTTTATCGTATTTATTTAATAAAAATTTGTAGCACGCTTTTTTTTCGTTTAGAAATAAAACACTAATTAGTACCAAAACTTGATGATCACTTATTTATTACTTACTTTAAAAAAAAAATAGAAACTACTAATGACATTTTAAGTTAATTTTAGCAATTAGGTAAACTAAACAGCAACGAGATATCGAGGACCATGAATGCTATGCCAGGGCATCTATGGTCTTTGCTTTTAATCCGTCCTTTATTCACTAATTGGATAATATACTTTTTTTTTTGGTAAAGGCTCCATGAAACCATTTTTCAAGAGTTTTAAAAAAATTCTTAATTCTTTGCAAAGAAAAACACCAATCAATGCAAATCCACTGTCGAGGCGAAATCTATTCAAATCCCCAGCAGAAAAAAATATCGAGATAAGGTAACTCTGATGAAATTTATTTCCATTATAAATTGAAAACTTTTGAAGAGTTATCGAAGCCTGTTCTTTCTTAATATTGCAAATATTTTTGTTATCCAAGAAAATATTGAGATTGGTTTATAGAGATTTGAAATAACTTTGCATATTTTCTTTCTTCGATACCAACTAATATTGGAAGTTTTATTCAAGATAGTCCAAGGTTTCTATACGAAATTAGTTTCAAGGAATATCATTTTTATTACGTTGTGTATCATCACGCCTATTTTCCTCACAGGAATGAGTACCCACATATTTCAGCCAGTCCCAAATATAAATAAACTTTATAACTGATAGATCCAAAAATTGGGTTTACTGCTTGATTTCAAATATCATATGCCCAATGGCTAATTCCCCGAAGTCATCAGAACGAACGAACGTCCGAATCGCCGAAATTCCATAGCATCTATGTACCATGTATGTGATATAAAAAACAAACCAGCAGGTTTAATTAACAGAATTCTATAGATTGCCAAGGAATTGTATACAATGCCATGGTTTTCATAAATTGCCTATAACATATAATGTTGATTAAACCCTGCTGGTTTGTTTTCATCCCATTGTATATCCCTTCTTTTAGTATTCTTGAATATTTTAGGCTAAATAGCTTTTGAATTACTGGCAAGTCGAGCCAAAAGACATTGGATGGAAAAGACTATCTTTGCAATGGCTTTTCGGCAAAACAGACGCTCGATCTAATGGCTATTCGAAATTGTGGTAAATCGATGCTATGGCATTTCAGCTATTTAGTCGTTCGATCTGATAACTTCGGGGAATTAGCCATCGGGCATATGACATTCGAAATCAAGCAGTAAACCCATAAAAATTACGTTAGCTTATCTTATAAAATTATACTGCACGCACACAGTTACAACCAACCTTAATTTTATTCTAACTCATTTAAAAAACTAGTATCGGGAGGCTATGTTATTTTCGGTATTCACTGATCGGATCTATTGTGAACGCTGCGTTCGTCAGAACTATCATGAATATTAATTAAGCATTGTTTTGCTAATATACTACTTATTTATGTAACAATACAGTCTGTATTTATACTGCATTCTGATTGACGGTTTGATGATCAAATAACTGTTGGTTAAGCTCTATGGATCCACTTATATTTGAATTTAGAATTCAATGTAATTATCAAATTTTGGAACAACTAACTCTATGTCTTTAATGACAAAGTTAAATTTCCATTGCAACCTACATTTTAAGGTCTTGCTAATCAATGGTAAGATTTAAAAAAAAATATAAAACACACACGATACCGAGGAATTTGAATCTTGGGTCCAAGTAAATAGGATACACGTTCACTAATAACATAATTATTATCTTGAATCGTGACGACCGCAAGAAAACTTACGTCGCCTAACGAAAAGTCCTTAATAAAACTACATATTTCCGTTTTTACGTTTATTTAGTTTTGTGATGGAGAAAATTATACAAAGGTACAAAGTAGTAATATTCACCGGTTACTCTTCCATTGTGTAGATCAGACGTGACATTTTACGAGACTCTCCTGCCCAATGTCATACCCTCTTAAGCCACGTCTAGGAACAATGGAATTCGAAGCGACGTTTGTTTTTACGTTTTCACTCGAAATAAACTTATTTACATATCAGTTTATTGCCAGGAAAATTTATTAAAAAATTTTTTTTTATAGCTGCATGGTATTTGCCTTTGGGTTTATTAAAGAACTAGGATTTATTTTGGAGTAAAAGCTTTTGCGCATTTGCTTGGATTTCAGGCTATTCTTATCTTTTTATTGAGTATCATTTTTGCTCAGATATTGCTCTTAGTTACAATAATGCTGAACAGTGTGTTAGTGTTTCATTAGTTTGTGGCAGCTCGAAGTTTGGAAGTTGGCGTTATGATATCCCTTGTCCTGGAAAGCACTTTAAATTCTGGTCTTCCGCCTGATATTTCTTTGGCTGTGTCAAGGCGAACGGCAGTTTTTGTAAAGCATACTTTTTTGTGGTTCAGTTATAAAATTTGTACCACTTATTAAGGCAACTAAACCATCTATTTTAATGTAAGTGTACTACAGTTGTGTTGTATCTTGTGTGTCTACAAATGAAAACTTCCAGATGGAAAAGTCCAATAACACTTTGCCCGATCTAGTAATCGAGCCCAGGAATTTATGATCAGCATATCATTGCGACCGCTGTATAACACTAGAACAACGAGGCAGTCTACTGAAATCGTATTGAAATAAAAACCGTACCAATATCGCAAAAAACGGCAAATCACATAAGTTGTATGAGAGCCCCACTTAAATATTTATTATATTCTGTTTTTACTAATTATCAATAGCGGCATCAGAAATACATCATCTGTGTAAATTTCAACTGCCTAGCTATCACGGTTCATGAGATACAGCTTGGTGACAGACAGACGGACTGTGCAGTCTTAGAAATAGGGTCCCGTTTTTACCCTTTGGGTACGGAACCCTAAAAATGGAAGTAAAATGATCGTTTCGTTTTTAATTCTCAGTCGCAAAATCCCCAAAATAGCAACCATTTTGCCAATATGAGAATACTTAAAGATTCAGTAACCTACCATAAAGTAATTCAAGGCACATATCAGCAAAAAATAACTTTTTCAAGACTTTCAGTATTATGAAAATATAATTTCAAAAGCCCTTCGCTTGCACTTCTCAGTTTACGGCTCCTAGCCGCTTTCGTAGGCGTTATATCGAAAATTATTTGATTTAATTTCACATTTTACTGCGTAATAAAATTTGTACTTTGTGCTCACATCGTTGACTTCGTTACTCGTTAATATCATTTTCTCTGGCGAGGTGAACAGAATATTTTTTAATATACTTACGTACTTGTATGTGTTTTTAAAGTTGTAAATACATAATAATTGTACGTAAATCGATAATTCTAAAGGAATCGTCAGTAATTAAGGGTTGTTGGTAGGTCATTTGCTTAATCATTTTATTTAATACAAATTTGTAACCAGCTTTTTTTTTTTTTGTTTAGAATAAAAAAGACTAGTTAGTATCTAAACTTGATAATCACTAATTTATTCCTTAGTTTATAAAACAAATATAAACTACTAATGACATTTTAAGTTAGTTTTCGCAATTATACAAACTAAACAGCCACGATAAACAATCTAAAAATACAAAACAAATAAAACTTACTTTACTGAAACACAAACGTATTTCAGCACAGAAACGTTAATTTGAAATGTAACGAATACACTGAGTACTGTTTACTTAACCATAATTTAGATAAACATCTACGTGATTCAACACAGGACTAAATCACAACTACAGCTATTCGAGAGACAACATCGTGAGCACAAAGCCTGTAAAATAATTATAAGAGTACAAAGATAAAACAAGGGGCAAGTCACTTAAGTACCCACGCATCACACACTATTTTATCCCCCATCCACGGCCCGCGTTTAATTTAAAACTTTGTATGTGGGACTAATCTTGCTCCTCGCGTCATGGGACCTCTGTCTTCGCCTGTCCCATATCCGAGGTCACTGCATGGATAATGACCACGTTTTAGAATTACAATTTCACACTCATTACAGACAAAACAACCCACCAGTGACCTCTGATCCCTTGCCCCCCGGATTTCATTTCGGTTTCGATTGTGAACAGCAACGGTCGGATTTAAAAGATGGGTCTTTGATAACTGGTGATTCGAACATTTTAAAGGGCCACCGGGTCAGCGTTAGTTATTGTCTTCACAAACGAATTAACGGTAATGTTTAATCCCAACGGCTAGCGTAATGAACTGAAGGACAATAGCTTTATAATGATCTAATTTTTTATGAATTTATAAAGAATATTAAAGCTATGTTAAGTATTTAGAAAGCTTCTGTCTAAATTGTGGTAGGGTCGCTAATTGGTGTTCGCGAATTCTGAAAATTATTTTGCATAAAATTATTAATTTGCTGCTTTTGTTTGCGGCACATAAAACGCAGATTTACTAA
The DNA here is from genome assembly GCA_949775005.1 of Orthosia gothica. Lineage (NCBI taxonomy): Eukaryota > Metazoa > Arthropoda > Insecta > Lepidoptera > Noctuidae > Orthosia > Orthosia gothica. The sequence goes on along the minus strand of OX459037.1, from coordinate 27,572,063 downwards.
TTCAAAGTTTCACGGTTTTGTTTAAGATTTTAATCAGTTGTTACTGTGACGTGCTCATAATTAATGCACAAGAAAATTACAGTATCGCGCAGTAAATTAATCAAACTTTCTTTGTATTTTTGTATTTTATTTTTGTAATCACGCCGCACTATTCCCAAACCACTTTAACTCCTGAAAGCCAGAATCAACAGTGGCGGCTACCAGATAAGCGCCATGGCATGAAGCTCGACAAAGTCCCTGGAATGAATTTAACTGTCTTGAATCCCGCAACGAAATCAATACGGAAAGAATAAAGAAGGAGTAGGAAAAAAAATCCAATGAATTCCATAACAAGCAGGTGAAAAACAAATATTATTCCTTATTTGATTATTTGAGCTATTGAAATTACGCATTATCAAATAATTAAGTTAGTTAATCCAATGGCCATAACTCATGGTCGCGAGTATATAAACCCCAAAGATTATGAAGATGAACGGGCCTTTTTTGTTTTATATTGAAAATCAATTCCGGTCGGATAGATCGGAACTGCGCCACTAATAGAAAAAGGCAGATACGTCAAGATGAAATAAAATTTATTACGTTCTATAAGCCCTCAGGAAACTATTTGTTTGATTCCCACAAAAATAAAATGGTCGCGTTATCAGGGGCACCGCACTAGGATACCCTTAGAAAAGTCAGCAGAAATTCACTGAAAAGATAATTTGGCCCACCTACGAACTGTGTTCTGTGTTATATATAAACGAAAAATACTAAGAATTAGAAAGGAAACTTATAAAATACCCTTTTTTTTTTTAAAAAAATAAGAAGAAGAATGACAATCTCTTGAAAATTGTATAATAATCACGAGATTGTCATAACAAAATTTGCTTTATATTTCCTTTCGTGATTCACCGAAAAAAGACAAAAAAAAAAATCATTTTTCTAACAAAAAATAATTTTTATATTGTAATAATTATTACTAACTTAATTCGTTTTTTTTACATGGAATGTCTATATATATACTAAATAGACGAAGTAAATGTTATGGAATGTGTTTAACTTTGATCGAATACAAAGTAATCTCAAAAATTAATTTCAAACGTCAGATTAAGTTTAATTTCTCTGCCCACGTTCGTAATGTTTTTTTGAAAGAAAAGGCTATGTGAAATGGGTCTAGAAATTTCAGGACCTGTAAATTTTTTTTAGTACTTGAAAAATGGCGATAAGTTTAAAAGCAAATGTGTAAGTTTAGTTTGGCACAGTTATGTATGAAACAGTATTCTAGCAAATTATTTTCTTCTGACACGTATACGGATTAAAACAGATAAAAATATCTACTGTTTTTCTCGGTCAAAAAAAGCAGTGGGTTTTTAGAAGGCAATTATATCATGCCCACATTTTTTTTTATAAATTTGGTCTACTCTGTGCCACTGCAGGGAAAAAGGGCCTCATAAATCCTTTCAGGTATTTTTTTTCTGAGACACCTTAAACCAACCACATTTTATCCATATTATTCTACTTATTATTATTTCCTATATTCAATTTCTTTTCTTATTGTTTACATTTTTAAATATTTTATAAATTAAATTACAAAAAAAGCATTAAAAAATCTAAAAAAAATACTACTATTCTACTTATTATTATTATCTCCTTTATTCATATTCTTTCTTATTGTCTACATTTTTAAATATTTTTATAAAACATACAAAAAAAAAAACATTTAAAATATAAAAAATAGAGACCCACCGGTATCGGGAACAGGGTCCAAGCTACCGGCGGTCAGGGCTCCAGAGAGAGGAACCTCCTAACAATACGAGCCGTGTCCAGCAATACTGCTTTCTGGATCAGGCCCTTGACCCAGCCGCCTAACGAGAGCCTCCTAAGGTGTTGGTCGAGGCTCGTGGCTATTAAGCCATTGGCTGACACGACTATCGGTACAATGATCGCTGTGTCCACATCCCACATGTCGACAACCTCGCGAGCCAAGTCAAGATACTTGATTTGCTTATCTTGCTCGGCGTTCACGAGGTTCCCGTCATGCGGGACGGTAATGTCAACAATCATTGCACGCCTCTCGATTCGGTCCACCACCACTATATCAGGCTTATTAGCGATAATCGTCCTGTCAGTGATGATGGACCGATCCCAGTACAATGTGATATTGCCATTCTCGAGAACTGGGTCGGGCACATACCTGTAGTATGGCACCTCCGATGCCACAAGAGTGTATTTCAGAGCAAGTTGCTGATGGATAATCCTGGCTACAAGGTTGTGCGTATGCAAGTACTCTTCGTTAGCTAGACGAGAACAACCAGAGATAATGTGGCGGATCGATTCACCCGGACGGTGACATGCCCGACAGATGTCAACCGTGCCATCCTTCACAATAAATCGCCGGTAGTTATTCGTCATGATAACTTCGTCCATAATTGCACAGACAAAACCTTCGGTTTCCCCAAAGAGGTCACCGAAACGCAGCCAGGCTACGGACGCTGACTGATCTACATCGGACCCATGTAGGGCCCGGAAAAAAGCGTCCGTGAAGCTCCTTACTCTGCCATACCTCCCTGCGGTCGTTAGTGTCAAGCACTACAGGCTTGCGCCAGTTCTCATTCGCAAAGGAGAGCGGGGTGAGTCCCTTGTCCACTGTTACTACATCTCGATGCATTCCCACGTCGGCGTGTAGAAAATATTCCCTGAGATTGCATATCTCGCGGTTGTGGAGATTCTTGGCATTTAAAAAGCCTCGGCCTCCACACTTCCGCGGGATATACAATCTCATGACCGACGATCGTGGGTGATGCATTCGATATGCAGTCAGCAGTGTACGGACCCGCCTATCCAGGGCGTCGAGTTCCGTTTGAGTCCATTTGAGTATGCCGAAAGAGTACATCAATACCGGCATGACCCAACCGTTGAAGGCCTTGTTTCCACCCGAAAGAAGGCTATTAAAAACCTTTTTCAGGCGGCCAAAGAAGCGTTCCTTCAACGATTGCTTCATGTCAGTAGTGCTGATACCTAACGCTTCCGACATACCCAAATACTTATAGGTTTCGTTTGGAGAGAGGGATCTCAGGTTTATGGAATCCGCGAGTTGAATTCCCACGGATTCCACAATCTCGCCTCGCTTTACATGCATGACCGCACATTTGTCCACGCCAAACTCCATCCTGATGGCGCTACTAAAAGTTTCAGTTACCTTCAGTAGCTCCATCAGCTGAAGATTGCTGGGGGCAAAGAGCTTCAGATCATCCATGTAAAGGAGGTGAGATATAACCTGACCACCTCTCTTCAACCGATAGCCTAGTCCTGAATTCTCCAGCAGCATGCTTAGAGGATTCAGGGCCAGGCAAAACCAAAGTGGACTCAAACTATCGCCCTGGAATATACCTCGCTCGATCCTTACAGGTTCGCTATTCCACTGGATATTTCGACATCCTGGATAGCAAAGGACTGTGCTCCATTGCCTCATACACGACATCAGGAAGGTGCGTAGAGTTGTATCTATTTTATACAATTCTAGCACCCTCATGAGCCATGTATGAGGCACCGAGCCATAGGCCTTCTTATAATCTATCCAACATGTCGACAGATCCTTTCGGGAACGCCGAACCTGTTGGCTAATGGCCATATCTATAAGGAGTAGCTCCTTAGTACCGCGAGACCCGTTCCTACATCCATTCTGAGAGGCCGACATGATCGAGTTATCGTCGACGTGTTTATTAATTTTAACTCTCAAAATGGATGTAAAAACCTTATAGACCGTCGGTAAACATGTAATAGGTCTATAATTTTTGGGTTCCGCGGTGCTACCAAACTTGTGGAGCAGGTGGGTAATTCCTGTTGTTAAGAACTGGGGTAGCGAACCAGACTCTAGGGCTGCCTGGAACTGAGATTTCAAACGAGCGTGCGACCTTTGTAGCCATTTTATCCAGAAGTTGTGCAGTCCGTCCGGCCCTGGAGATTTCCAGTTCGGCAACGGGCGGACTGCACGGGCTACATCTTGGGCGCTGATCATGATAGCTCCCATTTCTTGTATGGGATCGCAAGCTCGCTCAACCTCCCGAGTCCATTCACCTTCGGTGTGACTGACAGGCACCGACCAGATACTGCGCCAGAAGTTGAACATGGCGTCATCATCCGGCAGGCGCATATCAGGCACACCTTGGTTGGGTCGCTCCCAAGCTCGGTAAACCCACCTTTCATTTCTTTGGAATGTGCGATTCTGGGTGTATCGCTCCACTCGCCGCCTATACCTACGAATACGGTTTGCCCACGCATACACTTTCTGTTTCAGGAAGTCGATGCGCTCCGTGACATGGGATATGTAGTCTCGGGGGCTGACATCAGTCCCCGACAACGCCCGTCTCACAAAGCGCATCACTCTTGGCCGAGTATTGCCCTTCCTGAAACAAATTAGTTTGCCAATGAGTGCTCTGGCCCCACCAATACGGCGTTCGATCCTGCACTGCCAAGCTGGTACGGCTGGCGTCGGTCGTGTAGCATTGTCATCTGAAAATTTGACGTGGGCTACACGACATGCCGCTACAGCCGCGCAGTACATGATCGAATGTGTATCAGTGAGGTCTTCGCAGTCATCAAAGTAGTTTGACAACTGCGAATCCAGAGCAGCCACCAGTGCCCTATTTTTGTTATGCATGGGCAAACGAGGTAATCGTGGCCTAAGTTCGGGTGGCATGTAGCGATATTCCCGAATAGCACACTCCAAAGCACTCCTTAATTCCTCACTGCACTGGGTACTTACGTGTGTAATCCTGTCACTACTCTCCTCGTCAGCGTGGCTGGGAGTGTGGTTGGACTGTGGTGGCACCACAGCCTGCGACGATGGTGCAGTGACACGGTTACCCATTTCAGTTCGGAGGCGATCAAGTACATTATCATCCAACATAAGATTACGCTGGATGACCCGTACCTGATCCGACAGTCGTTGGGCCGAAACGTTGACGGCTGGTTCAAGCACCTGAAACAAAGAGAGCATCCGGACACGGTACGCGGTCAGGTTGTTTCCTCCCTCTGAAGCCCCAAAGTATGCGCGCATGACATTTTCATTGATGGATTGTGTCCATCTCATGCGCTGCACACTTCCGCCGGGTGCTGGGACCCTATCAGAGACCGGTAGGCCTCGAGGTCCTAAGCGGTCCGGCGGCCGGCGTTCTCCCCGTCGACGCGCAGGTGGTGGTGTCGTCGGCGGCGAGAAGTACTCGTCGCTCGAGCTCGACGCAACTGCCGCGGCCGGTGTCACAGCACTCACGGTGGAGCTGGGTTCCGGCGGCGGCGAGGCGGAGCTGGGCGACGAGGCCGGAGGTGGTGGGCGTGCTTTGCGTCTGGCTGCAGCTCTCGTCAACACGACGTCTTCTTCATTTTTCTCATTTATTTATGTATGTTGTAATTTGGTATAACGTTAGTTATAATATTGTTCCATGTTTTTTTTTTCTTGGTTTCATTTTGGCTGTGTCGATTTATATGGTTAAAATTAAATATATTGTAAAAAAAATCGGAGAGAAAAATTTTTGGCGTCTGTCAAGTCGAGCCACAGATTATTATTATTATTATTATATTCTTTATTGCACACCAAAAAATATGTATACAGGACTAAAAACAAGTGTACAATGGGCGGGGCGGTCTTATCGCACAGGGCAATCTCTTACAGACAACCTTTGCTACTTATATTATAAATGAGAAAGTTCGGATGTTTGTTACTCAATCAAGCCAGAACGGCTGAACAGATCTAGATGATTTTTTCCTCAGAGATAGATTAAAGTCTGGAATAGCATATTGGCTACCTTTCATACGGAAAAAAATGTACAGTTCCCGTGGGACAATTTCCGAGTTACACGCGGGCGAAGCTCCTGGCAGAAGCTAGTAATACATTATTATGAATGCGCAAGTACTATTAGTAGTACTAATCTTTTTGTTGTTACCTTTTCATGACTAAACGGCTGAACCAATTTAGATGAAATATAGTATGGAGATAATTTGAGACCCTGGAAAAGACACAGAATAGTTTTTGTGTTTTCTTGGGATAATAAAACACTTTGAACACGTAGCAAGTTATTTTTTTTTATACGTACAAAGATATAACGTCCTTCAATTACAGTCCTAAATATGAAACTATCGGTATAAGCTTTCTAACCTCTTATTTTCCGTATACTTCCCATCACAAGCTATAATCTGTACTCAACCCAAGTAGAGCATGTTACCTTGATATTCTTAGAACTTACTTCAGCACAACATAATATGTTTCTTCTCAGTAATAATTCACTGTTGTGGTATTGTTTATTTCAAGGGTGTGTTTCGGCGTAGCTACAGCCTCAAGATGTTCTGGAAGTTCATAGATATATTTGCATTAATAAGGGCTTTACTGATGATTTTGTTCGATTACTTAAACAATTAAGCCCACTTGCGCCAGAATCTTATTTCAGAGTTAGTTACTAACACAAGGGTAAATTTACAATATCTTATGACAAACTGTCAACCTCGTGTTAGCAATTAACTCCGAGTTAAGGTTTTCGAGCGAGTGGGCCTTAGAGTATTGCTGCAAACCTCAACATTGTATGCTCGTTTGTTTCTTTGACTAAAAATAATCGAATCCGATACTTAACTACCGAACAAGTAAAATTGCAAAATTTAAAAAACCCCCGAGACATTTATCTTGCGAAAACACCTCGATTCGAACAGTAAAACGCGCATAACTTTTGAACGTCTGAACCGATTTTATTCAAACATAGATAAGAACACTCTCAACAAAATTACCTTCCGAACAAAAAAAACTAAATCGAAATCGGTTCATCCGTTTAGGCGCTATGATGCCACAGACAGACACACAGATACACAGCAACACACGTGAAACTTATAACACGCCTCTTTTTCCGGCGGGGGTTAAAAAGAATTAAATCAAAAATTAAAATGCTATTTGTAAACGCTTTCAGTTCCGCTCCGCATTCTGTAAATAAAATCGCCAATTCTGTTGGCGATTGTACGGAGCAAAAAGATTTTTTTAACAAAAAACGTAGCAAGCACAGCGCACGTCATGTTTGATCGTATCTATTTGAAACTCTTTCATCCAATTCTACCCAAGTGATCTTTTAATTATACGCCTCGCCGGTTACACATTTCGGTGTGAATATGTGTTTTATTTCTCCTTGTTTCGCATTAACTACTGGGTTCACGTGCCGTCTACGGCCCTCCCCTTTCGTGTACAAAAACGAAAAGTTCCTCTCGCATTTTAGTCGGATTTAACAAGACCCCTAGATATTGGAATCCGACGGAATTCGAATTGCTAGACTACAATCGAGCTTCGGCATAGTTTCCTACCTTAGAGAAGTAGGTATCTCTAATATGCTCAGCTTAACCTATGTTTTTCTTCTAGTTTTGTTTCAACAAGACACGAGCCAGTGTTGGGTAGTATTTGAATAACTTGTAATTTAAATACGTCATTGAAATACAAATACGTTCGTTATTTGTAATTCAATTACTTCGTAATAAAAGTAATTTCTAATTGATGATATTTCAAATACCTGACGCTGATGTATTTTGTAGTTATTTTTTTATACTAAAGGTAAAGATAGAGGAATATACTAATGGCTTCAAAATACATTTGAACATACATACATATAGCAATCTCATTAATAGTTGCGTTCTGCGGAACGCAAAATAGCGACCGTGTATTTCAAATTGTCTAGTTTTTTGGCTATTGACATTTTCACTTCAAACGGTTATTTTCACAAAACTTATGTGTATTATTTAATTTTATTAGACCCAATGCAGAAAAAAAAAATAGTACGAATGTCACGATGGATGATCGACTGTATTTTTAATTTTTATTTTAAATACATGCAAGATATACTTTCTTAATCATTTGTATTTTAATTAAAAACAAAGCACGTATTTTGCCCCGCTTGGACTGGAGTTTAGATTCAGAATTAAAATCGTTAAAGTAAGACCGAACTGAGATAAGGGCCTTGTAAGATAAACTTTTGATTTTACTGTATGATACAATCACACGAGATGTTGAGTAGCAGTTATTAATCTAAACTCTATAATACTATTCGAGATTATATTTTAGCGCTGGTTTTGTTTGTGTATTTTGGGATATTTCTATTCATTAATTAGTCTATGATGATCCTACCTACTAATATACGAACAATAAATAATATTCATAATTTGGTTTGATTTAATTATAATATCGTCCTTATTTACAATTATTAGTACTTCAAAGAATTATTAATTAGCCTACTTTAAACTAGCATCATTACACCACTACCCGAACAATTTTTCAAAACTCCTTTTCATCTATCAAATATGAGGCAATTTTAAACAAACATAGATGGGGCTGCCTACTTCTGAAATGAAATACTGAAATCCTACCATATATTTTCCTTTAGAACCTCGCTCTGAACATTGGTCATGCAAAACCTTTGAGAACGAGAACAACAGCCGACATAAAACAACGTTAATATTTAAGATAAAGACTTCACCGTGATTCAGTGCTGTATATAAAATAAAAGCCCAATTTCAACGGTTGCATCGTAAATCAGCACAATCTCAACAACTGCGGCCTTCTGTCATGATTCTGTCGGAACAACAAAAGGTAAGTGTCCCACACAAAAGCTATTGAATGCGGCGACGAAGTGAAACCCCCGCGATGTAGGGCTGCCGTAAGCGGCGCTCCATAAAACTAATTGGCTATTACAGATGATACAGCCAATCCACTTGTCGTAAAACCGTGATAGAAAGTCATGCGATATGCAGATAACACGCTTGACTTGCATGAATTTCCGAAAAACATGTAGAATTAAGCGTCTAGTTATAGTAGGGTATGCGACGTCGTGTTTTCGGATAAGCTGTTGCTGGTACTGTCATAATAATTACTGACATCGCCCTTCCGTCCCCAAGCGTTAATTACGCGCTTGGATTAGATTTACTTGTTTAGGGACTGTATTGAATTTTTGTAATAAGGTGTTAAGTAAAGTGTATATCATGTATATATGTATCATGTATATTATGTGATTTTAACCTTCCTAATAATTCAATAGTTCAATGTAAGATGAATATTTAATAAGAAATGATTCGTCTTACTATCAGTCAGAAATTTACGCCGAAAATGTAATAGTACGAGTATGAAAGTGACTTAGGGGACTTCGAATTCTTGACAACCACCAATGAACATTAAAACAATAGAAAAAGATAAATAATAGTTATTTATGCTACAAGTGCGGAAGGTAGGTGATTTCCGATAAGTGGCATTTTTATTCACGAGCAAGCGAAGCGAGTGAGTGGATAAATCGACACGAGTCGGAAATCATCTTACGTACGTGTATCATACAACATTTTACTATGCATTGTGCGAGGAAATAAATAAATTAATAAAATGAAATTGATAAAATGGCGGGCTTATTCAAGGGCTGTCAGCATATCCACAGATTAACTAATAGTTCCTCGGGAATATCTACTGCGCATGTGCGAATAGCTGTCACATCGTAACGCAATAAGGCACGAGCAAAATATACGTTCTGCCAAACATATTTAATGAATATTTAAAATTAATTTATTGATCAAAATCTAAATCTAGAGTACTTAAAAATGCCTAAAATGAAGTATTAGTTTTATTTTACCTTTTATATGAATGATAATCTGTACATAACTAATTTTTAAAACTTTTCTCAAATAATAAAAACTCTATGCGTCGGGCTGACGTTGGAGTTAAAAATTAAAAAAATACAGAAAAGTAAAAAGCACTAGTGAAAAAAAGTGACACTTTCCGCACAGTTTGGCTGCTTGGAAAACCGCTCTTTTCGAGGACATGCATTGTAAAATATTTTTTCCAAAAAATAAAACTTTCTTACTGTGTACCTGTTTACATTTCTTCGTTTTTTGACACCGACTTCCGAAATTGAAGTTATATTTCTCTTAGTAGTGTTTTTATTTGGCAGTCAGGTAAGTTATTTTTTATTTTTGTGTTTTTGTTGTGGTACCTAGTGGGCAAGTTCTATAGTAAGGTATAATAAACTAATTAGGTAAACTAATTTTAATTTTTCTTTTAATCTTTTTAATCAAAATCTTTTGACCACAAAAGATCCCAATGGGTCAAAGTGTCCGAGTTATTTCTCGGCCCCTCCACAAGATAAGACAAGGTACCTATAATGCCCAAAGTTATGCCAGAATAGGTTTAAATATAACCTGTGAAATGAGAGTATACCAGGGTGAACTGCAAACATCTGCATACCTCTATAGAGCATACTGGAATGATGTAATAATATGACATTTCATACCAGTATGCTCACCATTGTGAAATTATTTGCAGTCATCTGGTTAAATTTTCCAGTTAATTGGACGCCTTGACCGTTCATTAAACGCCAGCATCCAATTGGATACATAGGCTAGATACCTAATTTATTGAACTAGAATCATTAAACGTTTAATAACTTGGCGTATTGAAAGTCAGCCCTTTGTAGATGACTGACTAAGACTCAGCCAAGTGAATAAATATTTAATTTTACTTTCATCTCATCCAAACACATTTATTTATTTAAAAATATTTCACTGTTACTAGTTATCTAGTGGTAGGTATTAGTATAAAGTAGTAGGACATAAGGTGTGAACAGTCACCCTAACGAAGCATCATAAACGCATTAATATCCAATTTAAATTAGTTTAGAATCGAATAATTATGAAAAACTGGTTAAAAAATGTAAAATCGAAAATGAAATGCATACTAATGTTATTCTGTGTTCTTCTAATTTTAAAATTAAATAGAACGTTAAATTATTTAATACTAGAATAGAAGATTTCAATCAACTTATGTACCAAAGTAATCATCAGACTTTTAAATATGCATATTTGTTTGATACCAACAAACAACTGGAATATAATTATAAAATGTTTTCTAAAATTACCGGCAAAGTCAACAATGAGGCTATTGTACATGTCTTTCAGAACTTGAATAGCTACATACAGCTATCACTAAACTCTGAATATGAAAATAACTGTGACAGTTTAAGGAGGTATAATAATAAGCACAAAAGCACTAAAATGACCAGTTACATCCTGGTACCATTATTTCCTTCTTTAAAAAAAATAATAATGTTGAATGGAAATACTTTTTTTGATGATAAACAACTGTAACACATTCAAATGAGTCTGGAGATCATCATCTGTTCATTGTGGAATCGTTTAAACATCTTTCATCAAAATATGTGTGGCAATAATAAGAAAGATATTGTGTTAGAAATATATCTAGGTAGCTAGAGTAGCCCTTCGAATTACCTGTGTTTCAGCGAGTATTTTCTTAACGAAGAACTAGTTTCTTTATTAAATCTTTCAAAGTACAATGTTGCATATACCACAGTAAATAAGCTGAGAGGAGGGACTACTATAGTAGAAACGGACAGAGAATACGAGGAGATGCCTATTGGCATTTTTTTTTATAAAATGGACGGTTTTGAATTATACTGTGTCAAAGATGTTTCAACTGGCCTTTCTGTGTTATTAAATCTAACTCATTTAAAATCTCGTATCGGGAGGCTATCTTATTTTCGGTATTCCATATTAAACATTGTATTTATCAAACTTGATCTGCATCACTGATCGGATCTATTGTGAACGCTGCGTTCGTCAGAATTATCGTGAATATTAACTAAACATTGTTTTGCTAATATACTATTTATGTAACAATACAGTCTTTATTTATACTGCATTCTGAGTGACGGTTTGTTGATCAAATAACCTATTGATTAAATTATAATTATTTGAATTTAGAATTCAAAGGGAATATCAAATTTTGGAACAACAAACTCTATGTGTTTAATGACAAAGTTCAATTTCTATTGCAACCTATACTTTAAGGGCATGCTTTTAATGGTAACCTATGATTTTTTAATTACCAAACACACATGATACCGAGGAATTTCAATCTTGGTTCCTAGTTAATATAATACACGTTCACCATTAACATAATTATTATCTTGAATCGTGACGACTGCAAGAAAACTTGCGTCGCCTAAGCAAGGTCTTATGGAAAAGTTCGTTATTAAACTATATATTGCGGTTTTTACTTTTATTTAGTTTAGTGATACACAATGGAAGAATACCCGTTGGTAGTCTTCCATTGTGTAGATCAGACGTGACATTTTACGAGTCTCTCCTGCCCAATGTCATACCGTCTTAAGCCACATCTAGAAACAAAGGAATTCCAAGCGACGTTTGTTTTTACGTTTTGACTCGAAATAAACTTATTTACATAACAGTTTATTGCCAGGAAAATATATTTTAAATTCCCTTTTTATAGTTGCATGGTTCATTATATAGTATGTATAGTTGCACGCCTTTGGTTTTATAAGGAACTAGGATTTCTTTTGCAGGTAAAGCTTTAGCGCCTTTGCTTTGCTGTCAAGACATTCTGATATTCTTATTGAGTATCATTTTTGCACAGATATTGCTCTTAGTTACAATAGTGCTGAACAGTGTTTTAGTGTTTCATTAGTTTGTGGCAGCTTGGAGTTTGGAAGATGGCGGTATGGTACCCCTTGTCCTGGAAAGAACGTTAAATTCTGGTCTTGCGACTGATATTTCTTTGGCTGTGTAAAGGTGAACGGCAGATTTTGCACAGCATACTTTTTTTGTTGTTCGGTTATATAATTTGTACCACTTATTAAGGCAACTAAGCCATTTACATTTGTGTAAGTGCACTATTTTTAGAATTTAGTAATTAATATTATCAATAAAAAGATTTTAATAAATAAACTTATTAAAATCGTACACTAAACGCAGTTATGGTTTTAAGAGTTGACTCATCTAAAAAAACACAAATATTGAAATGATAATTAATTATTTAGAAATAGAAATAACATTGAATATAATCAAACTCATTTGACTCGACGACGCTTGGCTGGCAAAGTCAGGTTTCAAGTGTCAGTCAAAGAGTCAATGGACCCTTTGCGTTGCCTGTATCGTCTGAGGAACTTTCTGCCTGCAAAAACGAAGACTATGCTTGTGCAGACTTTAATCTTCCTTATAATCGACTATGGTGACGTGTGCTACTTTGACCTGAACGCGGTATTCCTGGATAAGCTTGATAGGCTCTTAAACAACTGCATCCGATTCATATTCAACCTGAGGCTATATGACCATGTGTTGAGCTGCAGATCTCAGCTCAAATGGATGCCTATTCGGCAGAGGTGAAATTTACGCGCTTCGACCACGCTTTTCTCTCTACTCAACTCTCCCGGGATAAGATAAGAAGGAGGGGTCTTCTTATCTCATTCCTTACTTTCAATATCTGTGTACTTCACACGCTAGGAATCTGCGTTCGTCTAACAATCTTCTCTTGCTTTGTCTTTCTCATACTTCTGATTTTATTAATTCTTCCTTTCATATTCAGTCCATTCTTCTCTGGAATGCGCTTCCTCTCGATATCAGGACGGCCACAAGCCAAAATGCATTTAAGCGGCAGTTGCGACATTATTTTCTACACCATTAGCAGAGTCGTCTCAATCACCTTTCTATTTATTTATATAAGCATATATAAATTAACGTTTTTATTTTAGTAAATATATATGTATATTTATTTTAGCTACAATATATATATTGTTCTTCAATTTTACTTCAATAATTATAACAATTTTTATGCACCTGCCATGGTATCTCTCCACCACTCTTGGTTGACTGGTAGAGAATGAGGCATTAAGTCCGCCGATGTACTTATATGTTACATGCAGTTTTAAATAAAATAAATAAATAATGAATAAGGCAAACTTATCATTATCAAATTGTTGCAGTCGGCTGCTGCGCATAGGTATCTCCTAATGCACTCTGTAGGTACGACCCTCATCTCAATCTATCAACTTAATGGTTAGTAAAACACCACAAAGATAGCGACAAACAATTTAGAACATTATGTAACAATCTACATTGATACACTAGTACATAACCTTAAAAAATAAAACTGGATATAACTTTTACGTCTCAAGTTCTAAAAATCTACGAATTTGAAAAGGGATTATCTAGCATATTAACTACCAATTAAAATAAAAAATATTTCAAAAAACTAAATTTAATTAACTCTACGAAATTCCCATACAAGCCTGCCATTTGCCTTTGCCATCCCATCGAACTATGAGATTAACAGGAAGAGCGTGCACCTGTGTTTGCACACATACTTGTGCACTTTAATATCGCCCGCGGCCAGTAGCAAGTATAGTTTTCGCCAAACTTCTTGGCCACCCTGAAGTTGGCTTTCCGATGCCCCAGGCACGGATCGTAGTTGTATGCCTCTTACTACTGCCATTGTACCCGACTTCAGGGCGGCCAAGAAGTTTGGCGAGCACTAATACGCCGCTGAGGATGACCACTTTAACTGAAATTGGTAAGAACGACTACAGTTTATATCAAAAATACAAATCTCCGATATCTACTTAATGACAAGAAAAACCGGCCAATTGCGAGTCGGACTCGCACGCGAAGGGTTCCTTACCATTATCGCAAAAAAACGGCAAAAAAAACACGTTTGTTGTATCGGAGCCCCACTTAAATATTTATTTTATTCTGTTTTTAGTATTTTTTGTTATAACTGCCACAAAAATACATCATCTGTGAAAATTTCAACTGTCTTGCTATCACGGTTCATGAGATAAAATCTGGTGACAGACAGACAGACAGAGGAGTCTAAGTTGGGTACGGAACCCTAAAAATTATCGTTTCGTTTATTATTCTCAGTCGCAAAATCCCCAAAATAGCAACCATTTTTCCAATATGAGAAGACATAAAGCTTCAGTAACGTACCATAAAGTAATTCAAGGCACATATCAGCAAAAAATCTCTTTTTCAAGGGTTCCAGTATTATAAAAATGAAATTTCAAAAGCTCTTCGCTTGCACTTCTCAGTTTACGGCTCCTAGCCGCTTTCGTAGGCGTTTATCGAAAATTATTTGATTTAATTTCACATTTTACTGCATAATAAAATTTGTACTTTGTGCTCACATCGTTGACTTCGTTACTCGTTAATATCATTTTCTCTGGCGAGATGAACAGAATATTTTTAATATACTTACATACTTGTATGTGTTTTTAAAGTTGTAAATACATAATTGTGGGTAGATCGATAATTGTAAAGGAATCGTCTATAATTAAGGGTTGTTGGTAGGTCATTCGTTTTATCGTATTTATTTAATAAAAATTTGTAGCACGCTTTTTTTTCGTTTAGAACTAAAACACTAATTAGTACCAAAACTTGATGATCACTTATTTATTCCTTACTTTATAAAAAAAATAGAAACAACTAATGACATTTTAAGTTAATTTTAGCAATTAGGTAAACTAAACAGCCACGAGATATCGAGGACCATGAATGCCATGCCAGGGCATCTATGGCCTTTGCTTTAAATCCGTCCTTTATTCACTAATTGAATAATATACTTTTTTTTGGTAAAGGCTCCATGAAATCATTTTTCAAGAGTTTTAAAACAAATCTTAATTCTTTGCAAAGGAAAACACCAATATATGCAAATCCACTGTCGAGGCGAAATCTATTCAAATCCCCAGCAGAAAAAATATCGAGATAAGGTAACTCTGATGAAATTTATTTCCATTATAAATTGAAAACTTTTGAAGAGTTATCGAAGCCTGTTCTTTCTGAATATTGCAAATATTTTTGTTATCCAAGAAAATAATGAGATTGGTTTATAGAGATTTGAAATAACTTTGCATATTTTCTTTCTTCGATACCAACTAATATTGGAAGTTTTATTCAAGATAGTCTCAGGTTTCTATACGAAATTAGTTTCAAGGAATATCATTTTTATTACGTTGTGTATCATCACGCCTATTTTCCTCAAAGAAATGAGTACCCACATATTTCAGCCAGTCCCAAATATAAATAAACTTTATAACTGATAGATCCAAAAATTGGGTTTACTGCTTGATTTCGAATATCATATGTCCGATGGCTAATTCCCCGAAGTCATCAGATCGAACGAACGTCCGAATCGCCGAAATTCCGTAGCATCTATGTACCATGTATGTGATATAAAAAACAAACCAGCAGGTTTAATTAACAGAATTCTATAGATTTCCAAGGAATTGTATATGTCGCCGCGTAGGCGTGAATTTGCTAATTTATTATCCTAACTAATCGTTTTAAGTGTCTATGTCTATTTAAGTTGGGTTTTGAGTTCAGCGCCATCTATTGGCTCACTGTGGAATCAGTATTGATTCATAATTCATTTATGCTAATTTCAATGTTTAATTAATACGAGATGTTTAAATTAAACAGGAACACTTATTGTAGGACTTTTGGATTTGTTCTCATTTTAACTATTGCACATTTGACGAAGTAAATGTGTTTCATTATGTTATTCTTATTAAGTTGTCAAACAATGGCGGATGTTATAATTTCTATGACCAATAACCAGATTTAATAATTTAATACGAGAACTAAACAAATTTGAGTAAATGATTAAATACTAAGAAGTCATAAGACTATTTTACACAGCTATGTAATAATGAGAAACTTTCTAATTAGTAAGATTGTTAGATCACCGGAAACTTGAATAGTTTTGTTATTAGATGACTATTTCAATAATAAACTACAAACCACTTTGTATTTGTGAGTATTGAGGTTGTTTAATGTTAAAATAATTAACTGATCAGCATTTTAGTATTGTTTGCTAACTTTACTCAACTATCCAAGTAATTAGTGTCTAAACAAAAACAAAATGGAAGTTCCGCCCACTTAGAACGCGCATCGCGCGGACTATGTGTGAAAAATAAGAACTGATTAATAAATGTAATCGAATAGATGTTTGAAAACCTAATTAATTGTCATAAAGTGATTGTGTAATCTATAAAAACATTTAAAAAGAGTGTCCTGGAGTTTCTTGCTAGATCTCCTCCAGCGATCGACAAGGGCTTAGCGATCTAGCAAGCCACACGATGTGGTTTTAGCTTCAAGTTCATTTGAAAACTCAAAGTGCCTGTAACTAAATCAAATAAACACTCTTGAGTTTCAATCCAGTGTTGTGTGTTATTGAAGTAACCCGCTCCAGTCAAGAATAAAGGAATTGCCTCTAGACATTGGGATTAAAGATGGCGATTCTACGATTCATAGGTACTTCGACGTGACATCAGAATTGGGCTCAGCTCCCACTATCGCCTTCTGCCCATGCTATGAAAGCCATCCGAAGAATTTTGTACAACATCGCCAGCGCCGAGGGTATGGCAAAAGATTTTCCTATGATAATTTCCAAGAGTAAGCGATGCCCAGACATAGGCGAAAATAACTGGAATATTTTTACGTGAACGATCTGAACTCTATTGAAACGACAGAAGAAGCTACTGACTAGTGGCATGGATGCTGTCCTACACCATTGTGGCCAAAACTTTATACAGCACAGAATGACCGAAGCAGCTAAGCGAACAACTTGATCTGTCCATTGATAGATTCCATCATGGTTGAGGGGAGTATTCTGTTTTTTTTATTTATGTAACTTAACATTCTTAATTATTTTCATCATACAAGGCAAGGTCAGTGACCTTTTGTGTGACAATTTTAATCAATCTGCCTAGTCTTTTCCCAACCAAGTCCGGGACAGCTTCCATTCTAACTGGATTCAGCTGAGTACCAGTGTTTTACATGGAGCAACCAAAACCCAGTAACTGGGTAACACAATACCCCTTACTGACTGAGTGGTCCCTGCTGTTGTTTGTGTGGCAATTTGTGGAATTAAAATGAATGAAACGGCTTAAATTACTCCATAAAATAAGACAGCTGACTAGGAACTCAATGTTATTGTTTAAATATGGTTCTTTTGTCTTAAGAATTGCAATGGCTCAGTTATTTGAGAAATTTTATTTTATTTGAGGAGTATGTAAGGATCGTAGCAAGTGGCAATCTGTGGTTGCTGCCTATCCCCATGGGGACAAGGTGTGAGTGTATGAATGTTAAACAATTCAAAGTACCTACGTTGAGTTTTGTACCGGACAAAAAGTAACAACTTATTTTTATAGCATTCATTACATTTAGGTAGCTAAAACAAAAGTTTAGTAGGTAAATAAGTTAAGTAAGTTACAGAATGTATGTGCAACAGAAGTAGTAAACATTTGGCAGAAAGTGCCATGACATATTCATGTTGACGCACTAATTGGCATTTTTGCAATTTATTGTTTTTACCCGACTACCAAACGGGGTTTATTATTGAATAATGTGGAACCCGTTGCATGTCATACTTTTTTTAAAGTAAAGTAAGATAAGAAAATGTATTAACACATTCCTTAAACATGAAAAGCACAACAAATAAAAATAAAATTATAGTGTGCTCAAGAAAATACTTACAACGATTTGCATTTAAGTAGCTGGGGTGAGAATAATTGTTTGGTTACAAGACTAAACAATATTTAAAATATTATCTAGAGGTTTTTGTAGAGTGAGTATGCATCTAATATAAATGTATTTGTATGAATGGGTGAAAGGGTTGTGATACACCTGGGTGAGTCATTACAAACTTTATAATCAGGGTAAGTATCAGCAGAGCTTCAGTTCATGCATAATCATAATTTAATAATAAATAGTCATAAGCTGATAGCCACCTGGTAACTTTTAATTTACAAGTAGGTACGCTTAGTATGTGTGAGTAACCTATTATGTATGGACCTTGTGATTTTTGGTAAATTAATGGTCCTGTGTATGTAAGACATATTTGAGTGAATCTAATGTGATTACTGTGTTCCATCTTATCTGTCTACATGATCTGGTAGATTTGTTTTGGCTATGGGGTTCTTGACAGTGATAGCGCTATAAGTTAAATCTAATTAAAAAATTGTCTGACCCTACATTCTTGGTTCAGACTGTCAGTTGGATACTGATGGGGCCTTTTATAAGCTCTAAGATTTATGCTTGTTCAAGCTAAGTTTGTTATAATAAAGTTTATTTAATCATTCAATATTTGAGAACCTTCCTAATGAATTAAATCTCACAATGGGTTTAGTTGAATTTTACTTGTTATGGTACATGGGTGTAAATAGATTAGTAATTTCTGACAGATTTCAAAGCTTGTTATTGGATGCACTTGCACAGAATAAAAACAATCAAAAGACAGGTTTGTTTTTTGATAATTTGTCACTTTTAGCATTCAATAACTTTCTTTTCTTTTTGCAACTTTTTACCTAGCTTGTATTCAAACACATAAATGTTTTGTAATGAAATAGGTTTGTAATAGGTGTGTAAATAGGTTGTTGCGTGTGTGGTATGCAAACATGCATCATTAAAAGTAGTTTTCAACATGTTTTAACATTAATCTTTAGCTAGTGCAAACACCGTCATAAGTAATGCAGCAATCTTCATAGTTATTCATTTCAGTGTCATCAGATTCTAGTTAACTTTGAATTACTCACTTACTATTTCAAAACAATAACATAATTTAATTGTTATCAGTACTAACTCCTACTTATTTAAATATTAATAGGATCATCTTTTCTTTTATTATTATTTTATCTGTATACCTTCTTACATTCCAGATTCCTGTGTCATATCAAAAATCAAAATGGTTACCTACATAGTCAAGTATTATCAAGGATGTGGAAACAAAACTAAAAATACCTGGTTTGCAAGTGACCGTGTCGCCGGGTCAGGACCTTAGAAGCTACCAACATACATACAAGCCACCAAATAGAGGTCAGCTGAAAAATGACTTCCAGCCCAACATAACTAAAGTAAAAGGTGAGAAGTTTTCAAACTATCTTCTACTCACCTCGCTAACTGATACGGTGTTGTTGTATCAGAAGGCTCAACACAATAGCCATGTCGAATAACTACATGACGCTTGTGCATGATACTACCATGCAACAAAGTACTTTTAAATTATTATTCCTGGGTTCAATTCCTAGGTTGGGCAAAATTTGTTTATGGGGTTTTTCCAATAGGGATTCCTCTGTAGCAGCCCAGAGTTTTGAAATTGGTGAACCCCCATGCTTCAAAAAGCATGTTGAGCCATTGGCCTTGTGCACCATAGTACCTCCTTATGCAGATGGCTCAACAGTCAGGAGGACTACTGTTATTATTATGTTTTTGTAACTCGTTTCAGTTTATGCTATTCTATTGTCATATTTAGTCAATTATAAAAATGAATAATAAAACAAGCTCTAATTATTGAGATGTCCAATAACCTATAGCTCTGGAGGCACTTAATAAAATAATAGGTTATATCAACACCAAACTATCAGCATCCATGGAGATGGATTTGAGGTAATAATGAGAACACAATAAACTATCTTATTATGCTGTGGAAGCAACTAAGATTGATAACACAACAAACTATCCTATTGGTATGCTGTGGAATCAAGTAATAATGATAACACAACTATCTTGTTGGTATGCTGTGGAAGCAACTAATAATGATAACACAATAAACTATACTGTTGGTATGCTGTGGAAGCAACTAATAATGATAACACAATAAGCTGTCTGTTAGTAATCCGTGGAGGAAACTAATAGTGATAATACAACACACAATCTATTGGTTTGCTGTGGAAGCAACTAATAAAGATTTAATATCCATTGGTTAGGCGTGGAGGCCGCTAATGAACAATCTCTCATGTTATCCTGCTGGGTCCACGGTGTACAAGACCACCCAGAGCCTGGTTCCTTATATCCTGTCAAATCAAAGACTTCGTGCCTGTCACGGAGCAATGATCCTAAACTCCTTAACCTTTAATCCTGTCAAATCAAAGACTTTGTGTCTATCACAGAGCGGTGTTCCTGATCCTATCCTTAAATCCTGTCAAAACAAAGACTTTGTGTCTATCACAGAGCATTACCGTCCCGTGAGAATGAAACTAAACAAAAAACAGCTGATCACAATACTCCTACACTACCTACACTATACTTACCAAATACAAGGCTGCTATGTAAGCCTTCTTATAAGTAGGTATGTGCTCATTAATGCATCAAATATTTTCATTTGAGATAAACTTAATAGTTACCTAATTTCATAAGTATTCAGTGATAAATTGATAACTTAAACTGACTATTACCTATTACAAATCAATGAATATTGTAAGATAATACAAACAATAACATTCTGCAAACAAGATTCAAATTGGACTAAATAAGCTAGCAACTGATTATTCCATGTCAAAAATCTGAAATAGAAATTGTATGCCTTCATTGACATGACATGTAGCAGTTAGTTGTTTCCTAACAACATTGGTCTTTACCATATAGCAAGTAGAATACCTAAAGCATATAGCTGTGGGTGTAAAAATACATTCAATATTTCCAAAATAAGGCATACTCAGCTTAGATTTATTACAAGCTGTCAATGATAAATAAAATCAGTTGTTATCAGATTCTAAACTTAATTAATACTGTAGGATGATAAACAACAATAATCTGCCGACAAATATTTCTCCGCTATTACAGATAACAACCAAGAAACACAGAGACTGAGGACACCGGAAGGCCCAGAGCACGAGCCTCCGATCACAATGGCCGTGTCGCCGCGTAGGCGTGAATTTGCTAATTTATTATCCTAACTAATCGTTTTAAGTGTCTATGTCTATTTAAGTTGGGTTTTGAGTTCAGCGCCATCTATTGGCTCACTGTGGAATCAGTATTGATTCATAATTCATTTATGCTAATTTCAATGTTTAATTAATACGAGATGTTTAAATTAAACAGGAACACTTATTGTAGGACTTTTGGATTTGTTCTCATTTTAACTATTGCACATTTGACGAAGTAAATGTGTTTCATTATGTTATTCTTATTAAGTTGTCAAACAATGGCGGATGTTATAATTTCTATGACCAATAACCAGATTTAATAATTTAATACGAGAACTAAACAAATTTGAGTAAATGATTAAATACTAAGAAGTCATAAGACTATTTTACACAGCTATGTAATAATGAGAAACTTTCTAATTAGTAAGATTGTTAGATCACCGGAAACTTGAATAGTTTTGTTATTAGATGACTATTTCAATAATAAACTACAAACCACTTTGTATTTGTGAGTATTGAGGTTGTTTAATGTTAAAATAATTAACTGATCAGCATTTTAGTATTGTTTGCTAACTTTACTCAACTATCCAAGTAATTAGTGTCTAAACAAAAACAAAATGGAAGTTCCGCCCACTTAGAACGCGCATCGCGCGGACTATGTGTGAAAAATAAGAACTGATTAATAAATGTAATCGAATAGATGTTTGAAAACCTAATTAATTGTCATAAAGTGATTGTGTAATCTATAAAAACATTTAAAAAGAGTGTCCTGGAGTTTCTTGCTAGATCTCCTCCAGCGATCGACAAGGGCTTAGCGATCTAGCAAGCCACACGATGTGGTTTTAGCTTCAAGTTCATTTGAAAACTCAAAGTGCCTGTAACTAAATCAAATAAACACTCTTGAGTTTCAATCCAGTGTTGTGTGTTATTGAAGTAACCCGCTCCAGTCAAGAATAAAGGAATTGCCTCTAGACATTGGGATTAAAGATGGCGATTCTACGATTCATAGGTACTTCGACGTGACATATACAATGCCCTGGTTTTCACAAATTGCCTATAGCATATAATGTTGATTAAACCCTGCTGGTTTGTTTTCATCCCATTGTATATCCCTTCTTTTAGTTTTCTTGAATATTTTAGGCTAAATAGCTTTCGACTTACTGTCAAGTCGAGCCAAAAGACTTTGGATGGAAAGGACTATCTTTGCAATGGCTTTTCGGCAAAACAGGCGCTTGATCTAATGGCTATTCGAAATTGTGGTAAATCGATGCTGTGGCATTTCAGCAATTTAGTCGTTCGATCTGATAACTTCGAGGAATTAGCCATCGGGCATATGACATTCGAAATCTAGCAGTAAACCCATAAAAATTACGTTAGCTTTTCTTAAAAAATTATACTGCACGCACACAGTTACAACCAACCTTAATTTTATTCTAACTCATTTAAAAAACTAGTATCGGGAGACTATGTTATTTTCGGTATTCCATATTTAACATTGTATCTATCAAACTTCATCTGCATCACTGATCGGATCTATTGTGAAAGCTGCGTTCGTCAGAATTATCGTGAATATTAATTAAGCATTGTTTTGCTAATATACTACTTATTTATGTAACAATACAGTACACAAGGGGGGTAAGGGAAGAACGGTGACCAACATCTAAACCGATCCAAATGTCAACCTCACCTGCACGCGCCGGATGGTGGCGGCAGCCAAACGGCTGCCGTGGTGCCCCCTGCCAGATAACAAACGAGGCACTGGCGACCGAGCAATGGCGGGATAACCATACTCCTAATAGGGTAACCTGTTAGAAGAGGCTACAGTGAGCCTTGGAATTTAAATAATTCCAAAAATGTCTGAATGGTGCAAAACGAGCATCAACGCCGAACCTTGGGCGGCGGTAAATAACCTGACACAGCCTGCCTAACAAGCAGAGTCTTGCTGGGGGTAGGAAATAACCTCCACAACCCGCAACTCCAAGGATTTATTTTGGAGTCGGGGGCATTGGCTTCATCGCCCGTGTCGTGAGGTAGACAGCCTCTCTAAAATATTCACCCTTAATCCTAAGGTGGGAACGCGCCAAGAGGATGAATGGCTTGTAGGTTTCAAGTCGCGAGCGCCAACCTCGACGGACCCGGCTAACGTCGTTGTATTGAGCCTTCTTGAGGGAATAGGCGTCACCCTTTAAGTGACTATTTATTTCGTCCTTACTCGTGGGAACAATTATGATTGATAGTAATGAAAATAATAAAACAACAAACAATCCAAACAATATGATTCAACAAACTTTTCACAAAAGTATGTTCATCAGACATCGGAGTAACAGCCTTCCATTAGTCACAGGTAGTAAACCTAGCGATAAGCAAAATCAAATTAATGATATTGATTCTGAAAATAATTCCGAGAATCCATTAACCTCGTGGCAAAACGATAGGGTGCCTCCTAAAAGGCAAAAGAGAAAAGAGACAAGCCCAATACACAGTGAAAATAGGAAGAAATCCAAGAACACAACCACTTTTGCAGTGCCTACGCACAACCAATTTGACATCTTAAACAGGGATGAAATAGAAGAACCAGTTACCGAGTACATACCCAAGCCTGAACCTATCTTTGTAACAGGAGTCTTGGATGTTACATCCCTTAAAACTACGCTAAATAAAATCATAGATGACAATATGTATAAAATGACAACATTAAGATCTGGCCAAATCATTAAGTTAATGCCAAAAGATATACAGACCTACAAAGCCATCAGAGAACAATTCATAGCAAACAATATCGCACACTATACTTACAAACTTAAATGTGAGAGGGCATATAGGGTGGTACTACGAGGATTGCACGCTACAGAAAATACTACCCTCATTAAACAAGAATTGAAAGAACAAGGACATGAGGTTAGGCAGATAGTAAACGTCCTACATAGGGCTACTAAAGAAGCACTACCAGTGTTCTTTGTTGACCTAGAACCCAACAAAAACAATAAGGGCATATTTAAATTACGTTTTTTAGGCCAAATGAAAGTGACCTTTGAAGCCCCTTATAAAAAACAGGAAATCATGCAATGCAAGAGATGCCAACGATTTGGTCACACTAAAAACCAGTGCTTTAGACCATTCAGATGTGTAAAATGTGGTAACGATCATCCTACTTCAACATGCACCAAAACACCAGACACAGACGCAACATGCGCGAACTGTCAGGAAAAACACCCGGCGAGCTATAAGGGCTGCATGAAATATAAACAATACAAGGAAAGAATTCTAAAAATCAAACCAACAAATAAAGATTCCGCTCTCACTCGGAGCACAAAAGACATTAAGACTGCAGTACAAACGGCAAAACAGAACATAGGACACTCAAAATTCGCGGAAGCAAAAAGGAGCTACGCGGATGTAACAAAAGATAGACCGCTTAACAAAGGGTCAATTGACTCGGAAAACCTTCCAGACCGACTAGAACTAATGTTTACTAAATTTCAACAAATCATGATCAACATGATGGACAAAATGATGGACCGTATGATCCAGCTGGTTTCAAGCCTTGTTACAAAATGAACCACACACTCCGAATTGTCACTTGGAATGCCAATGGCTTCACGGGGCGTCGGCGTCGTCAAGAGTTCCAAGCATTTCTGCAAACAGAAAAAGTCGACATAGCGTTGATCTCAGAGACGAGATTCACTGCTAAATCTCACTTTACTATAAATAATTATACTGTGTACACGACAAATCACCCATCCGGCAATAGTCACGGAGGAACAGCAGTATTTATAAAAAATAACATAAAAAGTTATGAACTGGAGAAATATCAGACAGATAAAATACAGGCAACATCAATAAAAGTGTACAACGATAACGTAGAGACAACCTTGTCAGCAGTGTATTGTCCACCCAGACACACGATTTCTAAAGATGACTATAACTCTTACTTCTCTTCTCTCGGCTCCAGATTTATATGCGGTGGGATTGGAATGCTAAACACACACACTGGGGTTCGCGTTTAATTACATACCGGGGAAGGCAACTATATAGCACAGTACAAAACCTACATCTCGAGTGTTTGACTACACAAGAACCGACATACTGGCCAACAGATCGAAGTAAAATTCCCGACTTACTGGATTTCTTTGTCACCAAAAATATAAGCCGAAACTATATGACCACTGAAACGTGCACGGATCTATCATCTGATTACACACCTGTCATACTGAATGTCAACTCAAGAGTAGTGCTGGTTCAACCTGTGGAAAGGCTGTACCACAAAGTTACAAACTGGGAAAAGTATCAGGAAATCGTCTCATTGGAAATTAATCTCCGAAACCCATTAAAAAGCGTAGATGACATAGAGGAGGCTATAGAGAGCCTCAATAAAACCATACATAAAGCAGCTACAATCTCTCCAAGAGTGCGAAAAAAATTACCTCTAATGTTGAATGAATATCCAAAATCTATCAAGGAAAAACTGGTTGAACGTCGCAACCTAAGAAAAGTATGGCACTGATGACTGGCAAAAGATGGCACTCCTCTTTTTAGTTTACATTAACGATTTGCCCCAATTATTACAAAATCAACCGAAGATCGTGTTATTTGCTGATGACACATCTTTGATATTTAAAATAGATCGACGATCACAAAATCTTGATGATGTGAATAAGTCTATTCATCAGGTCCAAACTTGGTTCACGGCAAACAATTTGGTACTAAATGAAAAAAAAACCAAATGTATTAGAATCACATTGCCGAATGTTAGAAGTACCGAATGTGACATCATATTGAATGGAGAAAAGCTGGACTATGTAAATCAAACAGTTTTCCTAGGAATCACTCTAGATGACAAATTACAATGGGGGCCTCACATAACATCTCTGGCAGGACGGCTGAGCTCAGCCGCTTATGCTGTTAGAAAGATAAGACAGTTAACGGATGTAGAAACCGCGCGTTTGGTCTATTTTAGTTACTTTCACAGCATTATGTCATACGGTATTTTACTGTGGGGTCGGGCGGCTGACATTGAATCAATATTTATATTGCAAAAGAGAGCTGTCAGAGCCATATATAAGTTAAGTCACCGAGAATCTCTTAGGGAGCTATTTAAAAAGATTAATATTATGACAGTTTCTTGCCAATTCATTTATGAAAATATTATGTATGTAAGGAAAAATTTAAATCTCTTTAGTAAAGTTAGTGATAGACACAATTGTAATACCAGAAATAAAGATAAGTTAGATCAACCATCATATAGATTAGCTAAAGTACACACATCTTTCATGGGGTACTGTGTTAAATTCTATAACAAAATACCTTGTGAGATATCAAAGTTAAATGAAAGAAAATTTAAAACAATAGTTAAAAGCACACTTTGTAAACAAGCATATTACAAATTAGATGATTATATTCAAGATAAGAATGCTTGGAAACATGCTGGTCCTGCTCCATAGGCCTATCTTTGGTGAGGACAAAATCAAAATGGTTAATTTGTATTATATTCATAATTATAGTAACGCTTTATTTTTATTTTTTCTTCTTTTTTTTGTTTAAAAAAATTGACTCGCACACTGTTCTGTTGTTGTTTAATTAGGTAATGTACCTATGTTTGCACTATTTGTAAGTACGTGAGGACCATGTTCCTATTTATCAAGTAAAGGAATTTACCTGTTAATGCTTGTAATTCTCTCATACCTATATGTAGTATAGTAGTGCTGGGTACATCGTCCTCACGTATACGAATTTATTAATGTATGTACCTATATAAATATTGTATAAAACTTTTTTTTAAAAGAGTAAGTATGGAGTTTCTTGTGCGTTCTTCTCCATAACAACCTACATTTCCGAATGCACGGTAGAATCAATTTTTATTAAATTTAAATTTTAACGTTCAAAAGTGCCACATAATAGCCTACTTGAAATAAACACATTTGACTTTGACTGAACTGGATATCCTGTAGACAAGGCCGCTTTCAATCGAGCATCTAAAGAACTGAATATGCTGATTAAAGATTTCAACAATGATAACCTACAGGCATTCCTTTCCAATTTGACTCCTAGCGTAGCCACAAACTACTCCCTTTGGAAGGCAACACATAAGTTGAAACGTCCCAAAAATCAGATCCCTCCCATCAGAAAAAGCAAAGAAGGTTGGGCCAGATCAGATATGGAGAAGGCTAAAATATTCGCGGAGCACCTTAGTAAAGTGTTTCAACCACTGCCAGAGGTGAGACCTGAGCAAGGTACTGAAATTAGAAGTTACTTAGAGAGTCCACTACAACTGTGCCTACCACTAAAATATGTGAGCCCTACCGAAGTAGCCGGCGAAATAAAACAACTTAAGGAAGGCAAATCACCGGGATACGACCTGATAGACAGCACTCTCCTGAAAAATTTACCGAGAAAAGGAATTATTGCAATAGTCAGGATATTCAATGCCTGCTTAAGGCTTTGCCACTTCCCAGGTCAGTGGAAGATAGCACAGGTGATAATGTTACCTAAACCCGGCAAGCCACCTAATGAAGTAGACTCATATCGACCTATTAGTCTTCTGCCCATAATGGGAAAACTATTAGAAAAAATATTGCTGAAGAGGATGAAGGCTCACCTGAATGAAGTAATTCCAAACCACCAATTTGGCTTCAGGGAGAACCACGGCACAATCGAGCAGGTTCACCGTATCGTCGACGTTATAAGCAGATCGCTTGAGGAAAAGAATAATTGTTCCGCAGTCTTTTTAGACATTAGCCAGGCCTTTGATAAAGTTTGGCACGAGGGCCTGTTGTATAAGATTAAAAAGACGCTTCCACACTCATTTTACCACATGTTGAAATCCTATCTCAGTGGGCGATGCTTTGAAGTCAAGTACAACAACGATCTCTCGGATTTGTGCGAGATTAATTCAGGTGTACCTCAGGGAAGTATACTGGGACCAGTCCTTTACACCATATTTACCGCTGATCTGCCAACAACAGACAACACCATTGTTGCAACATATGCAGACGACACGGCTTTACTCTCCACACATACCAATCCAACTACGGCATCTGAGCAACTACAACATCACATATACAAAATTGAGGAATGGCTTAAAGTCTGGCGAATGCACGCAAACCAAAGCAAGTCAACTCACGTTACTTTTACGCTCAGGAGAGACACTTGTCCTACGGTGAAAATAAACAATGACCAAATTCCGCAGGATAATCATGCAAAATATTTAGGTATGCACTTGGACCGAAGGCTGACATGGCAAAAACATATATGGACCAAGCGCAAGCAACTTGATCTAAAATTGCGCAGCATGTACCGGCTAATAGGACGCCACTCGCAAATGAGCACTCATAGCAAGTTGACAGTGTATAAAGCTATCCTGAAACCAATCTGGACCTATGGCATCCAGCTATGGGGCACAGCCAGTAATAGTAACATTGAGATACTGGAACGTTTCCAAACTAAAACACTGAGATCCATCTTCAACATACCGCAGTACATTAGTAACAAAATCATTTACCTCGATCTGAAATTACCAACTATCAAGCAGGAGATCATGACATATAGTATAAACTACCAGAAACGACTTCAAAATCACAAAAATGAGCTCGCCCTTGGATTGTCGGGAGACAAAAGTTTACGCTATAGGAGATGGAAGAGACATAGTGTTCCAACCTTACTAGAAAGATTCATCAGAATGGAATGAGACATCTAATTGAGAAGTGTCTCACTTAGCTAAAGAACTTAAAAAGATACAAGATATCAAACAGATAAGTGGCCTATTGTTGCACTTAACAGATTGCCATGACGCAGAAAGAGAAAGAAAAAAAAAAAAATACAGTCTGTATTTACACTGCATTCTGATTGACGGTTTGTTGATCAAATAACTGTTGGTTAAGCTCTATGGATCGACTTATATTTGAATTTAGAATTCAATGTAATTATCAAATTTTGGAACAACTAACTCTATGTCTTTAATGACAAAGTTAAATTTCCATTGCAACCTATATTTTAAGGTCTTGCTAATTAATGGTAACAATTAAAAAAAAATATCAAACACACACGATACCGAGGAATTTGAATCTTGGGTCCAAGTAAATAGGATACACGTTCACTAATAACATAATTATTATATTGAATCGTGACGACCGCTAGAAAACTTACGTCGCCTAACGAAAAGTCCTTAATAAAACTACATATTTCCGTTTTTACATTTATTAAGTTTTGTGATGGAGAAAATGATACAAAGGTACAAAGTAGTAATATTCACCGGTTACTCTTTCATTGTGTAGATCAGACGTGACATTTTACGAGACTCTCCTGCCCAATGTCATACCCTCTTAAGCCACGTCTAGGAACAAAGGAATTCGAAGCGACGTTTGTTTTTACGTTATCACTCGAAATAAACTTATTTACATATCAGTTTATTGCCAGGAAAATATATTTAAATTTATTTTTTTATAGCTGCATGGTATTTGCCTTTGGTTTATTAAAGAACTAGGATTTATTTTGGAGTAAAAGCTTTTGCGCATTTGCTTGGATTTCAGGATATTCTTATCTTCTTATTGAGTATCATTTTTGCACAGATATTGCTTTTAGTTACAATAATGCTGAACAGTGTGTTAGTGTTTCATTAGTTTGTGGCAGCTCGGAATTTAGAAGTTGGCGATATGATAGTCCTGGAAAGGACGTTAAATTCTGGTCTTGCGACTGATATTTATTTGGCTGTGTAAAGGTGAACGGCAGATTTTGTACGGCATACTTTTCTTGTTATTCGGTTATAGAATTTGAACCACGTATTAAGGCAACTAAGCCATTTATTTTTGTGTAAGTGTACTATTTTTAGAACTAAGTAATTAATATTATCAATAAAATGATTTTAATAAATAAACGTAATAATCATACTTTAAACGCAGTTATAGTTTTATAAGTTGCCTTATCCAGTCCGCTGCTGGACATAGGTATATCCTAATGCACTGAGTAGGTACGATCCTCATCTCAATCTATCTACTTAATGGTAAGTAAAACACTACAAAGATAGCAACAAAGAATTTAGAACATTTACTTACACATTATTTAATAATATGTAACATTTACCTTTAAATATGTAACAATCTATTTGGTACACTAGCATAATATAATAACCTTAAAAAATTAAACTGGTCATAAATTTTACGTCCCAAGTTCTAAAAATATAAGAATTTTAAAAAGGATTATCTATCATATTAACTACCAACTGAAACAAAAAATATTCCTAAACACGAAGTTTTATTAGCTGTACGAAATACCCATACAAGCCTGCCGTTTGCCTTTGCCATCCCATCAAACTATTAGAGTAAAAGGAAGAGCGTGCACCCGTGTTTGAACATACACTTGTGCACTTTAATATCGCCCGCGACGATGATGGCTAGAAGCAGGTATAGTTCTCGCCAAACTTCTTGGCCACCCTGAAGTTGGCTTTCCGATGCCTAAGGAACGGATCGGTGCTGGTTTTGTACGACACCTACTACTGCGCAGCTATTGTACCTACCCAACTTCAGGGAGGCTAAAAAGAATGGCGAGCACATACGCCGAGGATGACCACTATAACTGAAATTGGTTAGGAGGATTACAGTTTATATGAAAAATACAAAACGCCGATATCTACTTAAGGACAGAAAAAACCAGCCAAGTGCGAGTCGGACTCGCGCACGAATGGTTCCGTACTTTCGTTCCATTATCGCGAAAAACGGCAACAAAATCACGTTTTTTGTATCGGAGCCCCACTTAAATATTTATTTTATTCTGTTTTTAGTATTTCAATTTCAAATTTCAACTGTCTAGCTATCACGGCTCATGAGATAAAGCCTGGTGACAGACAGACAGATATAGGAGTCTTATTAATAGGGTCCCGTTTTTACCCTTTGGGTACGGAATCCTAAAAATGGAAGTAAAATTATAGTTTCGGTTTTAATTTTTAATCGCAAAACCACCAAAATAGCAACCATTTTGCAAAATAAGAGAAGACATAAAGCTTAAGTAACATACCATAAAGTAATTCAAGGCATATATCAGCAAAAAAACTCTCTTCAAGACTTCCAGTATTATAAAAATAGAATTTCAAAAGCCCTTCGCTTGCACTTCTCAGTTTACGGCTCCTAGCCGCTTTCGTAGGCGTTATATCGAAAATTATTTGATTTAATTTCACATTTTACTGCGTAATTAAATTTGTACTTTGTGCTCACATCGTTGACTTCGTTACTCGTTAATATCATTTTCTCTGGCGAGGTGAACAGAATATTTTTAATATACTTACATACTTGTATGTGTTTTTAAAGTTGTAAATACATAATTGTACGTAGATCGATAATGCTAAAGGAATCGTCTGTAATTAAGGCTTGCTGGTAGGTCATTTGCTTAATCGTTTTTAATAATACAAATTTGTAACCAGCTTTTTTATTTTTTTATTTAGAATTAAAAAGACTAGTTAGTATCTAAACTTGATAATCACTAATTTATTCCTTAGTTTATAAAACAAATATAAACTACTAATGACATTTTAAGTTAGTTTTCGCAATTATACAAACTAAACAGCCACGATAAACAATAAAAAAATACAAAACAAATAAAACTTACTTTACTGAAACAAACGTATTTCAGCACAGAAACGTTAATTTGAAATGTTACGAATTCACTGAGTACTGTTTACTTAACGATAATTTAGATAAACATACTACGCGATTCAACACAAGACTAACTCACAACTACAGCTATTCGAGAGACAACATCGTGAGCACAAAGCCTGTAAAATAATTATGAGAGTACAAAGATAAAACAAGGGGCAAGTCACTTAAGTACCTACGCATTACACACTATTTTATCCCCCATCCACGGCCCGCGTTTAATTTAAAACTTTGTATGTGGGACTAATCTTGCTCCTCGCGTCAAGGGACCCCTGTCTCCGCCTGTCCCATATCCGAGGTCACTGCTTGGATAATGACCACGTTTTAGAATTACAATTTCACACTCACACAGACAAAATAACCCGCCAGTTATCTCTGACCCCCTGCCCCCCGGATTTCATTTTGGTTTCGATTGTAAACAGCAAAGATCGGATTTAAAAGATGGGTCTTTGATAACTGGTGATTCTAACATTTTAAAGGGCCACGGGTCAGCGTTAATTATTGTCTTCACAAGCGAATTAACGGTAATGTTTAATCCCAACGGCTAGCGTAATGAACTGGAGGACAATAGCTTTATGATGACGTAATTTTTAATGAATTTATTAAGAATATTCAAGGTATTTTATGGATTTAGAAAGCTTCTGTCTGAATTGTGGTAGAGTCGCTAATTGGTGTTCGCGAATTTTGAAAATTGTTTTGCATAAATTTATTAATTTGCTGCTATTGTTTGCGGCACATAAAACGCAGATTTACTAATTCAAAGTGAAGCGGTTTCGTTTAAGATTTTAATCAGCTGTTACTGTGACGTGCTCATAATTAATGCATTAAAGTATCGCGCAGTAAATTAATCAAACTTTCTTTGATTAATTATTTTTTTGTTTTTTTGGTAATCTCACCGCACTATTCCCAAACCACTGTAACTCCTGAAAGCCAGAATCAACAGTGGCGACTATCAGAGAAGCGCCGAGGCATGAAGCTCGACAAAGTCCCTGGAATGAATTTAACTGTCTTGAATCCCGCAACGAAATCAATACAAAAAGAATAACGGAGGAGTAGGCAAAAAAATGCAATGACTTCCATAACAAGCAGGTGACAAAACAAATATTATTACTTATTTGATTATTGAAGCTATTGAAATTGACGCATTATCAAAGAATTAAGTTAGTTAATCTGATGGCCATAACTCATGGTCGCGAGTATATAAACTCCAAAGATTATGAAGATGAACGGGCCTTTTTTGTTTTATATTGAAAAACAATTCCGGTCGGATAGATCGGAACTGCGCTACTAATAGAAAAAGGCAGATACGTCAAGATGAAATAAAATTTATTACGTTCTATAAGCCCTCGGGAAACTATTAGTTTGAATCCCACAAAAAGAAAATGGTCGCGTTATCAGGGGCACCACACTAGGATACCCTTAGAAAATTCAGCAGAAATTCGCCGAAAAGATAATTTGGCCCACCAACGAACTGTGTTCTTTGTTATATATAAACGAAAAATACTAAGAACTAGAATGAAAACTTGTAAAATACCCTTTCAAATTTTTCTTTCTATATTATTCAAAAGATTGTCACAACAAAATTTACTTTATATTTCCTTTCGTAAGTCACCGAAAAAAATAAATATATTTTCAGTATTTCTAACAAAAATTTGTAATATTTTTGTATTGTAATAATTACGGACTTAATTCGATTTTTTTACATGGAAGGTCTATTTATACTAAAAAGACAAACTGAACACTATGAAATGTGTTTACCTTTGAATATAAAGTAATCTCAAATTCTGAAGTCAGATTTAGCTTAATTTCTCTGCCCACGTTCGTAATGTTTTTTGAAATAAAAGGTCATGTGAAATGTCTCTAGAAATTTCAGGACCTCTAAAAATTTTCAGTACTTGGAAAATGGCGATAAGTTGAAAAGCAAAAGTGTTAGCTTAGTTTGGTACAGTCACGTATCAAACAGTATTCTAGCAAATTATTTTCTTCTGACAATACGGATTGAAACGTATAAAAATATCTACTCTTTTTCTTGAAACAAGAAAAGTTCTGGTTTTTAGAAGGCTATTGTATAATGTCCACATTTTTTTATAAATTTAGCCTACACTGTGTCACTGCTGGGCAAAGAGGTTTCACAATTAATCCTTTTAGGTATTTTTTTTTACATCCGTAACTAGCCACATAACCACATTTTATCCATACTAATCTACTTATATTTTTAATGCGAAAGTTTGGAAGTTTGTTACACAAACACGCCAGCACGGCTGATCAGATCTAGATGAAATTTTACTCAGCTGTAGATTATAGTCTGGAATAGCATATAGGCTACTTTTAACCCCGGAAAAATGTACAGTCCGTGAGACAATTTCCGATTTTCACGCGGGTAAAGCCGCTGGATGAAGCTAGTAATACATATTATAAATGCGCAAGTAACTCTGTTTGTTTGTTACCTTTTCATGAATTAACGGCTGAACCAATTTAGATGAAATATAGTATGTATATAGTTTGAGACCCTGGAATGGATTGGTGAGATGGATTTTATACCGGCAGTGTGTTCTCTTCGGATGATAAAACACTTTTAACGCGTAGCAAGTTATTTAATTTTTTCATACATACAATAATATTACGTCCTTCAATTACAGTTCTAAATATGAAACTATCGGTGTCATATAATAAGCTTCCAAACCTTTTATTTTCCTTATATTGCCCGCCATAAACTTTAATCTGTACTTAACCCAAGTGGAGCATGTTACCTCGATACTCTAAGAACTTAAATCAGCACAACATAATATGTTTCTTCTCAGTAATAATTCACTGTTGTTGTATTGTTTATTTCAAGGGTGTGTTTCGGCGTAGCTACAGCTTCAAGATGTTTTGGAAATTCATAGATATATTTGAATTCTTAAGGGCTTTTCTCATGATGTTGTTCTGCCGCATAGTCTACTACGTTCTACGTAAAAATATATTTCAGAGTTAGTTACTAACACGAGCTTAAATTGAAAATATTGTATAAAAACTTTCAACCTCGTATTAGCAACTAACTCCGAGTTAAGTTTTTCGAGCGAGTTAAGGCCTTAGAGTATTGCTGCAAACCTCAAAATTGCATGTTCGTTTGTTTCTCTGAATAAAAATATTCGAATCCGATACTTATCTACCGAAAAAGAAATAAATCAAAAATTAAAAGGCTCTTTGTAAACGCTTTCAGTTCTGCTCCGCATTCTGTAAATAAAATCGCCAATTCTGTGGCGATTGTACGGAGCAAAATGATTTTTTTAACAAAAAACGTAGCAAGCTCAGCGCACGTCATGATTGAACGTACCTATCTGAAACTCTTTCATCCGATTCTACACAAGTGATGTTTTAATTATACGCCTCGCTGGTTACACATTTTGGTGTGAATATGTGTTTTATTTCTCCTTGTTTCGCATTAATTACTGGGTTCACTTGCCGTCTACGGCCCTCCCCTTTCGTGTACAAAAACGAAAAGTTCCTCTCGCATTTTAGTCGGATTTAACAAGACCCCTAGATATTGCAATCCGAAGGAATTTGAATTTCCCGACTACAATCGAATTCGGCATAGTTTCCTACCTTAGAGATGTAGGTAACTCTAATATGTTCAGCTTAGCCTACGTTTTTTCTTATAGTTTTGTCTCAACAAGAGACGAGCCAGGGTTGGGCAGTATTTGCATTACTTGTAATTAAGATTCGTAATTGAAATACAAATACGTATTTGGTATTTGTACTTCAATTACTTTCCAAAAAAATAATTTGTTATTTGTATTTCAAATACCTGACGCTGAGGTATTTTGTTGTTAATATTTCAAATACTTATGGCATCAAAATACATTAAATACGTAATGCGATCTCATTAATGGGCTCGTTCTGCAGAAAATAGCGCTCGATAACTTTCGTAAGAAAAAAGCGTCTGCGTATTTCAAATTGCCTAGTTCCTTGTCAATTGAAATTTGCCCGAAACTTCTGTGTATTAATTAATTTTATTAGTAACAAAAGCAAAAAAAAAATAGTACGAATGGACGATCGGCTGTATTTTTTAATTTGTATTTGAAATAAAATAAGTTAAAATACTGTATTGTGTATATTATATTTCAAATGCAAATATATTTTTTGTATTTTAATTAAAGCAAAGCTTGATTTTGCCCGTTTCTGATATTCAGAATTCAATTTGTAAATGTAAGACCGAACTGAGGTAAGTTAGTTTAATTATAACATGGTTCGTATTTACAAGTATTAGTAGTTCAAATCATTATTAATAAGCTTACTTTAAACTAGCATCATTAAACCACTACCCAAATAATTGTTCGAAAACACCTTTCCACCTATCAAATAAGAGGCAAATTTCAACATACATCAATGGGGGTGCCTACTTCTGAAATGAAATACCGAAATCCTACCATGTATTTTCCTTAAGAACCACGCTCTGAACATCGGTCATGCAAAACCTTTGAGAACGAGAACAACAGCCGACATAAAACAACGTTAATATTTTAGATAAAGACTTCACCGTGATTCAGTGCTGTATATAAAATAAAAGACCAATTTCAACGGTTGCGTCGTAAATGAGCACAATCTCAACAACTGCGGCCTTCTGTCATGATTCTGTCGGCACAACAAAAGGTAAGTGTCCCACACAAAAGCTATTGAATGCGGCGATCAAGCGAGAGCCCTGCGGTGTAGGGCTGCCGTAAGCGCTGCTCCATAAAACTAATTGGCCATTACAGAGGATACCGCCAATCCACTTGTCGTAAAACCGTGATAGAAAGTCACGCGA
This sequence comes from Orthosia gothica, assembly GCA_949775005.1. Taxonomy (NCBI): domain Eukaryota; kingdom Metazoa; phylum Arthropoda; class Insecta; order Lepidoptera; family Noctuidae; genus Orthosia; species Orthosia gothica. Next base: position 27,535,146 of record OX459037.1, on the reverse strand, counting down.
TATGCAGATAACACACTTGACTTGCATGATTTTCCGAAATATGTGTGTAAGCGTCTAGTTATAGTAGGGCTGCGCGACAGTGTGAGTTTTCGGATAAGCTGTTGGGTTACTGTCATAATAATCATTGACATCTCCCTTCCGTCCCAAAGCATTAATTACGCTTGGATTAGATTTACTTGATTAGGGACTGTATTTAATTTTTGTGATAAGGTGTTAAGTAATGTGTATATCAGTATTATTTTATTTTATGGGTCATGTAAATAGCGTGATCAGTTACAAAATAGTTAGTGTTGGTATTTTCACCCAAAAAATTAAATCACCACCCTTATCTTATAATTAGTTTGTTTTAACCGTTTCGTGCTATAAATATTGTAGAATATATTTGTACGCCTCACTAGGCAAAACATGACAGTGCAAAAAATAAAAATAGAGCATCCTGCATGCCTACTGTATGTGAACTCATGTTTGAACAAATAAATTATCTTTATCTTTATCATGTACTCATTTATTCTCGACCGATAACTCTATCAAAACACATTTAAACGAAACGAAATACCGAAATAAAAACCAAGTCACGTGTTCATTAGTTGCGCAAGGCATCCCCAGGCAGCCCTGTCCTATCCCCAGTATATCGACCGTAGATGATATCGCCTGGCCGGGATGGGTCATTAAAATGAAATTTGCTTCCATATTAGCTCGTCGTAGCACGGCGATGCGCCGCTAACGTTGTGTGCACATGCACGCGAGGTGCCACAATTAGGTCCTCTATTGCTCGATATAAAATTTACGGAAAATTGATTCGACATGAGTTGGGTCTGTTTAGCTCAGCGTTTGATTGGTTATTTGATTTTAACCTTCCTATTAATTCAATGTAAGATGAATATTTAATAAGAAGTGATTCGTCTTACTATCAGTCAGAAATTTACGCGGAAAATGTAATATTACGAGTATGAAAGTGACTAAGGGGTGTTCATATTCTTGACTTCCACCAATGAACATTAAAAAAATAGAAAAACGAAAAATCTTTCTGCCTGTGTTCCTGTTTTATTTTCTTCGTTTTCTGAAACCGACTTCGGAAATTGAAGTTATTTTTCACTGAGTAGGTTTTTTTTAAATTTCACTTTTTTGTTGTGGTAACTAGTGTGCAAGTTCTATTGTAAGGTACATATTATAATGCCCAAAGTTATGCCACAATATTTCGAAACATAACCAGTGAAATGAGAGTATACCAGGTTGAACTCACACATCACCCTTAAGAGCATACCGGCGTGATGTTATGTTATGAAATAATGTAAATGTTTGCAGCCATCTGGTTAAATTTGCCTGTTAATGCCTGTTAATTAGATGCCTAGGCTAGATAGTAATTTTTGAACTAGAATCATAAAAGGCTTAACAACTTGGCGTATTAGAAGTCAGCCCTTTGAAGATAATTGACTAAGACTCAGCCAAGTGATTAAATATACGATTTTACTTTCACACATATGATCCAAAATCATGTATTTATTTTAAAATGTTTCACTATTACTAGTTACTTAGTGGTAAGTTTTAAAGAAAAGTAGTCTTAAATAATTTGTGACTCATAGTCACCCTAACCAAACGTCATAAATTCATCAATATCCAATTAACTAATTGACTACCCGACTTTCAGCCATCTGATTAAACGTTGGTCTCAATGACTTGGCTATTTGTTCTTCAGCCATGTAGTTAAATGCGTTTAACAAATTAGCTGGCTTATTTAACCAGATGGCTGCAATATTGTTTATATTGCAGCCATCTGGTTGCATCTTAGCAGACATGCGATTGGAGCAATCCGGGTTATTGGCCGTCATTTATTGAAGAGTTATGTTGTATATCTCCGAAAAAATCTGTGAAAATACACAAAAACCGGCCAAGTGCGAGTCGGACTCGCGCACCAAGGGTTCCTTAACATTACCGCAAAAAACGGCAATAAAAACACGGTTATTGTATGAGAGCCCCACTTAAATATTTATTTTATTCTGTTTTTAGTATTTGTTGTTAAAGCGGCAACAAAAATACATCATCTGTGACAATTTCAACTGTCTTTCTCTCACGGTTCATGAGATACAGCCTGGTGACAGACAGACGGACCGCAGAGTCTTAGTAATAGGGTCCCGTTTTTATCCTTTGGGTACGGAACCCTAAAAAGCACATATATAATACAATCGAATGTAAAACTTCCTTCTTTTTGGAAATTCGGTGAAAAAATTGTTTTGAATTTATTACATTGATACAAAGAAATAACTGTTTGGTTCTTATAAACTTTGATTCATACAGTAACATGATATCGCAATACCAGTTGGATTATATGTGAATTTCTATCAAAGCTTTGATATTACAGACTGATTTCAATGTGTAGATATAAGTAGGTAAATGATTAAACCATAGCGAAAACATAATAAATATTTGAAATAAACCCTTTATTGAAATAACATTAGAAATTTCTACAACCCTTTTTTACAGTCCGTTCAACCGATTTTGAGTTCTATCCCGTAAATATAAGGCAAAATTACTTAAACGGGCTGTAAAATGGGATTATTTAAATGTCGAATGGTATCTCAAATGAAGTATAGGTACAGAGTACACTGTACCTATGATGATCTGACAGGCAATGGTTATTTATGCCATGATTCCTTTTGGTATCCTTCATAGTATACCGCCGTTAAGTAAGTTATTTTATCAACACACTGTTCTCAAAACTGTGAAGGATTGTGAGGAAACCGGCATGTCCTAGAACCAGAAATTCAAAGAATGAGAAATCTACCAATGCAATCCCTCTTACAGTGAGGAGGCCTGTGTCCTGTGTCCCAGCACTGGGAAAATCACAGGCTGCGCTATGCTTTACGTATAAATTTCCATCTCCTGTAGATACTGACTTTTAATGCGATGGAAATTTTCAGGGGGTAAAAGTACGTATTTGCTTTTGAATTCATAATTAAAAAGAACTTTTATTATTGGATCAACAATGAAATCGCAAAAAAAACAACTATCCCCTACATTTTATCCAGTTATATGAAACACATATACCTTGATGACACCCAGAAGAACGACAAAGCTCCTGGTCCCGACGGCATCACCAACGAACTGCTTTCAGACTGCAAAAATTATATTGCAGCATTACTAAAATACATTTTAACGATATACTATACACCGAAATAATGCCAACACAATGGACCACGTCAACAGTCGAACGAACTCCACGAAAAGGGCGATAGGGACGAAATTAACAATTATAGACCGATTAGCTTAATGACCAATATTTATAAAATCTTTGCGAAAGTAATTCTATGCCGAATATCTCAAACTCTTTATGAAAACCAACCCAAAGAGCAGGCTGACTTCAGGGCATGCTACTCTACATGAGACCATATACATACTGTGAGACAAGTCTACTGTGAGACTGCTGTTTCATCAACTTCAACAAGGCATTCGACTCAATAGAGCATGAAAATATCTGGCATTGTTTGAAGAACCAAGGGGTCGAACACAATTATAATAGAATCTTAAAAAATATCTACACTAATAGTACAGCTAAATAAAACTATAAAATGTGGGGAAAGAAATACAAATAAATTCAGGTGTACGTCAGGGAGACCCGCTATCATCTAACCTCTTCACAGCGGTATTGGAAGAAATCTTTCGAAAATTAAAATGGGACCAGTATCGACTAAACGTAAATGGGGAACAACTATCACACTTACAATTCGTAAACGACATTATATTATTCGGCACAACAAAAGAGCATCTACAAAGCATGCTCATAGACCCTGAAAGGGAAAGCCACAAGGTAGACCTAACGATACATCAATTTTCTTCAGACAGGGTCTTAACAGCCCACTATCCCAAATACATGACAAGCAGTTCCACAGTGTTGTCGTCTAAGACCCAGATCAACAAGGAAACATGGTTTTGCTTCTTCTAATTCCCTTTCGGAGGGATTAACACAAACCCTAGCTAATTTGTATACAGTTCCAAAACTGAGACTACACTAGCTTACATCACTGTGACCGCGATAAACAAGATTCATTATATCATTAGGGTCCCTGATAAGACTTGTGTTTTGCGTCTCTTGTGAATAAACAAGAACCTTATTGACTAAGAAATAGTGGTACAGTGCTTCAGTTACTGTTAATATGGGTCGGTACAGGAAAAAAGTAAGACGCATGTAATTAAGGGTATTTTTTTAAAAGTCAGATAGCTCTTTTCTGAAAATAAGTATGACATCTTGACATATCTATAGATACTAATATAATAAAGAGGAATGAATTGTATTTTTGTATGAAACAAATACAGATAAAAACTACTGGACCTATTTAAACATTTTTTTCAGCGTTGGGAAGCTACTCTATTCCCGGGTGACATAGGCTACTTTTCCCTGTAATTCCACGGAAACGGGCGCTACGCGGGTGAAACCGCGAGGCGTCCGCTAGTTTTCTATAAAAAATCTGTTAAACCATCATTTTTATTTATCCGTAAAAATAATCTGGCTATTGAGAAATCGACTCTAAGGACCGCGAGATGGAGGTCAGAGAAAAGATTGATAGAGGATTGTGTGAATAAGTATATAAGAGAGACCCAGTCAGGCGGCTGACAGGGTGGAAGGGACGAGGGAAAGTGCTGCGCCGGCCCCAAGTAACATCGGACAAGGGCAGAAAGACTATGATCTATGATAGAAAAAGGACGGCTTTTTAGAGTATCGTCTCTAACACTCATAGTTGTGCGTCTCTTTCGAAATCAACTTTGACGAAGCGCTTGATTTTATGCGTGCGAAAAACAAAATAAAAAAAAATGCCTTTTTGCTTTGTAACCATCGCGTTACAAATTGGAACAACAATTTACTGGACATTGCCCTGTATATTGGTCAACACAATTTTACCGGCTATGTCCAATATTGAGGGTAACGTAACGGTGACGTCACAATCGCCTCCATCAATCACGATTCGAGGAAGCGGGCAAATGGACACATGCGATTACAATTACTGGGAATTTAATTGTATGCCATGAGTCAATTAATTGGTTAATATTTAAGACAGTTAATAAGGAATCGATGGTTTGCCAGCGGGCCATGGGATAAGGTTGCGACCTGTTGTTTCTATGATCTGTGGTCGCGACAGAATAAGAACGTAGACGGAGCGGTGAGAAAAACTAGTTTATCATATTAATAAGGATATAATATTAAGTAAGAAGCATTTTTATAAAGAGCAAGGTAAATACGAGATCCGTTTATTCGAAAATTTTTTTTTTTATAAAACAATATCCTTGGAATTTGCTATACCATTGAAACGTTTCAACCGAATATCGCCAGTAAAACCGCGGCAGAGTATTTTAAATGGAACATCGTCCATTTTGTATACAAGGTTTATCTAGATATTTTTGTTATTCTGCACCAGGCCTGGAGTTGTCAATTTCATGCCTTTGCGACTAGCTTTACCATTATATCATTATGGTGGAAAACACAAACACGGAAACACAAAAAAAAAAATAACAATTTTAAGCTCTAGGATATTTTTGATTCCAATTTTTATAGGATTTTGGTTGGTTTTTGTGTTTAATCTTTTTATTAAAATTGTATAGCAACGCAACGTTGTATTTAAAGTTGCTACAGGAAAAGCAGGCCTCAATCCGATATTCAATTCTCTCAGGTTCTTAATTACATACGTAGGTTTTGGTCCTTCGAGCCGGATCAGAGATGGCTAAAAGTGTCTTATCCACAGAGTAATGAGACAAGAGTATAAATTCAAATCCGATTTATTAAAAATGTTTTACAGCTTAAATACTATTTGGTCTTAATACACACTAATGTACAAATTTATCTGTGTCCTATGCGTGTAAGATGCAACTAATCAGTATTTTGTCTGGGCCGCGCGTCAGCCGGACCGAGTCCTGACTCAATGTTCAAAGTTAACATTGAACAATTTTGAAGAGTCTATTTTGGTAAAGGACTATAACTATAACTAGACTAGACTATAACTAGGAACTTTAGACGTTCCTTGTCTACCTGTACTATACTTTGAATATTAAGTCCACTCTTCAAAACTTAGTTAATTTACCTATCATTACTTGGGATCAACCTCATCAGCAGGCTACATAATACGTCCCATAGACCCATGCTCCCTAAATGTAACATAAACTCTAGTGACCCTTCATTCTCGCTCACCGATCGTGATGGATGAGGTGCCTATCGCATCAAATTATCGCAATCCACCTAAAACAACGTTAGGACAACCCAAAACATCATTGTGAGGTCACAAGATTATACTAACCAGAGCTCAGCTGAAGATTTATGTGAATTATGAAATATTGCCATGTTGGGCGAACATATCGCCAATATAGGTGACTGTGAACTATTTGGAGAATGAACCTATTAGGTGGTGTTTGGTACCAAATTGTATCAAAATAAATATAGTTGCGATCAGAACAAAATAATATTTACTAAATCTTGAATCAAAAATATTTTTTTTTGTTTTAATTTTTATGGCTTATTAATTATGTCTCACCAAAAACACTATCAGACCTTCTTTAATTTACATTGTAACGCAGTTCTATTATATTTGTACGAAATACATCATTTATATTTTTTTTAGAATCACAAAATTATGCAACGTAATTCTAGTAATCATACGTCGCCATTCATTTCGAAATTTTTCCTTTGCATAACGAACATAATTTCAGTTAGTGACTATTAAGTAGATAAATTTTAAACGACTTTACTAAACTCAACGGCTTTCCCACCCGTGTTCCTTCAGTTGCTTGAGCCAGGGCCGCGGTAACTCTTTTTCAAATTTATCCACGACCCAGACAGGAATCGGCCCTAGCGGACCCCGTCAGTTTGCAGACATCTCTTTGAGGCGCGCGTGGAACATAACGCACCGTCGACTTGGACCTGGTCCTTATCAGATAATTAACTATCCAACTTATTTGACTACTCGTATTTGCGCGGCTGACAAATGCTGTAAATTTGCATTTTCCCGAAATTTGCAACCATTGGTTACCATATGTAACCTTTGGTTAAGTTAACTAATGATCTAAAATCTGGGCCTAAGTCCATGCCTGTAAAGACAAAAATATTATGTCAGTAGGAAGGTAATTACTTGATTTCCAAGCAGTCGACATTATTACGAATAACCTTTTCGTTTCTTGAACTTTTCTGACTAATGAATATGTGAACCTACAGGAGTACGCATTACCTGAAGAAAATGTGAAATGTTAGAGAAAATTTTATTTACAACGATGTTCGTGTACTGGTTAAGGGGCTTGCGTATAGAAAGCGGTTTGGATGTCGGTGCTTGACATTTTGATAATCTAAAATAAAATGTCGTGGTGGCCCAGTGGCTAAGACCTCACCTCTCGTGCTTGAGGTCATGGGTTGAAATCCGGTCAAGTACCAATGTGGCTTTTTCAAGTTGATATTATGTACTTTCTTAGTTTATCTTAGACATCACAGGCAACGGTAAAGGAAAACGTCGAGAGGAAACCTGGACTTATATAGTTAATGTAAGTCTGAAATAGCTAAGTCAGAGGCCTGTGGGGTTCACAGAGGCGGCTTAGTTAAATCTGACACCAGAAGAGGCCACATCCTAACACAAAAATAATAAGATGTTAGTTTGTTTGGCGCCAACTGAAAATGCTAGACTAAAAGATCTTTTTTTGCTTTTCAGTTCGTTATTTCTTCGGTAATTTTTTTTGTTAAAAAGATTTTCCTCGTTGTTTAACACATAGCTTTTGTAGTAGATAATAATACCAGCCAGTTACTCTCCCATTGAAAGGCAAAGGCCTTTTAACAAACGGAGAAAGCACGAGCATTAATTGCCCCACTTGCTCAAGGTGGATTGGCGATTAGTCCAAGTAGAGGACAGTCCAGGGTAGTAAATAAGCAAGAATATTACAGCAAATAATTTGGTGTCATCCCTATATTAAAATAATTATTCATTGAAAATTTAATTAATACCGCTTTGAACCGAGTAATTTCAAACACATCTTTCAAACAAACGATGTTCACGTCAAATCCAAAAGCAGTTTAAAGACAATATTAAACCATGCAGTTCTATCTGACCGCACCACACTAACTGTGAGATCAATCACCGAACAGTCGGATCACGTTACACAAATCGGTGCGTATCAGAGAAAATATCATATATCGGATACAAATCTCTCGATTCATTGGTCATGTTAGACTGAGATTAGATTTGCGAGACCTAGAAAGAAATATCGCAAAGATTTTCTTGTTGGTTATTATTTTCTTTCGTAGTATATCGGTTATATTGCTTTTGGGTTTATTCTAGATTCATATCATCAATTTCATCATTCATATAATCATCATTCACATGTCAATTTCTTGGGTAAACTTGAGGAATTTTGGATGAGGGATAGATAGGAACTTTTTTTGACACTGATATTATCTTCAGATATTCCCAGAAAAGTTTACTGGTTTTACTCCTCAAGCACCTCCGGATATGTTGCCTCCTTGGCGCTTCGTCACTAAAGTGCAAGTGACCTTTCATGGGGGCCCATTAATTGAGTGTGCTAGTCACCCCCTGCCAATTTATAGCCGTGTAGTTCAACAGTGGTCAGGCAAGGGCCAATGGTCCTTCTATAGTTTTAGGCAATCGATCCACAAAACCTACCAAACCAATAGCCCAATGCATTTTTTCTACATATTTTGCAATAGTCCTGCACCGACCGGGGTTTGCCCTTGGGTGCACTTGCGCAGTGCTTATAGGAATAATTATCGGTTGGTGTCACTTTTCCTGATACATGCCTAACAAGGCCTCTGCGAGTTGGCTTCGTCCCCTCGCACACCTTTCAAAGGACCGGGACCCCAGGGTCCTGAGTTTGTCAAAGTCAAAATTAATAACCTGTAGTCAAAAATCTTACAATAAAATAACATTTATTTATCAAGTTTGAAATTATCTGACATCGTACGTGAAGATAGTCTTGCTTTCCTGCATAGGCGTCTCCTAGGCTTGCCACAATAAGGAGTTTTGTGTTTTTTTTCTCCAAGTACGACCAGCTATTCTTCTAACGTCGTTCTCCCACTACGTCAGGACAGGTATAAAACTTTACATCATGTACGATTATTTGGTAACACGTTAGTCAACAAATTTTAGCATAAAATGTATAATCGGTCATATTTTAGAGAAAATGGCAATGGTTTTACCGATTTTTTTTACTTTATTGCCATTTTTGCACACATACATATTATAAAGACAATAAGAAGGAACAGACAAATAGGTACAAAGGTTATGCTTATTTCTATAGAAATCTCTTTCAGCATACCTTCGAAAGGTAAGATGAAAAAAAAGAGATGTAGACATAGTGAGGGCAAATAAAGTGGAAAAAAATAAACACATACAATGATTATAACTGGGTAAAATAAAATACTGATTATAAATAAAATATACTGTCATATACATATCTACATATTTGTAAGAAAATAATACGTAATTTGTAAAATAATATTAAAGCAATAAATATTTAAACCTATACATAAATATAATAATATCTACATAATTATTATGCAACTATGACGGAATGGAAAGGTAGTGTTCTGTTTTATCACTCTTTTTTTAAAAACTGTAAGAATTTGGCAGTCCCTAATGCCAGACGGAAGAGAGTTCAACAATAGCTCGACCTGCATAGTAAAAGAGTAGGACTAGGTGTCGGTAATGTGGAAAGGGATATTAAGGACATTTTTAAAATGGTCGGAGGGACGGGATAAGGAAAAGATTCTCGGAGGTAGGAAGGCGTTTAAGGATTAAGAAGGATATTAAATAATAGACACAATACACGAGAGTTCTTGCAAAGTACTTGAGTAACTTGCGAAGGTCTGAAACGTGATCATACTTTTTAAGGTTGAAAACAAAACGATTTTTTTTTTTTTTTTACAATGCATGTCGTCAAAAAGAGCGTTTTCCAAGCAGCCAAACTGTGCGGAAAGCGTCACTTTTTTCACTAGTGCTTGTTACTTATCTGTATTTTTTTTTAGTTTTTACTCCGTCGTCAGCCAGAAAAGATTTACAAATTAGTTAAGTACAGATAGCATTCGTATAAAAGGTAAAATATAACTAATACTTCATTAAAGGCGATTTTAATTACTCTAGATTTAGATTTGGTCAATAAATTAATTTTAAATATTCATTAAATATGTTTGGAAGAACGTATATATTGCTAGTGCCTTTTTGCGTTACGACGTGTCAGCTATTTGCACATGCGCAGTAAGTAGTTGTAAATTGGGGTTTCCAGATCAGATCTTGCGATCTGATCTAGAAGCCCCCAATTTACACTTTTCATCTATTCAAACAGCCCAGTTTTCAACTGCATCGCTTTGTATCTATTCAATCTCAGATATCACTATTCATCTGATTAGAATTGAAATGTTTTTCCAACCTGATTTAAATAAAAGAAATTTCATCTTCTGGCAGCATCTGGTAGCATAGAATGTCTTCTGAATCAGGCAACACTATATCGCGCATTATTCTTCTTGTTACTAATTTAATGACAGGTTGAGGATTTGATGACCTTACAGCCGATTCTTCACAACCAGGATGTACATTGCCAACTCGAACAAATGTAAGGAGCTTATTGTGATCACTCTTTAGTGTGAGATATCGCGTATTTTCAAAGGTGGATTTTACTGAGTTTTGCTCGGTCTTGTTTGTATTGTCCTGACATTTTGATGAACTGGTGTTCATTATTTTCTGGTCAGTCATGTCTTGAGTAAATAGAATCTCACCACTGGCATTCTTCAAAATGAGTTTAGAAATGCCTTCAGAAGAGGGTATTTCACTGAATCTTGCATTGTAGCTAATATAAATTGAATAACAATTTAATTTATTTTTAAATTGTTTATTCGGTTTATGATTCAACCTTTTAACTTCAATTGTAGGAATCGAATGTCCCATAAAATGGCTTTAAGTAAATTTATAGTTACTTGGGACTCCATTGTTATTGCAATGCATTAAGTAGCTTATTCAGCAGACAATCGATCTACCCCCTCTACTTTAGAATAATTTTATATTTTTGTTTCTTTAAAAAATAGACGTTTTGATTTGTCAACATAATCTGTTCCTTTTACAGAATTTAAATAAAAGCAATCAGAAAAAAATATAGCATGTTGCATCCAAGGATCATTGTTATACTCCCAATCTTCGATAACACCTCCACACGAAAAACACATAACTTTATCGTTTAGGCCACTTCCACAGTAAAAAAAACCTGCATCAGCCATTCCAATCACCAATCTTCGCTTTGAATCTACTGTAGCCCAATAATGTCTGAATGAACATAATCGAATTTTATGTACATTATATATTTCATATCGCGGGCTGGAATAATTTTGAATCATTTTCTTGAATTTTCAATCAAGAGTCTTGATACGGATATGAGTGAAAGTATAATGAAGTCTTGTATCTGGGATTGTCAATTTATCAATATGTGCTGCGAGTCATACCTTACGGAGAGCGGTCGGACTTACCTAATGACTTTTTTTTTTTTTTTGGTATCTTTGGAATATTAGAGCACAGCTCGTTGTGGTATTCTGTTTCTCAAGTATTTGATAGGAAAAAAAAACAAGAAAACATTTACTCAAAAACCTTTATTCATATCCATCATCATATTATCCTTATCTTCTAAATTACTGTTAAAAATACTTTTATGTTCAATCCACTTTTTTAAACAAGTAACATTTTTTAAAGCACATACATTCGAATGATACATACAACTAAATATATTATTTGACATTCTATAATCATCAAATATTTTTTGTAAACGAGGACAGTTCTTATCTTCTAAATTATATATTTTATCATGTTTTACAATGTTTCTTAACCACGATATTTTTTCACGTCCTTTAACGTAAATGTTTTTATCTTCCAGATAAGGTACAATATATCGATGTAAGTTAAAATATGGTATAAAACCCTCTTTCCAGAAAATTTTTCTGTTTCTCTCTATCCAACTTACTTGCAGTCTTTCTTTTTTTGTAAGTTTGTGAAATGGGAATGGTGGTTTGATTAACAATACAATAACTTGATTTCCACATGCTATTGCTATTTCTTTAACGATAAACTCGTTACTTTCCGTCTTAAACCCTTGCACATCGACAATAGCGTTCATAATAATTTCTTTACAATACCAGTTAAGGGTTTATATTCAAATAAACGATCGTTGATGATTAGACAATAGGCAGATGTATTTTCTGGTATATCTTCCGAACTTTCTATTTCCAGTCTCACATCTACAGCCCCAGATTTCAAAGCTTCGTTTTGTCTTGAGCAATCAATTACAAATAAAGGAGCTTTGTCTTTAAATTCGTGCAAATCAAGCATCGGTTCAGATCGAGTGTTATAATAAGACTGGCGAAATTGGGTAAACATTTCGTATAATATATAATACTTATCTTCAGAAAATTTTGCATTAACCGATTCGTATGGATAATATTGAGAATTTAGAAAAAGAGTAACATTAGTTAATTTACCATGGTCAAATATTGAACAGTCTCTAGTTTTAATATTTTTTCTATTTGTCTGCAAACCAAAGATCACATACCTTGGTTTTTCGAGTTGTGAAGCAGTCTTCACAACCCAGGAATGTTTTGTAGTTCTAGGTAACAAAGGGTATTCGTATAAGTCCCAATTTCTAAAAGCAATTTGTATAGGACGATCCTTTTCTAAATGTTTAAGTAAAGTTAACCTTTCCCGATCTGAAACTTTTATATGAGGCACACGCCATTGGAGTCTCTTCATATTTATTTCAATGGAGTCATTATTATCAAGTGTAACACTGTTAAGGTTTGAACTGCTTCTTTTGAGTATAAGTTCATGTTTACAGTTAATTATAATTTTATTATAATCTTCCGCAAATCCTAAAACTTTATTTAGGGGTATAAGGGCATTAAAAATGCCATCATTATCATTAACTCCGTTCAGACTCCAACCCCATATAGCAGCAGCCTTACTTTCCCCCTCGTTCATAGACAAATATGATTTTAAAGTTGTAGTAATACCTGCATTTTTTATTCGGTCTATCTCAACTCCGTTAATTTCATATCGAATATCTTGAAATAGAAATGATATATAATTATTAGTAAAATTAACATTCTTTCGTGTTAGTTTTCCTGCTGCATCTTTCGAAACCGCTGTGGCTCGACCTTCAACGTAAATGTAGCTGGCTGAAGGTAATACGTACAAATCTTGCTGATTTATGGATATACGTATTTCATCATTTTCATTAAAACTGTTGCTATACGGATTATAAGTGTGATATTCGTAACTCACTATGGAGTTATCGAATTGCGGTGAATCGTTTATGTCAAGAATACTCATAATTTAAAGCCCAAGGCTTGAAGAAATAACTTATTCTCTTTAGTGATTTTATTTATTCTTCGTGTATGTCTGCGTCTTCTGACGATTAGAGAATGAGTAACGTTATTCACATTGGCGCTTGATTTTATATTATACACTATCATGTTTCGGCTATAACCTAATCGACAATCGCCTCTTGTAACAGACAATATTAAAGTGCTGAATTATGAGCCAGACATCTTTTTTTAAAGTAATTATTTTGAAGACTGCTTTTTCCAAAACTCTTTAAGAAATTTTATGCATAAATGTCCGCAATTAAATAAGTTATTATTTTGAAAATTATTATAGTTATAATGGATATTGTCAGAAACCACATAACGAATAAATTCTATTGGCGGTTTTAAGTTTCCGTAACTATCGAAGTATTCAACATATTTATTTAATATTACATAGGCTACCCAATGTGTACCAGAATTTTTTGAATTATCTAAATTAATGATGCCACATTCTCGGGAAAACGGCGTTCTTGGTAACGTATCTCTCATATAAACTCCACGAAAATATGGGATGTTTTGCGTAAAGTGTATGATATCTATATTAGTAAGAGCACGATTAGGTAGCCTACGAATTAGTTTTTTTTCTTCAAATTTACTAATCGAAGTCCATTCTTGTAACGGTTTAGCCACAATCCGTTCCCAATACATACACCTTCCACTTTCTTATGATGTCTTTCCATTTCTTCCAAACGCTTTTTTGCAACCTTATATTCCTTGATAGTTTTGACTATACCAGCAATTCCACTTGCTATACTTCCAGCAGCAGATAAGCCAGCAAATATAGGAATTAAAGGTAAAACACCACCGGTCGTAGGAATGGGTATTATACGGGAGAGCTTCGCAGATGAATCACGAGCTAACTCCCTAGCAGCAGCGTATGCCAATTCTATGAGTTTTTTCTTACACTTTGGTTTTATTTTTTTTACACTTTTTTTTTGTGTGGGAGATTATATTTTTAAAGTTTTTTTTGATACCGTATCCAGAACTCACTTTTGATAGCATCACATTGTTAACTAAATTAGCAGCAAGTTTTTCTCCTGTGCTTGCATCAGAAGACAGAGCGCGCTTTTTCGCCATCTTTAGTAATATTATATCTGCTTTGTGACGATCTTTCAATCTTTTGGAATTATTATACGCGATATCGTGATGTTTGCAATATTCATCTAACTTGTTAACACCTTTATCACCTCGAGCCAATCTTTCACCTAATCTAGTTCCTGGACCACAATAATTATATCCCGGTAAATGGAGCTCAAATGGTAAATTATTAATTAAATTATTGATAAGTCCTTCTCCCTTCATGTATACAAACAGAATGGGGGGCTTTATCATAGATCATGATGTTATATTTGCAAACCACTCATAAAACATTTGTATCCTCAATCCAACTATTTTCGCAGGATGATAACCCCAACCATTTCACGAAAACTTTTCTGCCTTTTCGTTTCAAAACTTTTTCAACAAGGTAAATGTTAGGATGTTTAGTTTTTTGTAATTCTTGTTCGTAAAATGCTCTTAAAATAGGTTGTTGTTTAACATCTTGTAATAAATATGTAACAGGCTTTGTGTTTTGAACTTCACTGATCTTAAATATCTCTGTTGACCAATTAGGAGTATAACCTTTTTCAAAACAACCCTTATGTTTACTTATCCGAACAAAATCGCCTGTCTCAAACTTACGATATTTTATTGGCGTTCGATTTTGTTTAAAATATCTCTGTAGTAGTTTAGTTTTATTGTTATGATTAACTTGAGCAGGCGCTAAACCAATTGTTCTATGTATTGTATGATTATATCTATTAATTATATTTGCAAGTGTCCCGTCAGTCCATTTATAATTCCCCTTGAAACTAAATTCTTTGAAAAGGTTACTCTTTATCGTCCTTATTAAGCGTTCTACAATTGAAGCCTTTTTCGTAGAATAAGTGGAGTAGTGGTTAATAGAATTGTTTGATAATATTTTTTTAAAACTTCTGTTGTAAAATTCTTTTCCTAGATCTGTTTGCAAGTTTCTAGGGATCCGCTTTTCTCTAATCAATAACGTATTGAAAGCTTCAAATACAGTTTCTTTACTTTTTTGTTTAAGTGGTATAGCCCAGGCATATTTAGAGAATCCATCAATGACAACTAAAATGTATTTGCTGTTGTTGTTGAATTTGGAGAAACTTTGCATATCCATTAAATCAGCTTGCCAAAGATCATCAATATCTTTTAATATCACATGCCTTCGAGGAAAATGTATTCTTGCACTTCTATGAATTTCGTTTACAATATCTCTTTTCACTTTGCTCATTCTTCCAACTGTTACTTCTGAACTACAAAATTGTACTGAGTTTCAGTTTAATATGGTGAGTGTTTTTATTATTTTATAATACGCGCTTCTTTTAACTCTTCAATGATTGATAAGATTTCATTGTCAAGATTAGTATTACCAGCAGTTTTAGATGCGATCAAAAGTTTAAGTCTGTCCACTAATTCATTAGGATCATCCCAATAAACAAGTTCAGTATTTTTTGAGATACGGTAGACCAGCACCTCGTTTTTGTTTAGATTTAACTTCTGTAGGTTCTTGTAAGCGTTTACAAGAATCGGGAAATAACGGTTTGACTATTTGAGAATATTTAATGCCTTTATCACCTTTAACTTGACCTGCAGGGTCAAAGTCTCTTTTATGAGCATTAGTCGTGACGAGTATTTCTTTGTAAACCAATTTATCTTTTAAATTGACCAAACTTAAATCAGGTTTCTTGCGAAACAATAATTCTTTTAGACCGGGTGTTATTTTATACTGTTTATTAGCTATGCGAATATTATACACTTTACCAGAATTCTCTTGGGTGGTAAAGAAATTAACTGTTGTATTGCCGATCATATGCTTATTATTCTCACTACGTACGCCAAATGGTATATTCATATCATCATATATTTCAAAGATATCTTCTTTTTTCAACGACACATTAACTTTTTCTGATTCAGACGTGTTACCTTCTTCGTCTTCTGAATAATTTTTTTCTAAAGATTCATCAGATGATTCATGTTTGTACATATCATGAGATTTATCACGCATAAATATTTTTGAAACTATATCAGTATTTTTGGGTAGGTCATCAAATGTATCTTCATTTTTTATTATAGAAATTTGCTGGTTAGCTGCTATTGCATTAAGAGGATCTGCGAGAGGCTTAAAAAAATACTTCAGATGAGTATCGGTATTAAACTCATAATCTTTCATTAGTTTCACTTTTTCCTTTATAGCCTCCGCAGACTTAATTAATTCATCTGTGATGTTGTGGTCCATAATACGACTTATACTCAGAAGTATTTATGCTCAAATGAATTCTGTTTTTTGCATCCATAATTTATATAAGCATTAATCAAAATAAATAAAGTTGTCAAAGGACTGTCTATATCTGCCTTTGTTTAATTCACAATCCTTATTAATAGTCAAAAAATCATAAGGATGCATCCAGATTTTACAATACATATCTTTGAAACTAGAGAACTCCATATCAGAACTAACATGTTCATCATAAATATGTTTCATGTTAACTTCATCTTGCTTGAAAATTATCAAAAAGTTTACATTGTCACGTAATAACTGCTTTGGTATTTTTGAATACGTTTGAGATAAATAAAAACAATCTATACTTCTATGTCTGCCCATTGTGAAATAATTTCGTATGTTAATTTGCTTTTCACAAACCACATCATCAAAAATGATAAAAGAATTTGGTAATGCATCATTAGGATGAATAACTTCATCGTCAAAGTAAAATATAAAAAGTTTTACATCGGGCACTCTTTCTAAAATCTGTTTTAGAAAAGTATATTTTGGTTGAAAGCTAGTCTTGGAATACAAGTAATCATTTTTAAACTTTAAACCGTTTTTGTGAACTAACAAACTAATCATGACGTTAGTTTTTCCGCAATTCGAAGGACCACATATTATACATCTTATATTATTTGGTAGAAGAACACTATGCTTTGCGTGTAGCTTATTTTCCTTACCTACCTCTATATTTTTAACTTCTAACGAAACGGGTTGCTTGACCCACTTCATGTTTGTATCTGTCAGAAAAATAATATGTTCTAGTATTTATAATGCTTATCAGAAACGCTAAGTAATTATTATTCCCATTATTCATATCTTTAATGTTTTTTTTAGCATACATGTTCGTCCAATATATTCACAACTAGAGAAAATTATCGTATATCACACACACACACACAAAATCTATACAGGTTATGTTGACAAGGAATTATTAATAAAACAGCGAATAGAGTCCAAGTAAATATTTATTAAATAACAATATTATTGTTCAATGTAATTAATTAAACATAGTTTAAATTGACAAATGGATTTTACACTTACAAATAAGTAATACTTATTTAATATATTGTACTTATTTAAAATATTGTGGCACAGTGCCCCCACGGTTATGTATCTACTTGATTTGGTAGTATCTGTCTCTTGTCGTCACTTCTATTGATAACTACTTTATCTACCTCTTGAGAAAACAATACGTGTTTTATTGATTTAATAGTGTTCATTTTGCATTTAAATGTTTTGTTACTCATTAATGCTTTATTATAATTACATAAACGTAATCGGTTTGTTACATACTTGGTTACACCCTTAGCCCTTTTATGGATTAAAAATGACGTAGATTTGCTGATATTTAAATCGGGAAGTGGGCTTCTGGAGCATCATAACATATCTCTGCCGGCCAATATCAACATCGAGGACTACACCGTTAAAAAAAGATACTTGCTAAATGCTATAAAATTTCTCTCAATTGAGAGATTTAACTAGTACGGATTTACGAAAGCCTTAATTCAGGATAATGTGATAGTGGCTACGTAAGATAATAATTAAACAAGTACATTTCTAACAGTAATTATTTCTTAAATGGTCAGTAATAATTACTGATAAAGGTAGGAGAGCAATCGCGGAACTCTTTCCGGGTGGCAATAATAAAGTTACTTAAGTGCTGCCACGCGTCTGTGTTTTGGTCAGTACGATTTTTGACACAGATAATTGCATGACGCCATCTATTCACGGGTTGCACCTTCTCTATTTCATCACAACTATAAACTTTTAACTCTACATAGTGTGTCCCCTGTTTAAAATCGAAGGCTTGACGCGAATGCCCATTGGCGAGTCTTCTACTAATGGAGGATTGTAGCTGCGGAATTGGTTTACCCGGGGCTGAGGGCTGATCCAAAGCGTCGTCTTCACTATCGCTCCCGAAGATATCTTGAACCGTTGTCCTCTTCGGAGCGATTGGCCTGATAACAGGCTTCTTCTTCTTACCCCATGATGAAGACTGCGTACACATAGGGGCAGGACTTGCTCGTGATGTACTCGGTGGCGACAGTGAGCACGACGGGGAGGCCACTTGTTTCCTTTTCTTTGACCTCTTCTCAGGTTCACGCAGCTGAACTTCGTCGTCGGATGGAAACAACGCTTCAGCATTTACTTGATGGGACCTGCAAAAATAAAATATATACGCTTAAAATTTCAATCAATAACAGCAGGAGGCTGGCTTGCAATCGTTACGTTTACTCATTCTGTTCTGTAACATATTGTCATGAAAAAACTTCAATGTGAAAACTAACAACAATAGAAAACAAGGAAAGTAAATTAAAATTATTAGTTAGTTATGCATAATGTGATGAAAAAACAAACAGTGCGTATAATGCGCCACATGTTTTAGTTCGAGTTAATAGATATTCAACCGTTACGGTACACTGAATTAATTATAATAATAATTAATAACCAATCAGCTCGGTATAAACCACTCCAATACAAGGACACTGAGATCCCACTATTCACATCCGAATGAATAGATCATTATCTTATTAATGTACTACATTAAAATGAAGAAAAAAATAATGTATTAATAATTATGACTTACATTTTTTTAACGGTGTAGTCCTCGATGTTGATATTGGCCGGCAGAGATATGTTATGATGCTCCAGAAGCCCACTTCCCGATTTAAATACCAGCAAATCTACGTCATTTTTAATCCATAAAAGGAAAGTAAGACTTACTAAAAATCCTGAGTCAAATTTGTCTCTATTTATGGAAAATGCTTACCTAGCGCTAACATAATTAAGTAGTAGAATTCTCAACCTTAAACATACGCAATAAAGATTGGTACTAAACATATGTATTTTATTTGCCACTAAATGAAAACGCACATACTAGTCTTATACCCTGACTTTACTTTTGCATTTTTATCATGATAAATGTATGAGAACATTGTCAACGGACAAACATACAATTGGATCTCTGATATTAGTATTGAATTATTGTAAACAAAGCAGCGCCGGCGCCGGTCCGTCGGGAGAGTCCTGTTACATCAAACCATTTATGTATAGTTTGGGATAACATAAAAAAATATTTGATTTTCAACCTTAAAAAAATGCTTAAAAAATATATATCAGTTGTGAAATAAAGAGAAAATAATCAAATTGGATTCTCAGTCAGGTTGGCAGGGTGGATAGAAGAAACTGTTACGAGTATGTCGGTAAGAAAATATTTTTATTATTGTTCAGAAATTAAATGATTTTTTATATATTTTATAGGTAATGCTTATTATTATTTTATAAGTACTTTTTGTGAGAATATAGTAAAGGCATGAATGATATTATGGAGGACTGCATACCAGAAAATTAATGCATCATGAAATAATTATTATGAGATAATAGAGTCATGTAATTAATATTCCTTTTTTTTTGTTACAGTTCCAAGATTCTCAAGATCTTTTCAATTTCACCCCTATGGAACCTCGGCTGGTGCAAAACGAGGTTGGCGAGGAATCAACGAGGCGTTTAAATCTGAAGAGGTCCAATGATGTGACGCATTACAGTTTTGTGAAGCGACCTTTAAAAGGATCAAAGATAATCCGCATCGAAATATACGATGCAAAAGATTTTGCCGATCGCGAAGAAAGTTCATACAAATGCAAAGCAGATTTGTGCGTACAGCATGTTGTCAAACACGCCATGATGGACGGTATATACCAATCAACCAAGGACCTCGTCGTTAGGATCCAGGAAAATTTGGAAAGTGTTTTTTAATGAATAGATAGGTCGTAAATAAGTACTTACCACCTAACTACACTGTTTACTATTAATTATAATAATATTAGTAAGATAAGGCGCCTTATTAAGTACGTGTAAATAGTATGTACCTACTTCATAGTCAATAACAAAGTATTTACTACTTATACTGTGTAAAATAACAATAAAAGCTCATTAAAAAAAAATGCATTTTTATTTAGTGCATACCTACTAGCTTTTATACTAGGTAACGAAATAATGCAACCATCTTCCATATTAAGAACACAATATCATGTTCACAGTTTCACGTGTAGCACAAGCCAAGCGCCACACACGATGCATTACTACTTACTAGTGTCTAGTCTATAGTATAATACACACTGATCACTGCATGATTCATTCATTCAATTCACATGCAGCATCGTACCCATAGTAACACACTTGTACCTTTGTTTGTATTTAAATAGATTGAATAGATGAACAATGTAAATTGGGGGCTTCTAGATCAGATCGCAAGATCTGATCTAGAAGCCCCAATTTAAAAATTTGAAACCCCAATTTACAACTACTGCAGTAGATATGCCCGAGGAACTATTAGTTAATCTGTGGATATGCTGAGCGCGCTTGAATAAGCCCGCTATTTTATTAATTTCTTGCTTGTTTCAGATATATCTTTTTACTTTCTCGCACAATGAATAGTAAAATGTTGTATGATACACGTACGTAAGATGATTCCCGACTCGTGTCGATTTATTCACTTACTCGCTTCACTCGCTCGTGAATAAAAATGCCACTCATCGGGAATCACCAACCTGCCGCACTTGTAGCATAAATAACTATTATTGAAATAAGCCGCTATACTAGCGAAAAAAGTAATTACTTTTTTACACCTAAGTAATTTGGTTTAGAAGTCCATTCTATTCCTAAAGCAATCCGGCTAGAAACAATTGCCAAAAATAATACATCGTTCAGCTAAAAAGCCTGATCATCAATTTGAGTGCTTCAATACCTACTCAATCAGCCAAACTTTGCTAGCGGCTGGTGGTGCGCCGCGAAGCTATGTTTAGCAAACCATTATCGAAACTAACCTTTCGCTCACCTTTCAAACTATTTCAACTTTGAATCAAAATTGATGAGCACGATAATTCTGACTAAACCCTAAAATTCCTGTCTATTAAAATGGTATTAACAGCTTAGCGAGCTCGTGGGTAAATTATATAAGGCGCATGGTCCGATTTTCGAGGTTAAGCAACACTTGCCGAGGTGGGTCCTTGGATGGGTGACCATAGATTACATACCGAGACTCCTCAGTGCCTCGGCAAGCACGTGAGCAGTTGCTCTTGGATGTCGTGTGTAGATCTTTGATTGTACTTACGTACAGTCACTCAGGAATAATGTTGCTTTCTATTGGTGAAGAATTTTTAAAATCGGTCCAGTAGTTTCGGAGCCTATTCGGTACAAACAAAAAATCTTTCCTCTTTATAATATTGGTATTGTATAGAAAAGTAAAAATTAAAAAACGTTAATTCAAAAATCAAAACACCCGACTGCCTAAAAAGCGAACCAAAAATAAGTTAACAAGAAGAATATCGTGCTGTGCAGTCGGAGGATATATTTCGCGAGCTGACTGACCAAAACCAGGTGTATCCTCCTCCATATATAAATTTATTAATGTATGTACTTCTTCTCCTGCCCGGTGGACTGATGACCTGGTGAAGGTTGCGGGGATCCGCTGGTTGCGAGACGCAAGGGACCGTTCAATGTGGCGTCACTTGGGGGAGGCCTACCCTAGATAGTATTAGTAGGTAGGTTAGGCTAGGCGGTTCGAATCACGAAACCAGTCGTTGCGCAGTAGCAAACTTATGTGAAGGTAGGTGCAGCGAAAAGCTTAATTCACAGCCAACAACAAGTTTGAATCTACCTATAATACCGTCTCAAAGTCTAGACTCTGCTAGCATGATGATTCCTGGCTCTGTGAGTGAACACACAAATCAAATTGTCATCACATCAGGCAATCAATACTACTATCATAAGGGTGAAAATGGGCCTGTATTATGACACAATAGCATATAAGCTACTCGCACACTTTTATTTAAGTTACAGGCATGTGTGTCTTCGGCTTATGTTTTCCACCATCCAATCACTCAATCTTTGTTCATCATCTCAATCAATGTTAAACTTACTAACCTTCTGTAAATTCTTACGCTGTGACCAAAGCCATTGAAATTGTAAACGAGATTCAAATCAGATCAGGTGATTTATTATGTAAATAGGCTCAACGACCTCCCTCTATGGGTTTATTTGATTTCAGTCCTATATATCGGTGGGTATTTACACATCTACCCCCGTTTTGATGTTATTGGGAAGCCCTTCTGATGTAAATACACCGTGTTTATGTATCTTTGTTATGTATGGACACAGTTACTGCTGTGTACTTACAATATTTTATTTCGTGAATGTTGAACGAATGTATTTTTGCAAAGCAACGTTCATATTTTTATTATTTGCATTCGGAACTGAATTAAATAAATAATTCTGTTTTGGAACATAAAAATAAATGTTTACCGTTAAATGTCGTAAATAAAAATAGCTCTATTGCTTCAAATCCGTGTTGTGACCTGTTTATTTTTACCTTCAGAAAGAGAGGACTGAAAAGCCCAAAAGATTACCTCTAAGGGTGGCAAGGTGTAAACTCTGATCTTTAAATGACCTATTTTTTTTTAAATGTTGCAAGTGCGGAGCATAATTATTGTTGAAAGTAAGGCTCAATTATAAGTGATGCATCGAATCGTTGTGACATGACTTCACAATTTAATTTTACTGATTGGTGTAAATAAATGTTTATGAATATAAACGTAATAATAGATGAAATATTTATATATCCCCATCGCAGTATTTCTATGTTGACGTCGTGGTGGGGTTTGCGCGCTTCAATGATCCCTAGGTCTGTGCCGGTAACTCCAGGGAGAAGTCTTGTCTCTCATCTCCGGCTTGCTTTTATTGGCCGGTCGAAGTGAACATTGATGCGGAACAGAGCACCCACCTCTCTCTTGCCTTAATTGGTGGCGATTCGCAAGAGCAAACGTGCTTGGAGAAAGGAGGTTAACCCAGTAAGATGCAGGTAGGGATTTTGACCGTACTTCCGGGATTTTCCTGATAGCCAAGCAAGTGGGCAAAATATCCGGAGGTACTTGAGGAGTGGAGATACCAATCTCCACTCCTCAAGTACCTCCGGATATTTTGCCCCCTTGGCGCTTCGTCACTAGAATGCAAGCGACCCTTTATGGCGGCCCATCAATTGAGTGAGCCAGTCACCCCTTGCCATTTTATAGGGGTGCGCCAAAGTTCACCTAAAATTTTTACTCCGATAATTGGAAATCCGAAAATGTTCTTCCTAACATTTTTCATCCTAACAATCACAATTCCTAACTACTCTGTCTCTAATGTTCATATTCCGAAGCATTCACCTTCATAATGTAAGTAGCAATAAACATTTATTATACTTTTATTTGTTTTCCTATATTTTCTCAACATAACCATCTTTTACACTATTATTCAAAGTCATATCTTTTTTGTTTAGATTTCTTTTTATTCATAATAATCAGTATTATATACATTAATTTTGCGTAACTTTATTTTCACATAACATGTATAACATATAAGAATAACAGGTACCATGGTACAAGTAGTCAAATAAATACATGTTTTCATATACACATTTCAATTAAATTAGTTTAATATTAGCGGCTATAGCTTTCAAATAATCACTTTTATTGGTGTATTTTGCTTTAAAATTCAATATATATTTAATTCTATCATATTTGCCATTGATTTGGAAGTTCATTTTATTTTTGTAGGTAGAACCCATAAATAGAAAGCTTTATAAAAATTTTCAAGACTCGGCAATGTTACGTTTTTTGTATGTTTTTCGTGAGGTAAAAAAATGAGAATTAGTCCAAGAGCGAGCGAAGCGAGCTCGGGAACTTAGGGCACCCCGACACGGATAGGTTAGGTTCGAAGGAGATGACGGAAGCTGAAGTGAGCGAGCAAAGCGAGCGAACGCAGCTCCCGTCATCTCCTTCATGTTAGGTTACTTTAGACCCTGCAGACAGAAATAGGAGCGCCGCGCAGCGGGGCTCCGTCGATTTAGTTGCTTAAATCTTAAACTTTAACCATGGATATCTTCCATAACCATGGGGTTCCGTGGGGTTGGGATGGTACAGTGAGGTAGCCCCTCTACCCTCCTTTCCCTTTCCCCCTTTCGCGCCCCTTAAATCGATGGAAATTTATGGATTTTTTTATTCTAACCTGAAAACTATAACCATGGATATCTCCAGAACTATAGGGCTCCAAGTGGTTGGTGTGGTACTGAGGGGTAGCCAAACCTCCCCCCATCCCCCCTCTACCCTATCCGCGCCAAAAATCAACGGCATATAATCGAAATTTTAACCTTACACTTATATTTTTTGTTGCTTCTTAATTCACACGCCCAATATTGTTTATCCACTGTTATTCGGTTTTTTTCATATGTAAATCCATGTACGTCTAATTTTAATCCTCCGCAACTGGTTTTAAATGATTTTAAATAATTTTTCTCTATATTAATAAAGCATTAACACAAACATGCACGTAATGATAATACACCGACATGAACTTAACTAGACACAACTCAGTACGTTATGTAAAGCATACCCCAAATAATAATCATCCCTCAAATTAAAACTATAAATATCATCATCTACCCACATATATTTTTTATTACACTTGGTAAATGTTTCTTTCTGAGTATGAGTGAAAATATTATGGTAATTATGTTTAGGGATAAAAGCGTTATGATAAAAAACAGTAGGAGTTTAAATATATTTCAATAATGATATTATTAATTACAACTTTCGGAAACATGAGTGTTATGAACATCGCCGGTAGCACTACAAATAGTATGAATGAAAACTTTAGGATGAAAATTTTTAGGAAGAGTGATCATTCGGATTACAAATCGTTAGGAAGAACAATTTCGGGTAAAGAACTTTAGGTGAGCCAATATGGACCCATTTTATAGCCGTGTAGTTCAACCAACAGTGGTCAAGCAGGGGCCAGTAGTCCTCCTATAGTTTTAGGCAATTTATCCACTAAACCTACCAAACCCATAGCCCAATGCATTTTTTCTCCATATTTTGCAATAGACCTGCACCAACCGGAGATTGCCCTTGGGTGCACTTGCGCAGTGCATACAGGGATAATCGTCGGTTGGTATCACATTTCCTGATACATGTCTAACAAGGCCTCTGCGAGTGGCCTTCGCACTCCTTTCAAAGGACCGGGACCGAGTCCCGAGATTGTTAAAGTCAATGAAATATAACAGTATTAATAAACATAGCTCATATTCTATTATTATAATACGAGTAAATAAGAAATCAACAAAAAAAAAAAATGCGATTGATAGAATTTAGTCGGACATGAGTAAGTAAGTAAGTAAGTAAATATTTATTTCTCAGTATATGGTACATTGAGATCTTACATTTAAAATTGTTTCACACATACTACCATTGCGTGGTGTAGAAATATTAAATAATGAATTAGCTACATGCAAATCAAAACTTACATTATAAGACCATTATATAAATCACATCAATAACCAAAAGTAAATCTTAATATCAATAAAATTAATCACAATGTCAAAAAAATTATCAAAAATGTCAAAAAATAAATCATCATGTCAAAATATCAATCATAGAGTCAAAAACAAAAAACAAAAACAAATAATTAAAAAAAAAAACAAAAATTACAATGTTAAAGAATTCATAATAATTTATAAATAAATAATGAATGAGTAGAAATAAAATATTTTCTTATCAAATATATTTATTTCGCATGTATTTCTTTTCTTCGATTTTCGGTCTCACTGTTTTTATTTAACGATAAAGTGGCAATCCACCAAATGTCAGTTTGGTCTAACAGGTAAAACAACAAAGTTACGGTAGGTATATCTTCATCACCTGCCTACTCTTCTCAACAATGTCGTGGTTAGCTTCCTGTCAAACTGGATCTTACTGAATAGTTACCAATATTTCACATGGAGCGTCTACCTACATGGCGTTCACCCACTAACTTGGGAACAAGATACTTCTTGGTAACACTGATTTCAGACTTTCGGCAACTGTACCTATTCAATCTCTGTTTCCATTCTCAAAACGGAAGCCTGTTTTTCATTAGTGGGAACTTCATAGGCTTATTACTATAGCGCATATATTATTCAGTTAATGTCAACATGCTCTTTTGTATCTTTACAATATACAAAAGAGAGATCTCTTTACAATAACCCATATTTCGTTCATTCCAACATCTTTCGAATTATTCGTGGGCCGTTTTCAGGCATATCTCCAGATCCTATACAAGTGAATATCAAGGTAAGGCACCGTATTACATCCAGTATTAATAAGATTAAAGCGTGTTCTCGTAACAGGTGCTGCTACCTATCATTTTGAGTGTTACAAGCTTCAAAACTTATTATTAATCTGTGGGTTCCTCACGTTTTCAAGACCCAGTTCTAAGTTAAGATTTTTTCACACTCTGTTTTAAATCAGTGTTTACAGTAGAACAATGGCATTTTGGCACTTCAATGACATTATCAGTGTTTATTAAAACGTACCATAAAAACCAGCCAAGTGCGAGTTTGACTTGCACACGAAAGGTTCCGTACCATTATCGCACAGAGATTGAATAGGTACAGTTGCCGAAAGTCTGAAATCAGTGTTACCAAGAAGTATCTTGTTCCCAAGTTAGTAGGTGAACGCCATGTAGGTAGACGCTCCATGTGAAAGAGGCAGTTATACTAATAATTAATGCTATCTTCGTGAATAAATCCTCAGAACAGTGAGGTCGCTCCGCAAAGCCTGTGAAGCCCCCAGGAAGCTTCTGTTCGTTTGGACGGAGCTAGGCTGGCTACTTTAACCAGAAACCCCACGCACAAAGGACCAAATGGGAGTCTTAAGTGCGGAAAAGGGAGTCCTTCTTCATTAATTAATTCGTGATATCTTCTACTTCAACATAACATTGACACAAAATAGTAACTGCGTAGGGTCTTGCAGCCAACTTCAGAAAAACTAAGAACCGCTGAGTCTACCTACTGTAGGAACTTCAAATGTAAAGTAAAAATTGTAGTAACGACTTTTTTCTTGTTTGCCTTTTCGGACTACTTGAAATTGAGAGTTTCTCGAATTTGCGTTACAGCAAACCGAGGCGGGAAATGTTACTTAGCGATCTGTTGGATTTTCATTCCGACTGGAGTATTTATATATTGATGTTCTGTGCTCAACAACTGACTTTCTAAGTGCCTAGGTTCAAGTGTATTTCCTTCTTCTTCCTCATTGAGATTACCTCAATGTTCTTCCTTTTCTTCATGCCTTATAGCTGGTACGTCAGTATATGAAATGTTAGCCATGAACTTTATTTCCTCGGCGTCATCAGTGTATATCACTGAGGCCTTTACTTTGCCACCTTGAACCGTTCTAATATTCATCTTGATTGTTCTAACAAACCGTCAGATAACTTGGAATATACCTACGAGGCACCGTTGCTAAGTAGGTAGTATATTTAAAATAGACTATTACAGAGAATTCCCGTAACGTATCTTCTAGAATAAATGCTAATAAAAGCTATTGGTTCCCCAGAGTGCCGTTCTGAAGAACTTTTGCTAACATCGACCAAAATCTTTCAGTTCTCATTACATTATCAGATTATATTCTGAATCTCGTTTATATTTCTAGATAAGCAGGTACCTGCTGATTCGTTTTCGGCAAACAAGGCTTTGCTGTAATGCGAATTATTTATTCTTATCGATAAAAGTATTGTTTGATTAGAATCATCATCCACCTGGACCTTTTGTGCACATGCGATGCACTGGCTGGTAAGCGAATGAGTCTCCTAGGGGTTGATTATCTAAAACCAGAATTCTATAGGCTCATATCTCCTAGTATCGTTGTATAACTAATGAAGAGAGCTTTCAACAAGATTGGTGAGGAGTAAATTACCTAGGGGACCACAATAGATCCCAATGGGTCGAAGTGTCCGAGTTATTTCTCGGCCCCATCCACAAGATAACATAAGATAAGATCATCATCCACAGTTTGAATTCACTGGACGCCGAGCATAAACCTCTGTTTTCTTGTGATTTTATTATATATATAAACTCACTTCAAAAGTATATCAAATCATCTTCTTACTCATTAGGTACTTCTTTAGGAAATAAGAATAAAGCAAGACGAAGCTGACTACCTACAATCTACATTCTATAAAATATTACTGAATATTACATTTCTGAGATTGTTGATCGCACCCAAAGCTCAACCAGTTGATTCTCCCAAGCAATAAACACGGCTTTCCCCTACAAGCCCGGCTTTACCTTTAAAATATGGCTCGGTAAAATTTAACAGCGCTTTTAACTGCCGGCTCGCCGATACGTAACCGCGGCCGCCTGTCAAAACAATGTTGGAAAGTACGGGAAAATGAAGATTACATTTTAAACCGAGTAAAAAAATGAACGCTTAATTTTAATTGTGTTAATTTACCTCCTGCTCTATAATAGGCAATCAGTGTTATT
Organism: Orthosia gothica; assembly: GCA_949775005.1. Classification (NCBI taxonomy): domain Eukaryota; kingdom Metazoa; phylum Arthropoda; class Insecta; order Lepidoptera; family Noctuidae; genus Orthosia; species Orthosia gothica. The sequence continues at coordinate 27,506,103 of OX459037.1, read as the reverse complement.
ACGTCACGCTCACGCATTTCAATTGGCTTAATGTACGGCGGGATTTTGCCAACGGAATATTTTCTGATCTGATTTAACCGACGCACGCCGGATGCCTCTCCGCCACCTTGTAATCTGCAAATAGCCTCAACGACTCCCGTGGGGTGCGATGAGGTTGTAATCTCGGCTAAGAATCGCCCAGCAACAAATCTTCCTTTATTATTTTAACCAGATTTAATATACATTAACATTGATAACGATTATTTATGGATAATTTCCTTTAATTTATTATAAGCCTTTAGCTGTTGAATAAATAAAACAACTGTGGAATTATAATTCCAGACAGTAATGTTAGCCTGAAATTTATATAAAAGAACAACAGGCCTGTAATTTAGACAGACGAATTTGGCCTTTAATGTTCGCGTAAAGCCTGAATTGCCCAAGTTTACCTTTAAATTAATGACTGAAAAATTTTACTTTGTACCTAAGAATATTCTAGAAATCATGAATATAAGATGTGATTGCTCAAGTTTCAGAATTATAAAAGATAAACATGACTAACTTTGTGTTTCATTGTTACCTACTCACTATTTTTAGAGACACGTATATCGTTATGGCTCGTTTAAAGATAGTGATAGAAAAATACCGAAATGTTGATAGTTTATCGCCAACGTGAGACATAAAGTAAGAGGACTTGTTTTACGATATACTTATCTTAAGGATCTTGGGAATTTTATGGTTTGGTCACAAGGCAGATTGCAAAAAACACGTTAAAGTTTTATCTACTTCAGCGTCTTTAGCAAAATGTAGGACAAAATTTCGGTGAACACGTTTCGATAACATTGAAGCTTAAGTTATTAGATCACTGCCATATTGTATTGATTCATACTGAATTCGTAATTTTATATCATTTTATTAGACAAAAAAGGTCACAGGGATAGGTGATATTCCCAACGACTCAAATATTGGGTTGGGTTCAAAGCCACAAATAATATTCAGTGGAGCATAACACCCGAATATGATTTGGGGTTTTACACCTACCTAAACTACAGTGGGTTCTGTAGCGATAGTCCAATAGCTTAAATTAAGTTACAGTTATTCCTCAGTCATCGGATGTATCGAGAATGTCACTCCCAGTAATACCAACTCATCAAAAAATACTGATATTACGTTCTGAAATTCAAATTTCGAATTCGTTGTGAATATTTTTAGTACGATTCCTCCATTGGTGTGCTGCGCACGTTTGGTTATGAAGACGAGCATGCAAAAATACTTTCTGAATTCTATGTAATACGATTTTCACATTGAAATACATAATCTACATTTCGTAGGGAGTTGAACGTGTTTTTAATTTACATCATTGATTGTGACTTTACACTGGTGTTACGATGAAGCTGTAGAATTAAATGTATTAAGCATTCTAGTTGGTTGGGAATAATGCTTGGAGTGGTTTGAAATGAACATTATATTTTACAAACACATTCTGTTATTATTCTGTCAGGCTGATGCCAACGCTTCATGTCAAAAATAATGAAATGTACAAAATAAGTACATGTATATGTTTTCATCACGAATCATATTATTTTTATGCCTAAATCTGTCATTCGATAGAATCGTTACCTAACATTTCATGAGAATAATACTTACGTTCGGCGTATTCATGGAAAACAATCATTATTGATTCATGAAATTCCGGTGACCAACCCAAAAGGGACGTAAAATCCAGAATCGTCTATTATCCTGATAATACTTACAGAAACAGTCGACAGTCATACCAACCAAAACTAAATTCTTAATCTAAATTGTTTCTCTGCTTCTAAATTCTTATTCGTAAGGCGTTTTCATGGTACACAATTATTACTGAACCACGAAATCCTAAAAACCCACCACAAGGGTCAGCAAATTATAGGAATCGTCAATTAACATTTCGCCTCCACTGTCTGCTGGTCAAAGGCCTCCTCGAAATTCTTTAGGAACAAAATACCTAGTAACCAGATATACAAACTGAAAATAAATTCATAATCTGTATCTTTTACGAGAGAATAAATGGTAAAGGAGGTTTTGTAAGGATCGTAGCAGATGAAGTTCTGGGGTTTACGCTATATTCTATGGGAAAATTGAGAGAGAATTTATGTATACGTATGTATAAAAAAAAATGGTATTGGAAAAACAAACAAACATGACAACAGATTTTTAACTTATTTATTCAATATGTGCACAGTTAACGAGTAGCTCTGAATTATATTATATACAACTTATTACATAGTTACTCAATATTTCAGGTTACATTGTTAAGATACACTTCTAGTGCTGATGCCTAAAATTAGCGAACTAAAATCGATAAGTCTGGGGTGCCGATGATTATTCTCGGCGTGGCATCGGGAAAGGTCGCGAGGGTAATTAGAGCATAGGTGGAGGGTAAACAGGATAACATAAAGATAATTATTCGGCATTATGTTATTGGTATTGTGTATTATATGTACACGTTTTTCATATATTTGATATTGCACTATGTGATTTTTTTAATAGTATATATAGATGTATAATCAAAATAAGTTGAAGTATTAAAATAATCCTTAAAGTTAATTAAAAATAATTATTTATAAGATTTTCATGAAACATCTATTGTTTTCAACATCGATTTTACTTACAAATTGCTTGAGGAAAAACATTTTTTCCCAGTATCATGAAGAATAAATAACCGAGGCAAAATTAGATTTTGATCGAAAGTGATTTTTCGTTCCACGTGAAAATAAGTTACGCGAACCGTCTGTAGGGAAATTCAAGATGGTGAAAGTTCTAATTTCAAAGCCTGGGGTATTGGAAACTGAAAATTGCTTCTCAACTTACTGTTACTTAATATACAGCCTACATCAACCCAATCAGTCATATTACGTAACATTGGAAGGTGAAAACTTAATGATATACCTCTAGTATACAATTCAGAACAAAGGAAACACGATCGTTTAAAATTAATACATCGTACAGTAAAGAAGATCCATTTAGGAAAATCGGTAGATATTTGAATAACAAAGAACAATAGAAAAATAGAAGCGAGATAAAAACCTCCTCCTTTTTGAAGAAGCCGGTTAAGAATACAACTTTTTACAAAAATAACACCATAGAATGTAGGTAATATTCTAGGCTCCATTCAAACTACATTGCTGATGACATTATAATCTGTTCGATACGACAGGCTATAATAATAAATATATAATTCCATAAAAATTGTATCGAAATGGAAACATATTAAGCGCAGAGTGGAAGAGGCAATACAATACGGAATATATTATTTTTCTTATAACTGATGGGGTACTTATTTCTAGAACCGTTTATTCCAGTATATGAACCTATACATCTAAATATACATACAAGATAAAAATGCTATTCAGACCATATTTACAGAACTAAGAAAAGTTTTATACGTACATTTATTAACTTAAATCTACATGTAACCTGGAAGCACACAGAAATATAGATAGATACACTTTAATTACAAATCTTTTAATATCTTACAATTGTTTTTATTAAGTATTTTTGGTTTTAAAAATTATATTTTAGACATTTAAAATATCTATGGTCAAACTGTGTTTTTATTACGTAATCTAATCTTTAATCAATTGAATTATTTGTTGACATATTCAATATTATTGTATTCATATTTACAAGTTTTAATTTTTATAAAACAAATGATTATTGTAGCTATCCACTAGAGCGTGTCTTAAAAATTGAACCTATCCTTAAGCTCACGAAACGGGTTGCTCACTGAATTGTAACAAAATTGGTGCGCACTGGTAACGTTCTAAATAACCATTTTAACATACAGTATAATTTTGACTTACTTTGTGTCAAGAAGTTCTAAGTACCGTAGCACAGATTTTACAAAAATATTTCTCATTTATCCCACGTTTCTTGCGTTCCACAAAATACAATTAATTAGCGGATTTAATCAGGCATGCTCTATTGGAAAGGGTTCGTTATTAATTAATACATAATTAAAAATATCATTACCATAATTTTACATTTATACATAATTTTAACGATGCCAAATTATAATTAATTAATTAATACATTAAAGTACCCAAATCTCGCATGGATTCACCAGTAATTAAAACAGGATACTTTAGAAACAATATTGAACATGCGTTAAAGGATTTGATGTTTTGTACATTTTACAAATTTTTTAAATGAGGATTTTGACCGAGAATACTTTTATGCTCACATTTCAAAGGGAAAGTTGTAACACAAAAGCTATTGTCTATTGTAACAACAAATTTTATGTTATCGTTACATGTCGGAACTTTCCGAAACATCATTAGATAAAAAAGTGCCTACGTGTCACAAAAAAGAACATTCAAACATAATTATCCATGTGAATCTGGCAAAGCGTACGTAATTTTCTGAGCGAGTATTCTGTCTGCGTACATTAAACTTAAAAACCTTCATATAGCTGAATGGATGTATAACGAGGGAATAGCACAAAGATGTCGATGTTATCGCGTTTCCCCGGGGTCGGGGCATTAAAATGAAATTTGCGTTCGTTCGGAGAAATAATCTTTACACATATCGACATAGTAACAATACTTCGTCCGTAATGTCTCTTTACTTACGTAGCGTAGCGTTTATTGTCACCCAATATCAAGCTTGTACAGCGCCTATTCATGGTCCTCTCGTTGGCTACGTTGTGTGGGATATGTATTGTTTCTATCAACACTATACACATATATTACAGGAGGGTTCACTGTGGTTCACGTGATGGGGGCGCACGACCCTTCGAAACACTTGAGTCCTGGCTCACAAGTCCCACTGAATCCGCCGCAGTCTTCCCCTAACGTTCTTGCGCATACTTTACAGCATCTGGAAAGAGAAACATGTCTTAAGAAATATCTCAGTTAGATCAATTTTAAATGACTGGCATCGTCGCTGGGGTTGGTGTATTAAACGCCAGCGCAAGAGTTTGAATGCACAACTTTGTTTAGAAAATCAAAAAATAATAATTGAGAACTTTCTATAAATTTCATGGAGAATTTGTTCATAGGCTGCTTTAGTAAGACGACTAAAAGGCCACTGTGTATTATTATTAAAAAAAAAAACACGACTATTGTGTTCGGTTAGAGCTATTTATTTTTCTGAGATTCGTGTTATTTATCCGACTACAGCGAAGCCAAAACGACTGGTTATGATTTTAGCAGTCTATGTATGTATGTATTTACGTATGTTCGTCCGTAGCGCCTAAACTATTAATCCGATTTTGATGAATAAGGTGTCAATCGATCCGTTAAAATATAGACTAAAAATTATATTAATTATAATTAGTATTCGGGTTACAGTTTTTAAACTTTTTGCTTGTTATATATGAGAACCGCATTGTTATAAATAGGTATTATGTTGGTGACAACCATCGTTACTGGTTTTTATCAATCTGAATTATTGCTGGGCAGAAGCCTCCCCCATGACTTCCTAATAGCTCGAATTTCTGATATTGCAAAAATATTTAAAATGATACAGTATTCCCCGTTGTTCGGCGATCGTGCTCGTCTACTTTTTGCGGCATTTCCGACGAAAAATAAATTCATTCAGTTAAAATCTCCAATATATTTGCCGATACCGCAGAGTATTACATATTGGAAAATCGAAGGAATATTTTAACATTAGGTTTCCAAGGAATTAGTTTGCCATGAAACTGGTTCTGAATCTGAATTCGTAAACAGTGAACTAACAAATTGATTCTCAAAGTTCGAAGCAAAAAGTAAGAGACATAAAACTTCAAAATTGCTTTTTGATTTTTTGTTTATACTCGTATTTATAAATCGTGGTGAGCAAGTTTTCCGTCGGCTTCCAGTAATTGCATTAGCCGTCCGGCCGACTTCCTATTTTTGAAGTTCACGGGCAAACTTCGACTAAGTGGATCATCCCTTGGCAAAGTTACGAAAGTTTTCCGGCAAAAGCCAACGTAATTACCTGAAGATAGAGATTTTCCGTCATAGACTAATTTGGTAGCGCAAGAAATAAAATCTTTGTGGTAAAGTAATATATTTTTATCGTTTATTGGAAATGTTCTCCGTAGTAACGTAATTAGAGATTGTCTTTTCGAGATAAAATATGAATAGTAACTGGTATCGACAATCTTAAACGTTATATCGGGCGGGTAGTTATGGATCTGACGTAAACCAATGCAGTATTAAGCCTCATCTTCATTAGGCAACATTTGTTTATAAACTTGATCATCATGTTTATAAACAAGTTTACCGTAAACACTGTTTCGGAAACTTTGCCGTCCATACTTGACATCCACACTTGACATGTTTTATTCTGCAGCAATGTCACGCCAAAATACTTTTTTTGATTTGATCTTATAATCCTTATTTGAGGTATCCTAAAGTATATTACGTTGTTGACCGCTCTATGAGCATCGAAACCAGAAGCCAAGTGACATTCTTTCATCGAAAGTGTGGTGATAGCGATTGTCAAAAGGGCAAATTTGAATGAGGTTATATAATTTGTACAAGCGATATCGAAAAATCATATGATCAATCCCTTACATTTTGACATTTCGATTAACGTCTTCGCTGACATCGAATGCCACTTAACTGTCTAGAACCTCTGGTCGTTGGACCACACTACTTCCATGGTTATAAGCACCGCAATACACGTCCACACTTATCAACTTTTGTTAGTAAACTAAATGTTTGGCCTTCTCTACTCAGAGTTAGGAGCACGGCACCATGTTTCTGAAATAATGTATCATCATCTTAGTTTATAAAGATAGATAAATAACAAAAAATATTGAGTGTAACAAAAGACACAGTACAACACACAAAACCAAAATTAAATTATTTCAATTTACATGAAAGCATAAAAACAAAAGGACAACAACATAAAAAGAAATGGAAAACATACTTAAAGACATAAAAGTACCACTAGTAACAAACACCTACTTCAAATAGTAGGTATAACGATTAAAATGAAAAAGCGGTATGCGTCTCCAGGTTGCAAATATACCTGACGCTGATAATCTGCTGGATCCCAGATGATAAAACAGTGTTTCATATTATCAACTTTGATTATAAAATCAAAGTTGACTTATGAAACACTGTTTCCCACTGTGTTTTATCACTGACTCCCTTTTCTTTCATATCACTCTTCGCACATTCTATCCATCTTTTCAGTGGGCGTCCCTCCCTCTCCATCCATCCACATTTATATTCATAACTCTTTTAGTAACATGCGTTTCATCTCACCTCATCACATGACAAACGGTTTCCTTTCAACTTTTCTGTCACTGGTGCCACTTTCAAACTGCCTTTAATATACTTTTTCTCACTTTATTCACTCTCGTCACTCCGTACATCTCAACATTCTCATCTCTGCTACATACAATCTCTTTTCATCCATATTTTTACAGCCCAACATTCTAATCCATACAGTACCACAGGTCTAATCACGGATTCAATGTTGAATGTAACCTATGACCTATTAAAAATAGCCTATGTGGGTCAACACATTCGAGGAACAAGGCGCACGGCGCCACAACACAACAGTAACTTTTTCGTTGTTTGTGTTTTTTGGCGTGATTTTATCATATTTTTAACACGTACACCATGAAAACACAACTTTTTGTTTTTGTTTTTTCCGCCATCGAATAAACTCTCATTTGAATTTTGCCATCGAAATGTTTTGAACCAGAATGGTCTCACGGTCGTGTTACTTTTTTCGAAATTACTTTTATTGACATCTCTTTGTTTACATTTATTATGTAAAATTATAATGGTAGGTATACTATCTCTAAACTTAACTAACTAAAGGGATGCTACACAGAGGATGTTCCGGGGTGGTCTTTTGTGACCTCTGTCACGGAGGATCTCTGTCTTCTACGTGCTGATGGGGATCACTGGAGAAATTTTTATGAGATAAAAATCCCACACTCACCGGTCATGTCCCCAAAATTCCTCCCCCCGTTACCAAAAAAAGACATATTAGCTAAATTTTCTAAGACCATCTAAGGCCGTTATTATGTTTATTTTTAATTTAACGGCCCTGCTTACTATTATTTACTCAGATAAATAATTATTTTGAAATTCGCCAATAATTTTAACTGTTGCTATTTCAATAAATATCTCTCTTTTCATCCTGAACGAGTTGTTGTAAAAGGCTTATATATTCATGTATTTCTGAACGTTTCACTCTTACATTTTTCAAACAAATCCTATCCCACGTTCGACCATTTTGTTTCATACATAAGAAGGATAAAAGGGGCTGTCTAAATAAAATATACGTTTCAAACGTGTCAGTGCGCGAAACGCTCTATATTCGTCGAAATACGGAATATTCAAAAGATTTTAATAATTTCCCGAAGAGGTTAACAAGTCAAGGAAGTTTTTTTTTTGACGGTGGGTACGCCTTTGAACACTATCTCACCTGATGATAAGCGATGCTGTGGTTGACGAAGAAAGCACGCTTGTTTAGAAGTAACCTATTCACTTTTGACTTAACTTTCCTATACCCGCGCGTTGTAGGCCCCCAAGTTGTAGGCATCAGTAAACACAGTCACCGGCAGAGAACTAAAGTAGCTTACGTGCTATTCCGAACTATAATCTATATCTGTGCATTTCATCCAGAACCGGTGGAACCGTTTTGCAAGATGATTGACAAACATACATCCATTCAACCAAACTTACAGATTTTATAATATTAGTAATACTAGCTTCTGCCAGCGGCTTCGCCCCCGTGAAAGTGGAAAATTATCCCGAAGGAACATATTCCCGGAATAAAAAGTACCCTGGCTATACTTAATCTATCTTTTTGCCAAATTTCATCCAGATCCGTTCAGCCGTTTGAGCGTAAAAAAGTAACAAACACACTCACAAACTTACGCCTTTATAATATTAGTAGGAAGTAGGATATTAGTAAGATAATCAATAGTTTTTTTTATATACATATATTATCATAATTAATAGTTCTTTTTTATACATATTACATTATCATCTATAATGCAGTGTACAAATAGTTACTTTAGTCTTCCTTACTCTTATAGCCATCCACATACATACCGAGGCCGCTCCTCACGAGAATTTTCTCATTCTTGACACCACTCAACTATTCAGCCAGGTTCCACTTTTATTTTCACTTCAACTAAATAATATTTACTAAACATAGTTTCACTAACATTTTGTGACCACCAAACAATCAAATAATATCGTTATTTTTTCAGAGTACGGCGTGTAACGCCACAGTCCTGATTCCTCGACACTCCTTGCTGCCTGCGTAACTGCCTGTGAAACTACTCTTCTGTCCGATTGCCTGCCTTGACCATCTACCCGTGTGCCTGCCTATCCGTCCTGCTGTCTACACAACTACCTACTGGCCCGATTGCCTGCTCATCTGCCTACCTCGGGCATACCACGTCCTACTGCCCGACCTGCTGCCTGGTTAGCTGCCTAACTCAAGCAACCCACGTCGTACGAAGCCGGCCCATAGTTTTATACCCAACATCCTTTTTATTAATTTTAGTTTATATTTATTTATTTTTATTAACGTGGCTTACGTATAGCTCGACTAGGTTATACGTAACGTTACAACACGCGTTGATTTGTCCCATTAATGTTGTGATATTTTTTTTTTTCAGTAACTGAGAATTTGTAAACCTAGCATAGTATGTAACTATTATACTAATGGTGAACTATTATAATCTTGTGCATATAAATCTTCACTCATAGATTGCAAAAAAAAAACAGAGAAAAATCTAATATTATTACCTCAGTCCACCTTTTATTAAAATATTTCCCCTTATTATAATAACAAAGTATCTTTATCATAATAGTCCTTGAGATATTCTCGGTTCATAAGAGCCCGGATCGAAGGATGCTAATTTGATTGATTCTATTTTAGTCCATAATAATTACTTGGACACCGATACTTGATTGGAAAGTAATATTAATAAAGGATAGTTACTTCAGAATATTGGAAAATTTCCTTATTGGAAGATATGACAGAATATTTTGTTTTACGTCATTCTTCCGTAAATTGAATAGATTCCTTAAATACAAGTAAAGATTAAAAAATAAACCCCGACTATTTTGATTCCATGCTACATAATTAATATAGTAGTAGACACGTTTTGATCGACAATCTATCGAACACGTAATTATGACACGATATCTCGAAAATAGCCCGATTCAAACAGAAAAACGCCCATAACTTATGAACAGCTAAACCCATTTTCATCAAACGTAGCTAAGAACACTTTCGCTAAAGTCACCATTCAAACAAAAAAAAAACGAAATTAAATCGGTTCATCCGTTTAGTAACTATTATGCCACAGACAGATACACAAATACACTTATACACAAACACACAGACCACACAATCAAACTTATAAAACCCACTTTTTCCGTCGGGGGTTATAAATGGAAATGGAATGGAAATGTGCTTTAGGAGTTATTTGAACCTGAGATTGCAAAGTTCCACATCATCGTCGAAAACGAAAAGCCAAAAAAACATTATAAGGAAATTATTGGAAATTAAGCTTTCTGTTACACAAGGTGACATCTTAATTATTACGAGTACCTCAGCGCCTAGATAAGAAATCCTTCAGTATAATAATATTAAGGCATTTATTTTGGTGTTTAGCACTATTTGTAAAAACAGGCAAAATAAGATAATAGAGCCACACTGCCTCACAGCATTAAAAAGTAAAATGATAAAACCACACTGCCTTGCAGCATTAAAAATAAGATGAAAGAACCACACTGCCTTATAGCATTAAAAAATAAGATGATTGAGCCATAGTGCCTCACAGTATTAAAAGTAAAATGATAGTGCTTTCCAAAATTCGGAATATGTACCTAATGTATTGGTCACCCACCCACGGATTGAATTCAGCAAGACAAGTGATGCTTTATCTTGAAAATTGACTTTTGCAGCTGTTATTATTAAGCTCCTTAGAAAATCATTAAACGAACTTATAAACGCCCGCATGCCCACAATCAAGTCATCCGTTGCGAATTAAAATATTTCCATTGAAAATCGGCCTCCATTGTTTCACAAAAAACCTCGGCCCTTTTTCACGATCCTTGAACTGTTTGTACTAAGAACCTTTAAAAGCGTACTTATGAAATAAACTTCTTTTATAATAATTTATTAAGTACTTCCTTTCCACTAAGGAGTTAAAAATTTAAGAAAAGACGAAGTAAAAGGGTTAAAAGTCGAAGGGACACGACTGGGTAAGAGGTTACAGGGTTACAAGGCTGAAGTTTTCAGTTTGAAAGCGTTTCCATTTGGTTACTTAGTCTTAATGGAGTTAAAGCATTTAATGGTGGGCTATAACTTTTGATTAATTTGATAAATAATCTGAGGAACGCGTTTATCCGAATACTTTAAATATGGAGTAGTTTCTTTCTTTTTATGAAACTGGTCACAGCTGCCTCTGCTCATAGTGTTGCGCACATTTCACCAAACGACACCCACTACACTGCTATAGTGTTCAAGGTAAATTGTCAAGTGTTCTTACCTGCAGGGGTCCCACACAACGACCCCATGCCCGGGCACCCACTGGGCTCCAGCACCTCGCACTCCCGGGGGTTGAACACACAGTCCCACTCCCTCACCATTGTCTCTACCACCACCACAGCCACCACTGGCAATGGTGCTGCCTCTGCTCATAGTATTGCTATGTCAAGTGTTCTCACCTGCAGGGGTCCCACACGACGATCCCCATGCCTGGACACCCGCTGGGCTCCAGCACCTCGCACTCCCGGGGGTTGCACACACAGTCCCACCCCCGCACCGCCCCCGCTACCACCACCACCGCCACCATCGCCAGCCAGCTGCCTCTGCTCATAGTGTTGCGCACATTTCACCAAACGACACCCACTACACTGCTATAGTGTCCGAGGCACATTGTCACACATTTGTGTTGGTGAGTCAGAGTGGGCGACCGGTTGGGCGCATTCTGTAACAATAAAGAATTTAGAGTGAGAAAAGTGGAAATTCTAATAATATGATTATTCGGAGTCGTCCGATGGTTTAATTCAGTGGCGTGGTTGCTATATTTAGAGTGTTTCGTTGTCCACACATCGATGGTATCCTAAGAGAACTACAAACGCGCTCTACCGATTTTGGACTAAGAATTAATAAATCTACAAATGTTGAAGATAAAACTTATTAAAAGTAAGGTCATCAACATCTGTTTCAGCTGAAATCATACAATTCGGTCTGAAAATACACTAATACAAACTTCAATAAATCAAAAGTTACCATTGTATTGCGAGGCAATTATTGAACTGATATTCTGATATTAATTAATTAATGAGCTGAAGCGTTTCCAAAATAAGTTATTGCCCGCAACATAATAAAATATAACAACAAATTAAAATATATCTTATCCTATAACGAACCTCATAGCAAATAGCAAACGATTTCCTCTAAACCAGAAGGTCGTCTGACGCCATCTTAATGTAATATCAAAGAGATTAAATAACACCAACGCGATAAGCTTGCAAAACCCGCCCATTGAAACAATTTAATTTTGAACACAAATAAGAACTTCAATTTCAGAAGCCGTCGAATTAACGAAGATCGAAGTAAATATTTCATTAGGCTTTTAGTACAATATAAGTAACCTTATATTAACTTAGTACCTACCTAGAAGGCTAGGTATACCTATTAAGGTAGGTACTTAGTGAAAAGGTTACTCTATAATTTGTTTCAAAAATTGCGAAGTAGATTATTTATTATTCATTCAAGTGATTTTAAAACTCAAACACGGACTCAAAGATTCGAAGCATTAAGTTCAATTAAATCATTTACAAACACTTTTGAATCGTCAAGGAATAGATCAGTAAGAAAGATGAATTTTTTTTGCACGTCCCAAAGCGTAGATCTCTTAGGAAAAGAAAGTGCAAAAAAAATGTTTTTTGTTTTGATCATTTTAATTATTTAATTAAAATAACATCGAACCTGAATACCTATACGGTACTTATTAAAAACATGAGTGTCAGTAACCCCTTTTGAAAAACAAGCAAAACCGATACCAATATCGTACTGCACAGAGTATTATCTGCAAAGTTATTAAATTAATGCAGTGTTAAATTACATTTCATTTGCCAGCAAAACTTCGTAGACGAAATCTAATTATTTATTTAATGACTATAAAAAGCAAAAAAATATATCAAGCTTGTAACTACACTTCCAGTCGTTGATCCCGTAGTCAGCTTTAGTTACATAAAATATTAGTTTTTTGATTTTATACATAGAATGATTTTGATGCTTATTCAAGTTTTTTTATAGTCCACAAAAAAACATACAAAATAGTTTATTGCTTCATAAGTTTACAAAATAAAGTTTAGTGTTTGGAGCTTCCCTTTAAGCAAGTAATGCCTTGTCTGCCTGAGTCTGTTAGTATTACAGTGTTTTCTCACGAAGGCAAGCATTGAATTTTATGCTAACCAGATCCGAGTGTCATTGCCTTGCAGATTGACTCTACATACATAGTACCCTAAGACAACGACTGTTGAGGCAAGAACCTACTTGGTGGTCAAGTTTACTTAACACTTGATCAGAGCCTTTGGAGTTGTTGACGTTTATCTAAAGTATTCGTTATGAGAAGTTGTTAATTTTGTAAATAAACTTAACCAAGTTACGTAGCAACAATTCAAAAACCAACAAAATAATCCCTGCAAACAGTACTGGAACGCGTCTGACACATGGAACGTTCCAGTACCACAAAACATTAGACGACAGCGCTTTACATCGCTAAAATATAACCCGACCAAGTGAAAATGCTCGTTAGTTTCGTATTACACGTATGTCACTTTAAGTTGATTGAATTTGGTCTTATTTGTTGTTGATTTAATTTTTGCTACGTAACTTAGTAGCGTTCTTTATTTACAAAATTTTATAGCTTCTCGTGACGGGGAATTTAGAGGGCATTTCAGTTGAAGGGTTGATAGTAAGCTGTATCATCATACACCCACTCCCTGTTACAGAGAGGAATCCTGTCCCAGGACTGAGAACATTGTAGGATGATTACGCTTATGTGTATGCATCATCATTATCTTTCTGACCTTGTCCCATATTACTTGGGTTCCGCACAGCACGTTTCAGTTTAAGTAAGGTGGGTTACTCATGTGTGTTTAACCTCCTTATTACGCGGAGTAATTGTTTGTCCAACCGTCGGAGAATGAATGGGAAATTCGAAAATTCTGAGGCTCTAGACAAGTGACATTCTACTAATGCAAGCGTCTCGGTAGCGATTGGCAGAATGTCAAAAATGTATGAGATTGCCAAGCACTATCGATATGTCACCTGATCGAGCCCTTACATTTTGGCATTACGACCGTCGCCTTTCCTAATCGAATGACACTTTCTAGAGCTACTTGCTGTAGCTTATTCCACTCCATTTTTAGGGTTCCGTAGTCAACAAGGAACCCTTATAGTTTCGCCACGTCCAACTGTCCATCTGTCCGTACACAGCTTAGTTCAGATACTCTTAGTATTACAAAGCTATAATTTGGTATGAATATACATATTAATCACGCCGACAAAGTGCTAAAATAAAATAATGAAAATAATAAAATAATAATTCTCCTCCATCCCATTTTGTGGGGTATAGTTGGATAGGCCATTCAAAACTATTACGGGTCTTTGAAAACCATTTTTCTATTCAGGGATCCGTTTGCGTAAAATTAAGCTTTAAATTTCAAATTTTTGTGAGAGTCAAGTGTCCCCCCCTCTGCCAGCTATATGGTTGCTTTTGGATATGTGAAAAAAATCACGTGATTTTTTCGAAAACTGTTGTCAGTCAGACAGTTTTCGAATGGCTAAGTTAATTTTTATCCCTTTGTTAGAGCGATGTTCGGTGTTTTCATTGTTTAGTTTATAAACGTTAGTTATTTTAACTATTTATTTTGGTGTATGTAGCTGTTTATACGGAACCCTCTGTGCACGAGTCAGACTCGCAATTAGCCGGTTTAAAAAAATATATATCTGGTTTATTGTTTGTATAAATAAAGTAAAAATGATTACTGATTAAATAGTCAGAAACAGAAAATGTTTAATGGGCCGACTTATTGCTCAGGGCGATTTGTGCCAGACAGCCTTGGCTTTCAAATTTAATTTTTATTAAACAATACAAATTGTAAGCACATAATTATGAAAGTATTATAAAATCTACAGCCAATCACAATAACATTGTTTACGTCAATTATTCAGGGTCAGAAATTAACTAGCGAAACTCCACAGACGTGATGGGTATCAATCTAACAAGCCGAATTTGTGATACATATATATTAGATGAATTGACATTATATTTGTTTGTGACATATTTTTAATTAATGATCGAAACTCGACATTCTATAATTATTTAATTTATATTCAAGCAATAAAAAATAATGCATTTAAGTGCAATTCGAATAATGTTGGACAGAATGTAGGTAAATTGTTTGTGAGTGTAAATGAAAATGAATAATGTCATTGTCTTCTGTGGTGATATATCAATCTGCCTAGCCTTTTCCCAACTATATTGGGGTCGGCTTCCAGTCTAACCGGATTCAGCTAAGTACCAGTATTTACATGGAGCGACTGCCTATCAACCCAGTAACTGGGTAACACGGTACCCCTTGGCAAGACTGGTGTCAGATCTGAAGCTTCTGACTACTCGTAACGACTGTCAAATATCTTCAAATGACAGCCGGGACCAACGGCTTAACCTGCTTTCCGAGGCACGGAGGAAACTCGGTATGTTGAAATGGTCACACATCCACGGACCGACCTCGTCAAGCGTTGCTTAACCTTGAGGGTCGACCAGTGCGGCTGTTATTATTTAGCCACGAGCGCCTCTCTTCTGTGGCGATATAATTTTATGAGTTAGAGATATGGACAAACATAATTATCTCTAAAATACTGAAATCGCATCACGATTTCGACGATTTGGCCTATTTCAAACGATCACATCGCAAATTGCACGACGTATACAACGCGTTGTTGTCAAGTAATATGAATGCTATGACACGAGTATAACTATGTGGCCTGTTTGTTTTTAAGATCCACTACACAAAGAAGAGAAGTAGAAAAAAAAAATTTAAATGCAAATTTTTTTCGCTTTTTGTTTTTTTTTTCAATATTTGATTCTAACACAATACACATACCCATGACCCATCTGCAGAGTTTCTCAAGTTAATTTAATTTAACCCTGAATAAACGGTTTCCAAATCCAACAAAACGCAACAGTCTACCAGCAGGAATCGGTTCAAAGTAAACATCTAATGTACACGTTTTGAAAGTTAGCTCACAGATGTATATCGAAGCTATATTTCTAATTACCACGATATAGTTCTGAAGTTTAACAGTTCTCTGAGCCCCTATTAACTTCTATCTGCACTTGGGAGTTTTCGATTGTAACTTACTGTATTATGTTACGTTAGATGGCTTTTGTAATGTATAGCTCTCAGAAATATGTGCTTTGTGGAGCAATTTATAGTGGTAGTTATGAAACTTATTTCATTGCTGTGTTATGAGCCGTATAGACAAACGTAAACTGCAATGTCTTCGTTCTAAGCGTCCAATGTTCAACGAAGTGGGTTTAATACAATTTACAAAGTACATAGGTAATGTTGTAGACCGACTTACTTTATATTCATCATCATCACTATTTCATCTGAAAAGGGGGTCTTTCAGGTGAACATAGGCCGTATATCACTCTTACTGTGGTTGACAGTACTCAACCTAAACCATTATTCTGGTGGGAACTACTCTGAAATAAAAGTATGTGAGTTTTCATACTAAATGGTGTCTATTTCGTGAATACATTGATTTGATTTATTAACTCAGCAGCAATTACACCAATGGAGTAAAATCTTATAATAAACTGACACTATACGTAAGTCCAGGTTTACTCACGATGTTTTTCCTTCACCGTTGTCAGCGATGTCCAAGATAAACTAAGAAAGTACATATGAATTTAAAAAGTCACATTGTTACTTGCCCGGATTCGAACCCACGACTTCATACACAAGAGGCAGTCTTAACCACTGGGCCACCCCGCCATATACATAAATGTTACACCCAAACCCTAGCAAAATGCTTGTAAGAAAAATGTATTATTTCAGCTAGATACAAAATAGTTTGCAGATTTTTTTTTATTTTTACTTCAAATTGTCTGTCTTCAGGGACACGTAAGCAAACGTCCGTCTCCACCTGCAAATATTTTCACAAGCTTTTCCGCAATGTCTTTTACAAAGGAAATTCTGAAAATACCTTTGTTTTATTTTTACTTTTCCTCGTAACGTAGATGAAGAAAATTCTGTGACCTTTTTCAACTTTTTCTATTAATATACATTATGTTCTCAGAGAAGTTTTCTCTCGTGTTTATTAGCCTGGCGTCAAGTTAAAAATAAGATGGTACGTCGGGCTTTATTTTCACTTGATTGCGGTGGAGCTCAAAATAAGTGTAATGTTTATTTGCCCAAGTATCGGGAACAGGTTTCAAGCAATCAGAGGACAGGGCTTCAGAGAGAGAAACCTTCAAACAAAACGAGCCGTGTCCAGATATACTGCATTCTGAATCAAGCCCTTGACCCAGCTGCCTAACGAGAGCCTCCTAAGGTGTTGGTCCAGGCTCGTGGCTCTTCAACCATATTGGCTGACACGATTATAGGTACAATAATCGATGAGCCCACAATCCACACGGTCAAAAAACTTCAGTAATTAAAAGCAATTTAAAAACCTAACAAAAAATGTTGTAAAGCTCATAAGGTTCCATGTTTTTACTCAAATTATGAGGATCCTATGACAATAATTTACAAAACTAAGTTCCAAAGCATTACATAAAATAATTCACGTTCATAAACTTGAGTTATTATCAAACGTGCTTTCTATTTAGAAGCACCTACATTGAATAGATCTTCAAATAGTCGTATTTATCTATCGAATATATTTCAAGTTTAAGTCGATACACTTAGATACTCACATAAACTATTCTGAACTAGAATCAATTCATATAATGTTCTATCGTTCGATCACGTTGGCTCGTTTAGAAGAAAATAATTTTGGTACGTGGTAGCTCTTCGTTTTAGAAGTTTTTGTTCCAATTTATTTTGATATACTGGCGCGGCATGTGTCTTACTTCCATGCATCTATATCAATCTGAGATTTGGCCTGCCTGATATCAACCCTACTTGAGAATCCTGTCGTTTGTGGTAAACCTCCATCTTCAGTTTTACTGCTTTATTTCTAGCCAAGTTAAACCAGTGCAAACGTCTTGCAAGTCTTTAAATTTGCACAAATTGTAGATGCAGAACGCCTTCTGATTGGTTTTTCTTCTTCCTTCTTTTTCGTATGAGGATGTGACTGAGGTGTCGAAGTTAATTAAGCCACCTCTGGGAACCCTCAGGCCTCTGACTTGGCTTCTTTATAATAACATTAATTAGTCTAGTCTGATTGGTGACATAGACATATCTAAATCGGACATATCGATTATAAAAGTAGCCTGAAGAAACTGACTACTGAAATGATGACTATCTATCAGAGAAGTCAAGGAGACGAGTCATGGAAGAAGACATGTTGGTTATTTTTATATATTCCATAGGCTCGCTTTTGACCACTATCTCGCTTGACGATAAGCGATGATGTGATCTACGGTGACACACGCTTGCCTAGAAGTAACCTATTCATTCTTGACTTAAAAACCCCCAGGTTATTGCTATTAAGAAGCAAAGATTCCGGCAGGGAATTTCATTCTTTAGCTGTGCGCACAATGATAGTATTAGCAAAACGCTTTGTGCGTATTTTACATGTTTTATTGACCTCATCAAGATACAATTATTTTGGAATAAGGGAAAGAGCATGACGGTCTATGTCTGTTAAATTAAATGCATACCTACTAATGTGTATTCTTGGCTTCATTCAAATGAACATGCGACAGCAAGAAACCATTATAACATTCTTCTAACCGTGGTCAAATACAGATGAGTGCCGATCCACGTCCACTGTATTCTCTTTGTGTAGAATTGATTGAATATTTTCTGCGTTCTAGTGTTGTAGTCGTGGTTTTATCGAGCGTATTTTTATTTTCGACATTGTGAATACTGAAAGAATTTATAATATTATCGTGTTACCAAGCTTCACTATTTTTTGCTAACTTCAAAAACGAGAGGTTATTCAATTCGATCCCTAAAGTGTTTTATTTTAAAATCTTCTTTTAATTTACGTATGAAATAAAGATAAAATACTCTTTTGTACGCATACCAAATAAGTTAGAAGATACAAATATTTATAAAATTGTGAAATAAATCGCGATAAATAAATTGAATAAATAATTTTGAAAAAAATATGTAGTTATTAGATTACATTCCATTTCAACACACGAGATGAAATATATCATTTCAAACCTCAAGTTTAACCAATAAGCACAGACAGGCACAGATAAATAATTCAACTATCCCAAAATTCAACATTACCTCCTTAACTCCAGCCAGCCGTCTTATATTTAGAACAATTAAAGTAATTACCCAGAGGGAGAGATGAATTACTATCTCCGTCTGAAACATCTGCATAATATTACTTCAAAGACAGATTCCCGAATGGGAGAGACAGGCGAGTGAATCTGAATGGGTCTTAGCCCCCTTAGGCCTTGTACGGGGCCTTTACAAGACGTTGTGCGACAGATGGTATTCATCGTCCGAGTTACTGCCAAACTCGTGTACCTATAAAAGCAGAATTTATGGCTGGAACTGTGTCAGGAGCGGTTCGGTTTATTGTTACTAGAGTTTGGCAGCGTGGATGACGTTTATGTATCAATCTGGGCCTGTGTTGTGGGTAGCCAGCTAATTAATACTAACGCTTCTGTGAGGCTCTAGTGGAAGTGTAATTCAATTCTCAATTCTCAATTTTTTATTGCGTACCATAATGTATATACATAGTTGGTAGGAAAATAATTATATAAGTCACAATTATGGACCCTGTCGGGCACAGCATATATAAAGTAGGAGAGAGGAGGAAGGACACTGAGTGTTTAATGTGATAAATTAATTGTATTATTGGTAAGTTTGGGTATTAGTAAGTTATAGGTACTGTTTTATTAATATAGAATTTAAGTTAAGAATTATAATTATTGTTTTATTAATTATATACTCCGTATTATTTATATATTTAGAAACATTTGTACAAAACATTATTTTTTTAATTACAATTAATATTAGTTTTATTTAATCATTATTATTTATTTTATTTAATAATCAACATTTTTATTTATTACGTAATTAATATGTATTTTCATAAGGTAAGTTATTTATTTATAGGATACTCCATGATTATTTAAAAAAAAAATGATAATATATATTGCATTTATGGGTCGGCAGGCGTCTTTAATAGTGAATATTTACGAGTATAGGTACAAATAGATAGTTATAAGTTCCTTATAATTTATCACTTAGGTATTCGTTTATGCTATAGTAGCATTTGCTTACAAGGAAGAGCTTTAATTTATTGATAAAGATATTATATGTGTTAGAATTCTTTATTATTTCGGGTAACTTATTATAGATTTTGATGGACATGACAAAGGTACCACTGGAATGCATGTTTAGTCGCGATTGTGGTAAGTTTAGTCTATTTTTATGTCTTAAATTAATTTTATTTTGTATGTCCTCTCTTTTTGTAAAGAATTCTGAGTACATACGCACAAACTTACAAACTTCAAATATATAAAGACAGGGTAAGGATAAAATCTTTAGTTCCTGAAAGTGGGGTTTACAGCTATCGGTGACTTCAATATTTACTAAGATTCTTATAAGTTTTTTTTGTAGGGTAAATAGCGTGGGTGCATCAGTGCTGTTACCCCATAAGATGACACCGTATTTGAGCCATGCGTAGGCGTACGCGTAGTACGTTACTAGTGCAGTTTTTAAGTCTGTAGTTTTTTTGATCTCACGGAGGGCGTATGAGAATTTAGATATTTTTGCTCTTACTTTCTGAATGTGTGACTTCCAATTTATGTGTGTATCAATGTTTAGGCCTAGTAGGGTGAAATTATCAACTACTTCTAATTTATTATTTTTAAAGCTAAAGTTTATATTTATTGGTATCTTTTGGCGAGGGTGGAATGAAATTATTTTAGTTTTATTGAAGTTAATTTCTAGGTTGTGTTCAGTCATCCAATTTATTGTAGAATCCAGTATGGAATTCAATTTATCATTTAAATTGATGTTATTTTCACATGAGGTAAGTATAGATATGTCATCCGCAAACAGAACACACGGCTCATTTATATTATTAGGTAGGTCGTTTACGTAAACAAGGAACAAGAAGCACCCAATTACGCTTCCTTGTGGGATTGAGGCGGTGATTTGTTTGCTGTCAGATCTGATTAATTCTATTTCATTATTTCTGTTGTTGTAATGTTCGATTTCAACTATTTGTTCCCTATGTTTCAAATAAGATACAAACCAGTCATAACATTTGCCACGGAGTCCTATACTATAAAGTTTATTTAATAATATTTCAAATTGTACTTTATCGTATGCTTTAGTCATATCCAGCAGAAGTCCTATCGCGTATTTTTTATCGTTAATAATATCAAGGGCTTTCTGAATATATTTGTAAACGGCCAAGGTAGTGGAACGGTTTTTCCGGAAACCATTTTGACAATCGTTAAATATATGATATTTTTCACAAAACGCATATACTCTATTACACATGGCTTTTTCGAATATTTTAGAAGCTGTCGGTAAGAGGGCAATAGGGCGGTAATTATTCGGATCAGTTTTTTGTTTTTTTTTATGGATAGGTTTTATAAGAGCTTTTTTTAAGAGATCAGGAAAAGCTCCTTCTTCAAATGATTGGTTTAATAATTTATAGAATGGTAAAGTTAATTCATCTGCACATTGTCTTAATAAGGTAGGTGGAAGTTCATCAATGCCGTGACTTTTTTTATTCTTCAAGTTTTTTATCAATTTGTTCACCTCGTAAGGATCAATTGGGCTGAGAAAATTGAATTCTCTATAGGGCATACAACTGGAGATCCTTTCGGTTTGCCGGTCGAGTTATTCGTAGATTAGGCAACTTATCGCCATTGAAAAGGGAGCAACTGTTCATATAGTTTATTGCATTAATAAATTAAAGAGGTGCTAATTTAGTAGAGAACCAATCGGCCAGTCAACTCGCCTTAGAATGAATAAAGCTCCCGCTACGCGCGTAGACATGCTACGGCGTAGCACAAACGGTGCTACGACTGAAATCTTCTTGGTATTGGAGCTCTTCAAAATAACTGTGACGTGTGCTCATATGAATATATTTTCTCTGGAGCGATCTTTAAAACATAGTTTACCTAAGTAAAAATGATCCAAGATTTTACTCGTCAATATACGGATGCATTCAGGCATCTCACAAACCAAACAACCAGAGCAAATCTCATAAATACACGATATTTATGAGATTTGCTCTCGTTGTGCACTCAACGTGGATGCAGTCAGGCGTCATATTCAAAGAAATGACGCCTAGGCTCTAACCTCATTTAGCGTGCCAGTCGAGCAATCAATCAAGTGTAGCCTTAATCATGTCGAGCTAGGTTAGACGCTTAGTAATGTAGGTTTATTAAAATACTAACTTTTACTCGTAATTTCGCTTATTTGACCTATACTAAAGAAATCGTACACTCGGCTATAATGTTGCTTTTTTATTATTATTATTCATAGGCTCGCGCTTGATGACTATCTGAACTGATGGTAAGCGATGATATGGTCGACGGTGAAACACGCTTGTCTAGAAGTAATCTATTCACTCTTGACTTAAAAACCCCTTAGTTTTAACTATCGACACCTTATCTGCTGTACGCACAATGAAAGTATTTCCAAAACGTTCAGTGTTTGTTCAGAGTTTGGGCGAGATCCCAACCATGTACTGATGGCTCATCGCCGTACCACTTGTATTTCGATGATGGAACAGGCTAGGTGGAATAAGATTATGCAATTCCCTCGCCTTTGTGCCTATAGGCTTAATTTGTTCTGTCTTCTGCTTGGTATGGAGGAAAGTGGAAATTTATATATTTTCCTACACCTCCGTTCTTTTCTGATTAATTTCGTTGCGGATCCAAGACAGTTACTTAGGACTTCGTCGTGCTTCATAACCTTGGCGTCGTGCTTCATTACCTTGGCGTGGTTTTTCTCGTGGTCGCCACTGTTGAGTTGCGGTGGTTTGGGAATAGTGCGATGGGATTGTCCGAAAAAAAAACCCTCGCACACTTCCCGAAATGTAACCGATAAAAAGCCGACAGGGTGACTGACTTGGCATCGATGTTCAAAGCTCTGGAGCTTCGACTCGATAACGATCAGTGCCTCATTACCGATGAACTTTCTTTAAGTAAATGGCAATTGATTTAATACTCTCAGAGTTTATCTTTTACAAAAAATAAATAAATAATTGTAACATTAGTTTCGATAGCGCAAAACTATTCAGGGATGTAAGAGGAATTACAATACTGGTAAAGGAAGTCCGTTTTGAGTGCAGGATAAGCTTAAAAGGTGAAGATTTTATCTAGCATGGGTGTAGATAAAATACTAAAAGCCACTGAAGTTTATCTTAAAGTATTTTATTTTATAAATATAGTTATTTAGCATAGAGATTAACGGCGTTCTTAAAAGGTTAAGGTTAAGGTTTTGTACCTTAAATGTGTGTATCGTTTCAGAACACACCGTACCCACCATACCCCTGGATAAATAATTAAAGTCCTCTGATTAAATACACAGGTAACTCACCACTAATTAACTTACGTAATCAAGCAATCTAATCACCCACATATGTTTCAGAGCCAGTGTGGTTACAGTTTCCCATTACCATTTCTAAGGTATCCACAAACTAGTGAGATGGTTTTATAACTAGTCGTAGACGAGTGGTGTTTCGCTAATCAACTTGAACTGAGTTTCTAGCTTGAGCTAGTTAGGTACCTAAGTTTTTAAAGGATGGTTATAAGAGATAAAAGAGATAATCTTTCGAGTTAACCAAGGGCAATCGTATGTCTAATGTCGTATTAGGTCTACCTGGGACAAACGGCCCAGTTAGGTAGGTCCAACTTCTAGAAAGGGTCACCTTCGAATCGGACTCGGCTGGGCAGCGTTTGGGAAGTTGCGTGGTATCTTCTCGCCTAACTTACCACAGTGTCTCAAGACGAAAGTCTATGACCAGTATGTGTTGCCAGTGATAACTTAACGAACAGAGACGTGGTCGCTCACAATGGACCTCATCAGAAGGCTTAAAGTCACCCAAAGGGCAAAGGAAAGAGCTTTGCTCAAAATTTCCGGTGATCGAATTAGAAATGAAGACATCCGCAAGAGAACCAAGGCTAGCGACATAGCCCGTACAATTGCCAAACTTAAGTGGCAGTGGGCTTTACTCGCAAAACGGATGGCCGTTGGGGCCGAAAAGTTCTGGTGTGGCGACCGCGTACCGGAAGACTTAGCGTTGGAAGGCCTCCCTCTAGGTGCAGCGATAAACTGATCAAGGCTGCGGGAGTCCGGTGGATGCAAAACGCACAGGACCGATCAGTGTGGCGAAGTTTAGGGGAGGCCTATGTCCAGCAGTCAATGTCATTTGGCTGATCAAATGGCTTTTAATATAATTTATAGTAATCTTTTGCTGGATTTTTGGCCGGAAGACGTCCATTGCTGAACGTAGGTCTCATCAAGCGTCATCAGATACCGGTCCTAAGCTTCTTCTTGCACCCAACGCACAATTTCGGTCATGGCAGCCAATCTCACCAGAGACTGATCGTCAATGCTGGAGATATTATATTGTACACACACACAGGTGGGATCATTCTTGCCTTACTCTGATAGTCCGATGTTATAGCAATTCGGCACGACCGGAGAAAAAGTGATCTGTCTTCACGCGTAGTTTTCTTGTTGAAAAGGTTATTCTTATTGCTATGGGTAGTGTACTTATGAAAAAGTAAAACATATTACTTTTAGCATGACATATTATGTCTATAAATAACTTATATGTTTAGGGAATATGTTTTAGATTAAGAGTAATATATCGTAGTTTAGACAACCTACGACATATTGCTAAAAGTATTATTTTTTTGCATATTCCGAAATTACCTACGCTATTTTCTGTACCTTATTTATGTTCACCTACGCAGTTAAGTTTGCCCCTATTTTCTTTTATACAAGTTACTTTTGCAAATAAATAAATATTTACTCTTTAGAGCCCTCCGCTAACTACAAACTTTTTATCGGTCGTTAGTTTGGTAGGCCCTTGAATCAGTATCAAGAAGTATGCAAGTGCGCTCATTAAAACGACTCGGTAATTAATGTGATTTAGTTAATGTGATTTTCAATTGGATGAAGTCTGACCAAAAAGTCTGTAGTTTGTGAGGGCTCTTTATTCTCACGCCATCACACAAAGTTCTATATACAAGTACAACTTGCTAACAACATTGCTAGTGCATATATTTCCCTAACGACATCGTTACGAAGGCGATGCTTGATTGATTTCAGTCGTACCTACAGGCGTTTCCTATTTAATTACTATACCGCTGTGTATTTCAATATGGCAAGTTGTTTAATGTTGAGGTTACAATCTATGTCTTTGAACGTCTACATGGAGCGTGTTCACAGATATTTTCGATTAACCGTGCACAAATCGTGCAATATTCCCGTACTAAAAATAGCGTATAATACAGTCACATCATCAGCCTATTAATGTTCCCACTGCTGGGACACAGGCCTCCTCTCTGTGAGAGGGAATGGGCCGTAATCCACCACGCGGGCCCAGTGCGGGTTGGTGGATGTCACATGTCTTCGAATTTTTGGTTCTAGGACATGCCGGTTTCCTCACGATGTTTTCCTTCACCGTTTGAGAGCAGTGGTGAAGAAATAATCTACACAAAGTAAAGCGCCTGCCTGGGCTCGAACCCACGACTTACAACTTGTAAGTCGCGGCCGATACCACTGGGCCACCACTGCTCGTATAATACAGTAATTTAACTTTATACACAAAATTGTAAGTGTCTCTTACGAACAAATAATTGTCAATTTTACCTCTTTATTAGTAGCTAAGATTAAAATTAATTGAAAATGTATTAAGTTCTAGCAACACGCTAAGGGGACTAGGGTGGCAAATCTTTGTGGTGGTATGGTTCTGTCGCACCCTACCCCAAGGGGCCATGGTAGGAGCTTATGTAAGGAGAAACGAGAGGTTTTATTTTATATTTTTTTTGTTTTTGCTAATCTTTCGTGTCTCCAGTGCGGATCACAAATATATATATTTTCTTTCTTTCTTTACATTTCGGCGTTTACAGACTTTCCGCCATTGCCATCGCTGACTTCTAATAATACTTTTCTAGGACCTTAGATAGTTCCGTACAGCAAAAGTTATTTACTGCAGGACCAAAACCAATAACGTAATAGAACCAAAGAGCACAGTTCCAGTCCAATCTTAATCAAAACTGTTCCAAAACACAATAGATTCAAACAAAGAGACAGCTCGAAGTTTAAATTAGACGCTAGAACTAAACACAGTGAGCTGCATTACGCTTGCAAATGTGCTAAATTATGTGCAATGGGATATTCGAGCTGAGGAATGGCAACTGGTGACTTATAGTGAACTTTGGTAGAGTTATGGTTATGTAGGTTTCACTGTATTATTGGAAGGGTAGGTTTTAGTGTTATTAAGGTTTAGCTCATAACTTGCTTCCAGCAAAGTCGATACTAATACTAGTGTTATTGTAGTATTTTGTTTCACTCTAATCTAAAGTAAAGACGTAAGATGACTCAAGATCAATTTTTTTTTTTTTCCAGTTGGTCGTTTAAAATAGAGGAGAACCGGTAAGAGACAGTTTTACAATTTAGTCTGTAAACAAGGGTGTGTTTTCGCATATTACGAAAAGAGTTATGAATATAAATGTGGATGGATGGAGAGGGAGGGGAAGGACAAATAAAAGATGGATGGGCTGTGTGAGGAGTGATATGAAAGATAAGGAAGTCAGTGACAGTGGACAAGACGGTATGGAATAAGAAAACGTGTTGCACCAATCCCGAGTAACAGGAATATGATGATGATATTATAATACAATGTATTACATATTTATATTTATTTAGCCCACTTTGACACTTTGACACTTGAAAAACTAAAAACTATCGAAGACATGCTAAAAACCTCTTGTCAATAATACCTGTTCAATCTAAACAACTATTAACGTAGTCAATTAGGGCTATCGCGTTTAAATTTGCCGCTTTGGGGCACTGGTGTAGAGTGAGGTCTTCAAAATATAAATTTTCATAGTTTTTTTGCTTATAGCGTGAGTTTGTGAATATGTTCTAAATATCTGCCTTGCCAGATTAAATTTTACCAACTCTACTTTAATAGACTTTTTTTTACCGAAAATATATTCCTCCTTTAGAAAATAAGGGGCAGCGCAAAACTGCAGCATACTCGATTTTATATTTAATCGCACTTCTACGGTATTAGAAATGGTTTTAATTGGAACTTTGCTACTGTGTGCGTTATAAAAAACGTTTAACAGCTATATTTAAGGACCTTACTCGCCAGTGGCGCCAACTGGTGACCACAAAAACGGAAGCCCTCACTGTAAATTTCCCAGCAAATGACAGAAAATGCAACGTTAAAATCGATAAAGAATGTGCAAAACCACACAATATTATGTTTGAGTATGGGCTCAGACTAGAATATAGAATCGGGGAAAATATTTATACAACGTTGTTTGTTCTCTAGATTATGAAATTCTCTACTGTATGCGAGCTTTGCGGCTGCAATAAACGTCAGCAATAGCAATACCTGTTTTAGGCGCGCGAGTGAATTGTTACAATTTAAACCTTATGTCGATGACATAAAACGCAACAAGTCTATAACGACTTCGAGATTTTTGTCTAAATTTGATGTGTTGGATAAAGCGTGAGTAAATCGTTACAATTTGAACCTTATTTCAATGACTTAAAAGACACGACGAGACAATAATACTTGTTATTACATTTTCGTCTAAATATTATGTTGGCTTGGATTTTCGGTAATATTCAGAGTATGATTGTCCCAAGAGTTACACTTTGAGAGTTGAGCGTTTTCAAAGAATGGTATTAGCCCCAGAGAATATCATTTCTCAGGTTTCTCTCCCTGGAGTTTACAGTAAAAGAGTTGATAGCAGAAAGTAAACATATAGCAGTGGAAAGTAAATTGACCTAAAACGCGTGTTATTCTACATTCTACTAATACCATAAGCTAGCTATCGCACGCGGCTCCGCTCGCGTATAATTATACCTGCCCGCTCTATAATGCACTTACACCCCCACTTAACCTTTCTTTATAAATTACTAGCTTCTGCCAGCTGCTTCACCCGCGTGGAAGTCGAAAATTATCTGTGTTAAGTGCTATTCCTGACTATAACCTATCTTTTTGCCAAATTTCATCCATATCCGTACAGCCGTTTGAGCGTGACGAAGTAACACACATGCACACTTACAAACTTTCGCCTTTATAATATTACTGTGATAGAATGTTGTGTGCGTAGAAGAGTCACAAACATCCATCTTCACAAAAGTTCTGTATATTTAGTTGTTTGTTAATCAATAACACCTCAATGGCTGAAAGGATTTACAAGTACCTAGATGAAGTTTAGCATAAGAATAGACCATGCCTTGGATTGGAACTTTGAATATAGGATACTTTTTATCCTAGTAGAACAATCCAGTTGCATAATTGTTGATTTTCACGTGGGCGAAACCGCTGGCAAACCTTAGTTAGGTAATTTATTGATAATTAATAATCTGTGCTTCTAAACCGCAGAGGTACAATATTATAGGTAGGTACAGATACCAGTTCCCGTATTGACCACTTCATCAAACTGATTCTGCGGTTCGATGCAGATACCGCTAATTGAATTAATGCCACTTGCTTATCAACAATTAACAAGCTATTACTAATATTAGTAGGGTCAGCAGAAGAAATTAAGAAGTATCTGTATATTACCAACATAAAGAGGAAATATTTTTTTGTTTGTTTGTACCTAATAGGCTCCGAAACTACTGGACCGATTTAAAAAATTCTTTCACCTATGGAAAGCTACATTATTCCCGAGTAACATAGGCTATATTTTTGACGGTAGCGAAGCCACGGGGGTCAGCTAGTAATAAATATCCTTATAAATATTTTTTCTTTCTTTCTTTCTCGACGGTCTAAGTTAAAATGTTGGTATTTTTTGTTTTCATATCACCGAGTAGCTAGTCCTACTACTGTCTTATCATGGGCATGTCAAGACCCCTGCAGACCCTGCAGTAATAATGATGACATCTCAGGAGAAGGAGCTTTTTTAAAAGTTTCTTTTTTAATAGCATTTATTTTTGCCTCAGGTATGGTTACCCATAGGTAACACTGATCAGCCGTTACTTTCGGTGTGTTCTTGACTATTATTGACCTGTGAAATCAAGTGGTTCTCTTCATCAGACGTATTCTAGAAAATGTATTCTTATTTTATCTAAAGACC
The DNA here is from genome assembly GCA_949775005.1 of Orthosia gothica. Lineage (NCBI taxonomy): Eukaryota > Metazoa > Arthropoda > Insecta > Lepidoptera > Noctuidae > Orthosia > Orthosia gothica. The sequence goes on along the minus strand of OX459037.1, from coordinate 27,476,639 downwards.
CTCTATTCAACATTTCAATTATAAAGTTTCTCATAAGACTTTGTTACTGACTCGGCATGAGGAGAATCTTTTCAAATGTGGCATATCAAGAGTCTGTTTTTATAAAAGAAAATGTCACGTGAATGCAATTCCAGATTCATTGTCATACCTTCAAATTGAAAGTCCATTCAACCTCATCTGAAAGTTCATGATATTCATGCACTGATGACGGTAGACATCAGACAGCATTGTTATTGATTTGAGAGTTTTCAGCTTAGAATTTTCTAGACTCTTTGATTTAGCTGCCTGAAAAAACATTGCCTTCCCGTATATACCTTTGGAAATCTCCTAAGAAGATTTGGAACCATTCATTGTAACTGACTGTTGGTATACCCAAATCTGCTGTATACCGTGAATCATTTTTTATATAAAATGTTCTGTATACGTTTTTTGATAATAGAAACATTTTGACGTCTTTTGTTGATTAATGCCCCGAAAAATTCTAGATAAAGAAAGAAAGAAAGAAGAATTAAAATTTATTTAGCATTAGAACTAACATAAAACACGCACACTACACAGACACACACATTGCAATAAAAATGGTATGCTAAATAAAAGAGTGTGTGGCGTGTCACGGCCGCGCTAAAAATGGCAGTTGCAATGAGATATGCCGAGGCTGTCTCACTGCAATGGAATGACTTTGGTTTTCTAATGAATCTTTCAAAGGCAGAAAAATGATTTGATTAGTATTTATACCTAGGTATTGCAGTAAATAATAATGCTCCCATTTGTAATAAAGAAACACAAATACATAGTAAAACCTTCAAACTTCAGCTTGTTACTGAATAACAAGTTTACAAAGTTAATAACAAACAACCCGAAACAATAAAAACAGTCGATAATATCTTCATATATTATGTACAACTGTTGCCATGACCACCTTTTATTTAGCCGAACCACCCTTTAAATTTAAATGCTGGCACGACTCCCAAGTAACCTGGTTTCCCTACTTTATATACTGGCGGCATTTTAAGTACATTCGGTGGTTGCGTGCGAGGCTACAGTTCACGAAAAACGTAAACCGTTTAAGGCTCTGCATATTATATAAGTCTGGAGCATCGATCGTTGAAACGCCAATCACGACGACTTATGTATGTATATGTGGTGACTAGTTTTTTGGTTACAAATTTGTCTCCGTGGGTCTGCATGGGTAATTTTTTATCTGTTATTCTTCTACTTAGCATTGGTATTAAAAGCGATCATCAGTTTGATTTTAAATTTCACAAACTAACTTTACGGAATTATTATTTGTCCTCTCTTACATAGCTCGGTCTTCGTCATAGTTATTATAATTATTGAAATTTCAGTTTCATTTAGAATTTGGTATTTATTATAATATTTATTAGTTTATTGTTTTATAAATTATTTATGTATTTTATTAGTTAAGTAGTTTATTAATATACGACTTTAATTATTGTACACCACTGTTGTGTCCTTTTAAACCCAAAGGTTGACTGGTAGAGAATCCTTGCTGCATTAAGTCCGCCTATGTATCAGCATTGTACATGAAGTTTAATTAAATAAATAAGCGTACTAGGAATTAGTCTAAACAAAGTGACTTTTTAGTAGCGACAACTATTGTCAAGAGGATAGGAAAGGTGTCGCCAGGTCAATCCTAATTATCTATTATTATATGATTATCCTATTTTGGATAAATTTGAATAATTCAAATAAAACCTTACTTTGAAGAATTATTAACATACCAAATTTCGAGTTGACTCAAGCCCTGTATTTTGACAATCTTTTTGAAAACACAAAATAATGGTCAAAATACTAATTCATGTTCATATCATCAGTAGTTCAGTCTGTTATCTTTCAAGCCAATTAGCAAGTCACGAAACTGCTTAACAAAGAGGTATCTGTACCTTCCTCGTAGATATACTTGTTCGTAAAGCTATGTATATATTGTGTATACAGAAGATTTTGAACAATCAGTGTGCGTATAACGTAGCAACCGCTGCAAATACACGAAATTATATGCAGAGAGTGTTTCACTTCGCTTGTTGAATAGTAATCTGGTGTAAGGAAGTGGCTTGTCTCGGAGTACCGGGAAATTGTATAGAACTATGTATATTTGGGCTTTGGAATGAACAAGGAAGATTAATTTGATCGCATTTTGGTTTGTATTGTCGTGGTGTATTGATGGACGGGATAGAGCTACTTAATTAAACTATGCAACTATAGGTTACTAATCAATCTACCCACCATTTTCCCAACTGTATAATGGGCGGCTGCCGATCTTTTTGGTTGTAGCCAGAGCGACCGAATTATATCAATAATCTTAAAGTTGATTAGAAGCTTAAAGCATGCTGATATAGGTGCCTTTTTGATCTCGCACGGGGTTTTACTTTTTATTATTGTTTAATTTTTGGATGTTGCTTATTTCTAATGTCTCCTGTGCGGGATAACAAATAAATATTTTTATATAAAGGTTATATATGGGTGAACTGTACACATCTGCGCATCTCTTTAGAGCGTACCAGCCGGCGTGATGTTATGTTATGAAATAGCGTAAACATTTAGCAGATACATGCGATATCAGCAATCCCGAGAGATTTGCAGTTGTTTATTGAAGAGTTCTGTTGTATATCTCCGAAGTTTAGTAAAGAGTTTTGAGATGACACACATAAAAAAAATACAGTCACAGATAGGCACACCCCATGCTCACCTCTCCCTTCGCGCCTCCAGTTTTATATACACTCTAGGGGTAGCAGCTAAAGACTACGTGAAGTCAGTGTGTCCCAATTCAGTTTTGGAATAGATTCGACGAGAGAAAAAAAAAATTGTCTTCCCGCATGAAAGCAAAGTAATAACAAGCAAAATAGCTAAATTATAGAATAGAATACTCTTTATTATGTACACCATAAGAGTTACAGAAAGTATAGATGAAGAAAACATTACACTGGGTAACACAATGGGCGGCCTTATCGCTAAAAGCGATCTTTTCAAGTCAACCTTTGGATGGATTTTAAAAATGAAAGGAAAGACAGTACTGTAGGTAGACTTTGGTGTACTACTTATATAAAAATAAATACAATATATTAAACGTTACTTATAGATTTTGAATATATATATATCATATTATATATATATATTCATTTAGATATATATATATATATATATCTAAATGAATATTATTTTCAATGTGCATTATATAAAATGTTCATTAGACCATTTAAAATTAAGTAAAATGAAATTATATCAATAATTCATTATATCATTTGATCGTTATATTAAACGATGATCATTAGATCTTTTGTTATTATTTCAAAAGTTACCCACTCCTTCCAAGGACCCCTGCTAACTGCCTTATTACCTGTCAAAGACCCCTACTAACTGCCATAAATATCTTCCAAAACCCTTTTCCTTTACATTTCTGTCTACACTTGCCCTCCAATCTATCACAGCCTAATGTTTAAACTAATGAGCTGACACAGTGTAAATAAACACCCATGTAGCTGTGATTAGCACTTTATGACGTGGTATGAATAGTTACGAGGCTGTGACTAGGCGTAATTAACGCTCGACTTGTGTTACAAACTCGCGTTTGTAGGTTAAATTGAGTTAACTGTGTCAGTTTTTCACTGTGACGCACTGAACTGTGAATAGACAGTTTGAAATTAAACGTGTAACTGGTAACTGCTACTTTGGTTGGTATGATGGTGGGGCTATTCAAAGACAAAATCATGTAAACACTCAGTGTTTAATGTAAACACTAGATGAACCAATGCCCTGGTTATGACTGTGGGATCAGCTGGATGTGAGACACAAGACTGATGGATATAGCGATACACAGTCTGCTGAACATTGACCTCCCCGCCTATGTTCAGCTGTCTGAAATTATGACTGGGTCACTCGCTATTTTTTTCATTTCATTTTAGTCTGAGGTGATAACACAGTGGTTAGGGATTTATGCGTTATCTGTGAGTGAATTTAAGTTTTATTTATTGTATAATTTCGATTCAGGGTGGCTTTATGAACATGGGTTTCTTTTCAGGACAGGTCCACTCAATCTGGCTGGTTCTTTCCTCAAAAGACCATTTCAGACATCTGTCTACATGGTCTTCACATGATCTAACCAAGATTTTGTCAGGACTTTAAAAGAGACTGTGACCTCTGAGTTTGTTTCGGCCTTTCTTCTCTGAGTAGTCAGATAGGAAACGCCGACCTCATCTAGTTTAAAAAAATATGATCGAAATGTAAAAGTGTTTGTAAAAACCAACTTATAGAAATAAAGTCATTTATCATTTATTTTGTTCATCTGCCGGAGTCTGCGTTACCTGATAGTTAAAATCTAGGGGTATTTTCATCATCATCAGCCTATTAATGTTCCCACTGCTGGGACACAGGCCTCCTCTCTGTGAGAGGGAATGGGCCGTAATCCACCACGCGGGCCCAGTGCGGGTTGGTGGATGTCACATGTCTTCGAATTTTTGGTTCTAGGACCTGTCATGGTTTCCTCACGATGTTTTCCTTCACCGTTTTGAGAGCAGTGGTGAAGAAATAATTTACACAAAGTAAAGCGCCTGCCTGGGCTTGAACCCACGACCTACAACTTGTAAGTCGCGGCTGATACCACTGGGCCACCACTGCTCAGGGGTACTTTAGTCCGAGTGAATAGGTTTCTTCTTGGCAAGCGTGCTTCACCATCGAACACATCATCAGGAGAGATAATAGTCAAGCGCGATCTTAGATATAATAAAATAAAAAGTTGGGTAAACCTAAAAAAAATTAGGTCCTACACAATAAACCTCCTCGTATCACTGAATGGTTTAGGTATTTGTTGTTTTGTTCATTGGTCTCGTCATTTACCAGCGAGTTCTTTTTGCGGTCGAAAAAAGTGTGTTGTTTTTTCATTTTTCCAACCACAACGAACTTTATGCTGTCGTTAGCAGGCTGTGGGTATAGGTAACAACATAACTGCGGCCAATTTTCTAGGAATTGAGGCTGGCCGTATTTTTTGGTCATTTAAAAAGGTTGGAAAAATTGCGCGGTATTTCAATTCGTTTACCTTCGTGTAGGCACGTTTACTGTTTTCCTTTTAGAAAAAGTTTTGTTACATATCGCGAAAGTTCTGTTTTAATTTAGACTTTGGTATTTCACAAATTTCCAAAACCGAGAGGAATGGAATGAAAAATGGGAGGTTTTTGCCCCGTAGTGGGACAGAGCATTCTAAAAATAAATAAGTAACAGGTATTTATAAGCGCTATTTTTAGATATCCTATCTATACTATATACTCTGGTTAAGATGAAGGTACAATATTGACTAACAAAGCACTGACAGCGCAATCAACTGCAGCAGCAGTGAAAGGTTTATGTACGCTCTGATCTAATCTTCTAGTCCTATGACCTTGGATATTTTATTTTCTCAAACTATCTTCACCTATACTAACTCAGTTAAATCGATGTACAAAAGTTGAAACATTCTTTATCGAATTTATTTCATTTTTTTTCGTTGAGTAGAGGGTAGCCTTAAAAAAATGCTGCTTTATTTTGTTAGTTAACATTGTGTGTATGTTAAAAATGGCTGTAGTATATAGTTGATAAAATTTTAAAACAACTAGCTTTTCCTCTTGCCTTCGCTCCCTTGGACCCCACAGGACCCGTTTTAGGGAAAAAAATTGCCTATGTTACTCAAGAATAATGTAGCTTTTTACTGATGAAACAATATTTAAAGTAAGTTAGGTAGTTTTTTAGTTTATCCATTACAAACAAACTTACAAACAAATCTTTACTGTTTATAATATTATATAATGCAGATTGTTGACATCTCAGATCAAATAAAAGTGAAGATGGAAAGTTGCAAACAACAAGGTGACGTCGGTGAAAACTATGCCTTGCCGTATACATACACAATTACACGCACATCCGTACAACGAAACTACGCCTTAGCTTGTCAATGAGAGATGTCAAAGACAAGCTAAGGCAAAGTTTCACCGACGTTCCATCATGACTTTTATTTGATCTGAGGTTGACATTATAAAACAATAGTTGCCATTGCGGGTAAAAGCAAGGCGAAGTTGGCATTAGAGCATGGGGATTGGCACAACAAAATAGATGCTTATACTTAGAAGAAGTGGACAAGGTCGGGCTGTAGATGATGAGCTGTAATATATATTTGCTATATGTAATTTTCATTTGACCATTAAAATTACAATAAGTTTTTCAGACCTTAGCTTCAAAACTAGATTTAGAACAAAGCTTCAAAACTTCATTACCAGCGACCACACACAGAATCTGGTCATAAAATTTTCTTAATAAAAAAATAAAATAGAAGTGGCCAGTAACTAAAACGTAATAAAATAAAAATAAACTCCGTCACTAAACTAGCATGGAAAAGAAAATAAAAATAAAATATCAACTGCCAAGCCGCATATTGCCGTAAACTAAGTTTTATTTCACTCTAGGGTTCCGCATTAATTTCAGAAAACTTTATTATACGGAACAGCTGCGATTACCCGGTTTGTGTCGTGATGTGAATAGTTATAAACTTGAATATGTACTGATTGCTATGTAGTTTTGGAAAAGTACAGGTTGTGTTTATTTCACAAATAAGGGGGGGTTTTCTAAAAAATAAGGGCATACAATATTATTTTGTGCTTTGGGATACGCTTTAAGTTGTTATTTGTGAATTATCACTAGAATAGGGATGTTAACTGCAAATTAGTTTTTTGTCCGTCAGTTAGATTAATAAAAAAGATTGGACACGTATTTTTTCTTGTAACACGTAAACATAAAGTCACGACGATATAGTGCGTTCAAATATCGTGTGACGTCACGACGTTAGTGCACTTTAAACTGACATAGTGACGTCACAAGCCCCACTCCTGAACTTTGATGCGCTTTATCTTTGTATTTTTTTATTGATTTGGTAAAGCACAAAATATTTGTCCAATATTATTTGATAATCTCACTGATGCACTAAATACAATTATCATTTTTCTAACCAGGAAACATCCCTATTATGAAGCATTCACTATTTCTACATAATTATTCCCGAATATCAAAGTATTATTGGGGAAGGTTGCGGGCATGCGCTGGATGCGAAAGATGTCCTCTGCTGGACATAGGCCTCCCCCAAGCGTCGCCATATTGATCGGTCCCGTGCGTCTCGCTACTAGCGGATCCCCGCAACCTTCACCAGGTCATCGGTCCACCTGGTGGGAGGCCTTCCAACGCAACGACATCCGGTTCGCGGTCACCACTCCAGAACCTTTCTGCCCCATCGGCCATCCGTTCTGCGAGCAATGTGCCCTGCCCACTGCCACTCAAGTTTGGCAATTCTTTGGGCTATGTCAGTAACCCTGGTTCTCTTACGGATCTCTACATTTCTGATTCGATCACGCATGGAAACGCCGAGCATAACCCTCTCCATTGCCCTTTGAGTGACTGTAAGCTTTCTGATAAGGCCCATTGTGAGCGACCACGTCTCAGAGCCATATGTCATCACTGGCAAAAACGACATACTCAAACAAATCAGCTTGCAGAAACTGAATATCAAAATTTTACCAGCAAACGTTAGCTAAGCTTCTCTATAAAACATTTTATATTCACAGCAGTTGCGACAACTTTATGACGTGTTGTGAATGGGAACACTTTTACAAGCTCTAAGCGCAATTAAGGGAGGTCTACACGGAACAACAGCAACGGAACGTGTTCGTTCCTGCCTTAATTGTTTTCGAAACGGCGCTTTTTTCTCTTGAAGCACATGCAAAGTTACTTTTAGAAATAAATAGTGTAGCAGGGTTTTGTTGGTAATTTTAGTTTGCATGTTGGTTGAGTAATGGGAACTCCATTACCAACCTTTATGAGAAAAGCTTGATGTTATTTGTGATAAGAAAGTTGATTAACTCGATGATTGATTTTAATGAAATTTCTAAATAATACTGAACTACACTCTTTGCGCTGTAGCATGGTGCGGGTGACAGTTACAATAAAAAAATATACGCATATACTTATACGCATATTTTGCAGTTTAACGTCATACAGGCAACTATGGTATATGGTATAACGTTAAACTACAAAAAATGCGTATACGTATATGCGTTTTTTTTTTATTGAAACTGTCATCCGCACCATGCTACATAGACCGATAGCGCTAGGTTTTGAGGTTTCAAAAATATTAAAGTTGTTTGTGTTTCGCATATAGTTTCCAGACCATTTGCCCAACCTAATACCTTAGTTTGTGTCATCCTAGGTATTTGCATAGGTAGAAATTTAGGTATTTGTCTTTTCGACCAGTATTGGACGAAAAGAAAATTAGAGATGAAAATTTTACTTTCACGATAATAACGAAGTAGTAACTGATGTACCTAGGCATTTTGTGTCACATCTATCCACGATAATCCTAATACTTAACCAATACCTAACATGTCGGCCAACTAGCTCAAAAGAATATTACAATAGGTTAAATGGGTGTTACGCGTTTTAGAGTACTGATATCTGTTGGTTAAAATATTTTGTGTCGAATTCATCCACGACTTTCATAGATATTTTATTTTTTTATTACAACACCCTGTAAAATCCACAAAAGAAAATGCAAGTTATTAGAGTTTACGTGTTTTTGATTATTATGGTGTAACAAAACACTGTGCATAATTTGTGTCGTTTTTATCCACGAAATCTTATTATTAAAAAAAAATACTAGACTTCTTCGCACGAAGGGCGAGCGCGGAGAAAAGCGCGGGAACGCGCGCGGCGGGTGCCGGCCAGCCAGACTCGCGGCGCGAATATTTATTTACATTAGGTCTTTGCAAGTTGCAACAAACAAGTGCGTACGTTATTTATGATGTATTTGATTGATTAAGGCGGTATCCCGAGCAAAACGCCACGCAAGCCGTTTTTTGTGATGTTTTTAGGAGCTATCTACTCGTTATTTAAAAAGAAATATCAATTAATAAAAATACATTAAATTTCTACATAATATTGATTCTAAAATGGTAGAATTAGTTTTTTTTTTAATGTTGTATATATTTCACTTATGATATTATGCACTATTGATATTATGCATCTCCTCGTAAAGTATTCATTAATTATTTTTTGTACTAACACTAATGGATAGACAATTTAATAACGAATATTTTTGTCAAAAGACCAAAATTCGATTTTATAAAGATTTTATTCTAAAATCTGGGCGTATTCAATACTGTAATTCATGCGCCACCAGTGCCGCTAGACCAATAGGAATGCTCATATCGCATGCCGATTTTTTGGTCAGGGTACCGTCTTAATACACACTTGCACTAAAAACTTAACTTAGAATTAGTTGCTAACACGAGGTTAAATTGACATTAATGTATAACAAACTGTCAATTTAACCTAGTGCTAGCAACTAAATCTGAGTTAAGTTTTTTGCGCAAGTGGGCCTTAACAGTTAGTTATGAAGCCGTGAAAGATTAAAATGGAATATAATCTAAATATAATAAATGTGTTATAGCGACACCCAATATATAACCCAATACAAAGTAACTCAATATGGCATGGTTTTCAACACAGTTTTTTTTTTTGCAAGGTTTTTTGTTTAACAACTGCAGGCATAAGTTGTTCTGTACAATTTCAGGTTTCATGTTAATAATTTTAATTGCTTTCTCAGTTTTAATAAAACCACTGCAAGTATGATTTTTGATTTGATATGATTTTTGATGTACAGATTTTAAGTTTAATATGAAATTCATTGTAACTACCGTTACAATGCAAATTGTCCAGAATCCAGACCGATACCAGTGGTGTCTAATCCCATACAAAGAAACCGAGCCGACGTACTTTACTGATTATACTGATTATTTTCTGTACACCAATAGCGTTTGGTTCCGTTATACGGATAAAGAGGGTGATCTATCTATCGCCGTGGAACGGCACCGAACGCGATCGATTTACAAAAAAATAATTGGTATAATCAGGTGAAAACGCTAGTTACGTCGGCACGGTTTCCTAGTATGGGATGAGGCATCTGTATGTATATAATACTAGATTATATTATATGTGTCGCTACTCTGTGTCGACAAGTTTACCTTGGGTAACGGCTAACTTATGTCGGAAAATAAGGCCTTCAACAGCGCTGCCAAGTCCTGCAAAAAGGTGTTGCAAAGGTCTCGGTCCGACCACATTACTAACATGCCACTTAACTACAGTCGAATAGGGACATAACTTGCGTCTTACCCAGTAGGTAATAAAGAGTTTCGGTCCCTGGGTAAGTCGGTTGAGTCGAACTTCTGCCATCCCTCACTACCACCACTGCTGAAACCCGACTTCGCTGAGGAGAAGGCAAACTTATTTGCCTTTTTTTGCGGAATCTTTGCGTCTGCAATCTGGTGATGCGTGGCCCCTTATTTCTCCTGGTGGGTGTGAGACATATATGTCGAACATTCGCATCACCAGAATAGTAGAGTGCTGGGCAACCTCGACTTGAACAAAGCTAGTGACCCCGACGGTATACTAGCACTTGTTTTTAAAACTTATGCGCTTGAACTGTCTACGATCTGGACACTTCTATTTCGCCTTTCGTATGAAACTGGAAAAGTGTCGAATGCTTGTAGGTAAGCTAACGTACAAGTCCAACAAGGACAGTTAAGCTGATCCGGCCAATTACAGACCTCTACGTGTGCTTAATATTAAACTCTTGGCATACCTAGAAGCTAATGACATCCTAAGTGATTGCCAATACGGCTGCCGCCGAACTCGTTGTATGCCATTCACATCTGGAGTGAGGCAATCGAAAGGCACGGGGAGGCGCTTGCCGTCTCCCTCAAAAACTCGAAAGCTTTCGATAGGGTCTGGCACGGAAGCCTTATTAGTAAGCTTCTTTCATTAGGTCTGCCTGGTGATGGTATGTGTGATTGAATTGTAGAATTCGAGTGGTTATAGATGGGTGCTCGTTGGACCAATTGGATATTAATGCTGGGGTCCCTCAAGGGTTGGTACTATCAGCAACGTTATTTTTGCTGCATATAAATGATCTGCTAAAAACTTGGGCATGCAGACGACAGCACTGTTGCTGAGAGGTACTTGTCCTTTGTGAGGCTGTGATGGAGCGTTTGAGCTTATCCTTGAAGCCAATATACAAATGTGGTGATGCCAATTTGGCCAGGTTCTATGCTGCTAAAACCCAGGCGTGTCTTTTCTCTGTTAAAATGAGCTAATTCCACTCGACTCCTTCCTTCCGAGGTGTAAACGTGCCAATAATGGACCATCTTGAGCTTCTTGTCGCAACTTTTAACACGATCCTCAATTTTGGGCCATACATTGCGGCAAAGGCTCAGCTGGCTGCTATAAAGTTGGGTATCCTCGCAAAGGAGAAAGAGGAGGAGAGGGCTATGCTCGGAGTTTCCTTGCGTGATCGAATCAGAAATGTAAAGATCCGCAAGAGAACCAGGGTTACCGACAAAGCCCGAAGAATTGCCAAACTTAAGTTGCAGTGGGCAGGGCACATTGCTCGCAGAACGGATGGCCGTTGGGGCAGAAAGGTTCTGGAATGGCGACTGCGAACCGGAACGTTGCGTTGGAAGGCCTCCCACCAGGTGGACCGATGACCTGGTGAAGGTTGCGGGGATCCGCTGGTTACGAGATGCATGGGACCGATCAATGTGGCGATGCTTGGGGGAGGCCTATGTCCAGCAGTGGACGTCTTTCGGCTGATATGATGATGATGATGATCCTCGCAAAGGTGAGACGGTTCTTCACGCCAGAACAGTTTTTCAAGTTGTATCAAGCGCAAGTTCGATGATGTATGAAGTACTTATCTCATTTCTGGGACGGATCTGCCGAATACTAGTTTGATGCACTTAAGTTGATAAAAAAACTGGCCAAGAAGCTCATCAGCGATGAGGCACTGGTAGAGTCAAAGCTCTAGAGCCTTGAACATCATTGCCAGCTTATCGGTTTTTTATCAGCTGCCTTTCGGGGAGTGTGCAATGAAATTACATGATCTCATTCCGCCTAGCTCGTTTCGTTCCATTCCCGTTCGTAGAACATAGAGCAGTGATGGCCCAGTGATAACAGATTACATAAAGTTAAACCAATGTGTAACTAAAGTTACAATGTTATTCATATTGGGTGTCGATATGTGGTCTCATACTGGACGTTAATACAGTGATTGTTAAAAAAGGGGATTATTAAAGTTCATAGAATCGAGCATTGTAAGGGATGGCGGAAAAGCCGAAAAAAAGTCCTTGTTTTAAGGACCGTGATGAAATAAAACTATACATAATCACTATCACCACACATATCTGGAGTTTTTTTTTCACTTCGTGTATTATTTGTTTTGCTAACTGTACACTACCTACTCGAAGCGTGGCACGGGATATTGAGAAGCAGTATAACGAAAAAGCGGTAGGTAGGTAGGTGTATCTACCTACCTACCGCTTTCAGGTTCAAATTGGAAGCGAATCGAAGCGTCAATCCAAGAAAATAATTGACCCTTTGAATTGACCACATTGACCGTCTTCTAAGCATGGACCATTGACATTCGTAGGTAAGACAGATTGCAGACGCATGATTTGCATAAAATTCCCACGTCATTATTTTTATCTCTATAGGTTACAAATTTGTGCATTACGCAGCGGAGATAAGAATCAATCAATACTCAATATAATAGTTATGTTATTTATTTATATTATGAACGCTACGCATCTAAGAAGAAATCGTACCGAACGAACGTGTGTGCATGCGTATGCCGCCTGGCCTCCTGCGCCCGGCCTCCTCCGCCCGCTTCGACCGCTACCATTGTTTCATTGTTTTTGTGTTTTATTCATATAAAGGTACATATCGTGCATGAAAATGACACAAATTTACAATGTCGATTTTTCATACATTTATGATATTGATTATGTTAACTCTAATGATTGTAATATTTTTTTGAAGCTACAAACGCTTGGAAAAACAAAATAATTAAAAATCTTAAAATTGCGTGGCCTAATTTGGCACAAATTTAATTAATAGGGATATGTAAGTGATCTGAGAAAGGAAATAGTAATTTCATAAATTGTAATATTTTTTTTGCACTATTTTTACACACTGACCCCTATGCCAGTTTGCACTGGACGAATATGACACAAATTGGGTTTACACACTCCGCAGACTATCCTAGATATGATAGCATAATTATTTTAAACTTTAATTTAATTTTGCCAGTTTTGATTTGAATAAAAATAATCAACCACAAATCATCGAATTACTGAAAATGCAAGTAACAGATGTGACACAAAACGCAAAAATAAGCTACATAGGTACGACTGTATCCACAGGCAAGAAATAAGCAACTTTAGATTTTTTTTAACTTATGACATCAAAATAGCCTAGCGCTATCGGTCTAACAGCGCAAAGAGTGTATCATGTGACAATTCAAAGGACAAAGCCTTCTTTAAGAATAAAAAAAATATATAGTGACCGTGATCAGTGTGCATAACTATTAAGCCCATTTGTACCACAATACAACAAATAACTACGTTATTTTTATTCGTAGTATTTCGGTACTTTAAACATGTTTCAAACTTAATTCTGTATCTGTCATAATCTAACGATTGACAGAAAAAAAACGATGTTTAGAATTAGTTTATCGGGCGAGTCTCAACCTTCTAGGCAAATTGGTTAGTGTATAATAATTTCTTCAGCATTCAAAGCGACTTCTGTACTACCATCATAACAATCTACAATAGCACTATAAACTTTAATTCAAAACAATTCAAAAGCGCCTCATAATAGAAACATTTAATTAATAGCAAAGGAACATTTTCCGGAAAACATAAGCTCGTAGTTCAGATGTCAGAAAATAAACGCCGTAAATATGACCCGAAACATCAGAAGTACTCTAGTTAAAGTATGCAAAGCTCCTTAATTTTAACCTCTGCTACGTTCTTGAGAACCTAAAAACACCTCTATTTTTAGAACCATAAGGACTACAATTCTGTGAGAAAACTAGCGTAGTATATTGTTCCTTGGGTCGTCGGTGTAAATCGACTTAATTTGTAGCAAGTATTTCTACTTGAAACCTTGTCTAAGTGGACAGGTCTTGTACTAAATATTTCTTTTGTACGTAATTATTTGGAACGGGTTTAACAAGACCTAAGTATTCTAGCATAAGAACAGCGAAAGGTCGAATACCGAAGTTCCTAATTAGGACGCTATAATGACCAAAAGATTTGTTAAGGCTCAAGTCAGACGTGAAAGTAGGCGCTAATAAGTAGAAAAGTATGGTGTCCATTAAGCTTGTTTGTTAGGAGAAGCTTGTCTAAAAGTATAGGTACTATAAAGAAGTAAAACTTTTAGATTGTTTGCAGAATCTTTGGAAATACATATTGAACCGGTTGCACTATTGCTAAGTGTCATAGAGTACATTTTATTTCGAGAAATGCCTAGTTCTTGTGAGGCAAGCAAAAGCTGAAAAGCTAGTCTAGGTACTATAAAGGCATTAAGTTAATCTCAACCAGAAAATAAAGCGAAAAATGTGCGGAGAAATGAACGCACCCCATGATTAAAATCTCAAAGAAACTGTGCAGATTGCTGTAAAAATAAAACCTTACAATCTACAAAGGGTCTGCTGTCATTGTAACAAACCTCTTCCAAACAAAATTTATTGCCCCACCGATATTGTTCGGTTACATTGAAATGAGACTATTATCCGCTTAATGGTTTTACCAAATTGCTGATAGGCAAACTTGTTTCACAATAAATAGGGGTAATTTGTTACCCGACCCCAGCTCACTGGAGCGACCTATGAACTTGATCAACTTGCCCTTATAGCCTTGGGGGTAAGGCAGAGTAAAGGTATACTACCGAGCAAAGCGGCTACGGACGTCACTATCGCAGCAATGCTGGAAATTCACGGTAGGAATGTCTTAAGCGCCGTGTCTAACGCGTCGCTAACGCATTTACTTAAAGCACTGTAAGGGACAATTAAATACTCATGGCACGACGCAATTTAAATTGCTTCGAGCCGCCGCGTCAGTGTCCCATTGTCACTGCTTTAGTAACGCCAGAGCCGCTCTACTCGGAAGTGAGTCTTAACAAGGCAACATCCCACGGCCCATTTACGTGAAATATGGCCTCAACAAAAATTGCTTCTATTTTTTCAAGCAAAATCAATCACGGGAAGTTTGTAATGCAAAGTTATTTCGACGATACTTCCCGTTTGGGATTTAATTTAATTTTTAATTAACTTTAAGAGGCTATTTCTTTGCTGACCTTGGTTCGAAACAAGAGGGTTTAGCTCGTGAGTTGTTACTTTTGTTGGGTCGTGTTTACTTGGGCTAAGAATAGGCTATTATTTTCATCCCTTTTATGTTGTGAGAACGCCACGTGTATGGTTTGTCAACATATTGTTTTCGTTGCTCTCTGAAAATATTTTTTATGAAAAATCGTTGACAAATTCTTTTTTTATCACCTATGGATATTTTTTGTCAAAAGGAAGACATGGTTATAAACATCGTAAAGAAAAATCTTTTTTTGAATCACCTACGGATTTTTTGTGTGTAAAGAAAGAAGGTGAAAAAGGCAGATCATTTTTATATACCAGAGCAAAATAAATTACTCAAAGTCAAACCATTCAAGTAACCATTAATTTCAATTAGATCAGTACTTTTGGAAGTAAAGAATTCACAAAGAGAATATTGTCATTCATCATTGCTTCCTCAAGAAGAAACAAAGTTAGTTTCCATGGCAACACAATGTAATACGTTGCAACGCCAAACTTCGTCTAACGTCGCAAGAAACTTAACATGTAGTAGTGTTTCAAGTAAAAGTAATTACAAGGACTGTTTCATTATGTCGCACATTTAACTACCTTCCGTCGACTTAATGCCGAACTGTTTCGTTTGCCGCACTATTAATTGCCTTCACACTGTCTCCAAAATGTTTCTTGCCGCCAGTTTCTTCAAATGCTAGGCGGTGTTTTCATCTTTGTATGCGCTAGAGAGCAGTTCGCGTGAATGTCTTTTCAAGAACTTGCAAATGCTTTGAATTCTCTCACAAGAAACTTTGTAAGTTTTGCTATTTTTAACTGTACATTATGGCGTGGCCTTTGTGACCTTTATTGGGCAATCTGCAACATTCATAATATGACTTAAGACGGTACCCTGACCAAAAAATCGGCATGATATATGAGCGTTCCTATTGGTCTAGCGGCACTGGTGGCGCATGAATTACAGTAGTGAATACGCCCAGATTTTAGAATAAAATCTTTATAAAATCGAATTTTGGTCTTTTGAAAAAAATAATTCTACAAAAATGTTCGTTATTAAATTGTCTATCCATTAGTGTTAGTACAAAAAATAATCAATGAACACTTTACGAGGAGATGCATAATATCAATAATTATTTCTCATTTTAATGTTTTTTTGGAAGTAGATTAGTGAAATATATACAACATTTAAAAAAAAACTAAATCTACCATTTTAGAATCAATATTATTTAGAAATTTAATGTATTTTTATTAATTGATATTTCTTTTTAAATAACGAATAGAGAGCTCCTAAAAACACCACAAAAACCGGCTTGCGCGGCGTTTTGCTCGGGGTACCGCTTTAAGGCGTTGATGTATCCATTTAAAACTACTGTAGCTGACCGTAATCAGAGCAATGGAATAGTTTTATAGGTGTATAACCTGCATGGTTTGTTCGACTGCCTTGTAAAAATTCTAGAGTTAATTTATTACGCCCTTTGCTAACCTATTTGAACGCGTAAGGTGTACCCAGTCGCAGTTTCAAATACCGCAAAGCCTCCATTCCATTCCCATTCCCAGATGTATAAGCACCCTTACTTGTGTACACTCCAAGTTTTAATAACTTCGCTATGTCGAGAATAAATCTTAATTGTTTAAAGTAACGTTTTCTTAGAACTCTTGTTGATACTTAATCAGATTACGCAGTTAGAAGTTAAATTCTTGCCTTGCTTGATGGAGTTTCTAACTCTTTTGATGTTCACTGTGTGTGATGTGAAATTGATTGAGTCAGTTAAAAGTTTTAATGATGTTTTGTACATCGTTATCGAATGTACCCAATTGTAAGCCTTTTGATGTGAGAGTGAAAGACGAATCTATAATATCTTATAGCCCCCCTGAAGAATCTAATAATATCTGTAGGTCTCCAGCCCCCTAGCCAAGTTACAAACGTTTCGTATCGAATCTTTTTCTACAATCGTTAACGCCTTGTATTTGTATGGTCTGACAAAGTGACTTAACGTTTCGATGTTTCATTCCCATACTTTTTTTTAGGGTTACGTACCCAAAGGGTAAAAACGGGACCCTATTACTAAGACTCCGCGGTCCTTCTGTCTGTCTGTCACCATGCTGTATCTCATGAACCGTGATAGCTAGACAGTTGAAATTTTCACAGATGATGTATTTCTGTTGCCGCTTTAACAACAAATACTAAAAACAGAATAAAATAATTATTTAAGTGGGGCTCCCATACAACCAGCGTTTTTTTATTTGCCGTTTTTTGCGATAATGGTACGGAAACCTTCGTGCGCGAGTACGACTCGCACTTGGCTGGTTTTTTTTCTGTTAGCGTTATCGATTGTAGATTGTCAACTTGGCTACAGGTGCTGGGATAGAAGCTAAAGATATCCTTAGTGACACTCTAGCTAAGTAGTAATTCGTTTAAGCACCTAGTTCCAGTTCACTTCTGGTTTGCTGGTAGTTTCAATAAGTAGACAATTAGGACAGTTGAATTTTAATACGTGTATCGATACTCATGCTCTTCTTTATGTTTCATTGTTGGTGCGTTTTGAGGCACACTTTAGGTGCTCTTCATTTGGTGCTCTTTAAAGTGGGTGCGCTTCGAAGAATACCCCCCTTTATCATATAACGATCACTATTTGCAAAGCTTGGCAAAACCGCCTTTTAAGCGATCGGTTGAAAGGCTGATATGACGTAGTTGCCAACAACAAAATCTTACCCGTTATTTTTTATATTCTTTTTTAAGTCAAATTAAATCACTACGTATTACAAAATAAAGTCCCCCGCCGCGTCTGTAAGCAATAAACTCAAAAACTGAACGTATTTTCATGCCGTTGTCACCAATAGAATGAGTGAGAAACGAGGAAGGTTTTTGTATATAATTTGCAACGGACGAAGCCAGGACGGGTCGCTAGTTAAAGATAAATATTCTTTACATACAGCTGATCTATTAATAACACCATTTCCATATTATTTAAGTACCTGAAACAAAAAATAACAAAGATAAATAATGAAATCTAAGATAAAATAGGGATTTATTAAAAGCAATTGGTCCTACTCCAAGATTGAGCAATGGCCGACGCCCGCCGGTATTTTGTTAAAGTAATTGAATCTGCGATACTGACATAATTTATTCAATTAAATTGAATATTGCTCGAGAGATTGTTGATTATGAAGTTTTCTGTTTTATTAATGTGGTTGGGTTCTAGGCTGATAGAAATTGGTTTGATATACAATACCTACTGTATTCTACGTAAGGGTGTATAATATGAAAAGGGACAGTGTTGTTGCTTACACATTCTGCCAACATCTAAGGGCAGCATGCATGATGTTATTTTTATCTTCAGTCACGGTAAATCCTAAGCTTTGCCAATAAAACCTAATACTAAGACCCGGACTCCACCAAAGTGGCAATTTGAGAAGTCCAAAGCAGAGACGAAACCAACCAATAGAATTTCGTTATTCACACATCTTTCGTTTCGGCTTTAGTGGAGTGGCCTTACCGAGTAAAAGTCCGAAATTAGTACCTACATGATAAATCTTAAGGTTTACCTTAAATACGTATAAGTTGAAATACCTATAGTCATGTCACGTAAAAGTAGAAATATAAAAGTACGAACTGATACTGACTGTAAAATTCCGAAATTAGTACTCACATGATAAATCTTAAGATTTACCTTAGAGATACGTAAAAGTTTCAACTTTTACGTGTTAAAAAGTACGAACTGATACTGACTGTAAAAGTCCAAAATTAGTACTCACATGATCTTAAAATTTACCTTGGACACACGTACAAGTTGAAATAGCTATACTTATGTCACGTAAAAGTTGAAATATAAAAGTCCAAACTGATACCGACTGTAAAACGCCAAAATTAGTACTCACATGATAAATCTTAAGATTTACCTTGGAGATACCTAAAAGTTGAATTATAAAACTTCAAACTGATACTGACAGTAAAAGTCCGAAATTAGTACTGACATGATAAATTTTAAGATTTACCTTTGTGACACGTAAAAGTTGAAATACCTTTACTCATGTCACGTAAAAGTTGAAATATAAAAGTCCAAAATGATACTGACTAAAAATCCAAAATTAGTAAGTACTCACGTGATATATCTTAAGATTTACCTTACACACGTAAAAGTTGGAATATAAAAGTCCGAACTGATACTGACAGTAAAAGTCCGAAATCACGCCAGAATGGTTGAACGGATCTGGATGTAATTTGACACAGAGATAGATTACAGCCTGGAATAGCATATAGGCTGCTTTCTATCCCGGTATAATTTTCCCCTGATATAAAAATAATACTTTTCGGGTGAATTCGCTGGTCTTTATTAAAAACTACTGCGGAATCACACTTCAAACGGTGTCTCATCTCTTATCCTACTCATTGTGCTCTAATCCCAAGAAAGACCTGTGCATGGTCAACACTAACGCTGTTACCGTGGCTAAATTCTGGTTAATCAAACAAAAAAATATCATATAAGTGTCTTCTTATCCCAAAGTAACATTATAGGGGAAAAAAAACCAGACTATAATCAATCTCTGTTCCAAATTTCAAATAGATCCGTTCAGCCGTTTTAGCGTGATTGAGTAACACACATACACACATCCATCAAAACTTTCGCATTTCTATACCATCTATACCAATACCAATATTATAAAGAGGAAAGATTTTTTTGTTTGTTTGTTTGTACCGAATAGGCTCCGAAACAACTGGACCGATTTAAAAAAATCTTGCACCAATAGAAAGCTACATTATTCCTGAGAGACATAGGCAATTTTTTAATACCGAAAACGGGTCCTGTGGGGTGGCCCACGGGAGCGAAGCCGCGGGGAACAGCTA
Organism: Orthosia gothica; assembly: GCA_949775005.1. NCBI lineage: Eukaryota > Metazoa > Arthropoda > Insecta > Lepidoptera > Noctuidae > Orthosia > Orthosia gothica. The sequence goes on along the minus strand of OX459037.1, from coordinate 27,456,579 downwards.
GTATAATATAAGTAAGAAGGAGAAGACTTAGAAAGTGGCAATAATTGTGAAATTAGAATAACAACTTTGTTACAAAAACTAATTAAACGCCACTGAAAACGTAATAATTCAAATAAATAAGTTTATTAATAAATATATAGGTTTTCGCCTAAACTTCAAACGAATACCTAAATTCTAATTATTATATAAAAGTACTAAACTCCGCCCACTCCATCCGTATCTCACAATAAACCCTAATAAATGTACACGAGCAACATGTACTCACATAACCGAAACTTTTTTTTTTCGTGAAACGATTCCGACAAAAAGTAGAAAAGTTCACGAAAATCCACCTTTGTAATGAACTTTTTAACTTTCACAATATCACGTAGAAGTCTATCTGTATCTTTTTTATCTGTACACTGTGTATTTGTACCTGAATTTCAAAAAAGTAATTGGAGATATTCAGAGCATTTTGTAAAACGTGGATTTTATCGGTTCGGGCTTTTTAGTGTCTCGACCGAGATCAATTGATATGAGCTTAACATCGCAATGGAAATAAAATCTTCGATACCTTTAAAATAAAATGCACAATACAAAAATACGCTTTTCAACTTTGTTCCTCCTGAAAATAGATTTGGAATCTGATTAATTTGTAGACGCGCACACATTTCCAAGCCAATATCATGTGGGAACAAATGAAGTTGTTCTATTTTCAAAATGTTACCAGCACAAAATATAAAAATGTATTGTTATGTATAAACTCAAAAGCTGAAAAACCCCTTATTATGGATGTATTTATTAAAAAGTTTCAGGTTGAATCTGATGAGAATGGCCTTAATATTTTCGTCTTTATAAAAATATAACCCTAACATATTCTAGAATTCATTTGTAGCACACACAAATTATAAGTTTCACTAACAAGTAAGAATAAATTGCTTCGTTTAAAACTTATAACATGTAAGTATAATCATTAAAATTCTTTCGAACTTACTGCAATATATCTATGTTGCAAATTAAGATCTTCCTATGCTTATTATTTTTACTTTCTGAGGTTAGCGACAGCTCTTAATTGAAATCAAACTGAAAATGAACGGCTGTTCTTTTCACAAATGAGATCAAAGGACCGAAATTATACAGGGAAATTCGCTCTTTATTATGGATTGTTAGACTACCTTATCTTCAACCATAGTACCTGAGTAATTTTTTTTTTATTTGATGCGAACCTTCGCAACTATTTTCAACGACTGTAACTTCTGAAAGCCAGAATCAACAATGATGATCACACGAAAAGCGGCGAGGAAATGAAGCTTGACAAAATCCGCATAAACAATTCAAAAATCCAAGGACCCTCGACTTAATGAATCAGAAAATAACTATGGAGAAGTGAAAGATAATAGCCAGAGTATATTTAAAGTATACAGTAAACGGCACTGTGTTAAAAATATAGAAAATTATATGTCAAACTCTACCACACACAATGGTCCACGTAAAGGACTAATTGCGGAAACCAAACCCCCCTAACCTAGAACATGTCAAACTCTTCTCTACCCTTAAAACCTGCCAAACTTTGGCATTAAAATACAACACATTCTTAACTCCAAATTCTCAATTCAAAACCGGCTCTAAATGTTCAAAATATGTCTTACAAACCAAAAGCCTCTACTCCTCAACCAAAATCCCTTGCCATAATTATAACGAAATTAGTCAACTCCAACAAGTAATGACTCATGAAAAGGCCCTGTAAACCGTTTACAGCATTTATACGTCGCTTTACATCGCTACGTCACCTTTGGATGTAAACTCAGTTTGACAGCCTTTAAAATTTACTGATCTAATATACTTTATACCCCGTCATAACTTTGAGCCATGCTTTCAATATTGATTTTAGGGATGGTATCAAGATATTGATACATTAACTTAAGTATAATTTTTTATAGATGGCGTATTTTAAATCGATTGTGAAGAAGTTTATTTTATGAACCAGAAAACTTATAGGTGATTGTTTAAAGTATGGTTTCATAAACATTATTGATAAAATCTTGTGTTTTAAACAAACACTGTTCAAAATAAATGAGCAACCTAGTGTTTTTCAATCATCTTTTGCAATATGCCAGTTATTTATCAAGTAAATATAAAAAAAAAGTTTGATAATTATGTTTTTCTTTAATAAAACATATATAAATTATGACTCGCGAAATATGAGTGTAGGCACCTACATATTTTCAAGCACCTCAACTCAACACTCTGAGAAAAACAGCTACAGGCGTGAATGTTATGAAGTAAATACTTGCGCATACAGATGCGAAACGAGAAAGTGATATCAATGTGACGACCATTTTTTATAGAACTTGTTCTATGCGCTTGTCTGTGCGTGCCCTAAATGTCTATGCCGCTACATAACAGTTCATCCAAATAAAAACCATCCTTTTATCCATACTAATATTATAAATTCGAAAGTAACTCTGTCTGTCATTCTGTTACCTTTTCACGCCTAAATCACTGAACGGAATTTAATTAAATTCGGCAAGGAGATAGATCCTGAGAAAGGACATAGGCTACTTAAAGTAAGAAAAAAATATGTTGGTAGGGTACGGTAGGCTAGGGTAGGTGGGTAGGGAAGAGTAGGTAGGGTATGAAGGTTAGATAGGGTAGTTGGGTATGTAGGGTAGGGTAGGGTAGGTAGGTAGCGAAATAACCCGAAGCCTCGGGGGACAGCTGGTACATAATATAAAATATTGCAAAGAAAGTAGTGACAAATTGTAATTATATTGAAGTTACTAAATTAAATAATAAACGGCAAAGCTGCTGGTAAATTAAAACAATTTTCTGTACAATAGAGACTTGTTATGTAAGGAAGATGAATAAATAATTAATCGCGATTCCGATAAAATTTAATTACCAACGTACGAAGGTATTACAAATGCAAAGCGCGTATTAGATCGCTACAGATTCTATGCGATTGAGAGGAACAAAATCAGTAACGAGGATACTTTATTAGATACGTACGATTTCTTTAATGAAATACAGGAAACGCTTTTAATTTAATTAAATATTAGAGAAAGCCCGAGAAAACGACGGATGGATGGTGTGATATATTAAAAGGTTAGAAAGGATGTGACTATTGAGTTACATGAGAGGCGGGCAATATTAGTTGTATGGAAAAAGAAATCCCCGACACATCTTTATTTCATGCTATATTTTCTTTTTCTGTATTTTCTGTTTACCTCCGTGGTAGAAAAGGCGTGAGTTTATGTATGTATGACGGCATAAATATCTAATAGTAGACACACTTCGATCGACAATCTATTGAATACGTAATTATGACACAATATGTTGCGAAAACACTCCGATTCAAACAGTAAAACGCCCATAATGTTTAAAAGGATAACCGGTTTTTATCAAACATAGCTAAGAACATTCTCGATAAAGAAAGCAAAGTTCGTTCATCCGTTTAGGATCTATGATACCACAGATACACAGGTACACAAGTCAAACTTATAACACCCCTTTTTCCGTCGGAGGTTAAAAACATTCTACACCGACCCTAAATAGGTTAGGATTAAGGTCGGAAGATGATGATGGTTTATTATTAGGTGGTAAATAATTCATCATCTCCGTGATAAGAAAAATAAGTGGTCTACGGCTATAACAGAATGGCAAGTTAGAGATGGATCAAAGAGAAGTAGAGGTAGGCAACGCAAACGCTGGGACGACGATATAGCGGCAATGGCTGGTGCCTTGTGGGCCAGAGTTACACGAGACCGTGACAAGTGGAGGAGCCTGGGGGAGGCCTATGAGCAAAGAGACGCGCTGAAGGACGACGCCGCAGTGCAATATATTGTATTTAATTTATTTATCAATAAATAAAGGCTATTTTATTTTTATTTTATTTTATTTCATCATCACCATTTCACCTGAAAGACGTCCACTGCTGGGCATCTACGTACTTGCAGGTATGATTTTTTGTAGATAACTGAAGCAGTAGTGTTCTACTGCTCACGACCAATATATTGCGCTGCCGCAGTGAAAATATTGTTCGTGAACAGTGATATAATTAGGTACATATTTAGCTGCTAAATCAATAGTTTTTTATTTATTTTAGGTGCTGTTCGTTTATTTTTCCTTTTCATTACACAGCTTGTCCGTGTACAAGTATCTGGTGAAATATAATTTTATAAATGCTTTTCCAAATGTTTCCAGTGTTTAACCTTGTAAGTTAAAGCCTTAACTACCAAAACGTGATGTTACTAAGTAGACTTTGATAACGTTCATCGCATGCTTCAGAGCAATTCACGGGAAACAATTTTCTAGAATGTTACAAACTTATTTCTCCTAATCTCTAACCTTGGCGCTTGTTTTACACAAGTTAAGCCAAGGTCGTCCATACCCTTTGTTACAAAAATAACAAGGGGTATGTAGGTTTACAAAGGTAGATGTTTTCGATACAAACAATATGATGAAAACGGATATAAATGACAGTGGTTCTGGATGCTTTTTCAAACAGAATCGTCTATGTTTGGTGCAAAACGCTTGGGATTTAAGTTACAAGATACTTAATAATTATATATTTCTATCTTACCTACCGACTACCTTCAGCCATAATTATTACAATCTACGTTTAATTAAATAAATAAAAAACATTTTATATATTTAATCGCTTTTCATTCAATAGAATTGACTCAATTATGAATGCGCGTGAAGTATTTATTTCCTCTTTGAAATTGTTTTAATATATAATATATTAATATTGTATTTACTTGTGCATAAAAATGTAAACCAAAAATAATTCAATCTGCAGTGGTATTAATTTTACTCACTTGTTTGTTTGTTTATGACCACTCCGTTGGTTAATTTTACTGAAAATAATATTTCTCAATAAAATCAAGTGAAAATATTATTATTTTAATTTATTTATTTATTATTAACACATACATTTATTTTTACAGGTAAGACCCAAGCTAACAAACATAGTCATACATACAAGTTTGCCAGTCCCAGTAACAGATCTAGGTATTATTAGGTATTATAATATTATGTAAAAGAGTAATTCTGCCAAATATATGATTTTGGCTGAGTAATGGTCGAAAAACACACACTAACAAAAATGTATAATTTTTATTATCTATGAAGTACATTTTGGTAGTAACGAGTACATACCTGTTAAGCCTGCGTATAATAGAAGATAATAACACAACAAAGCGAAATATAACAATTATTTTTCGTATTTTCACACCAACTTCGGAAAAGACAGTAATTTTTCGGTTGGTTTGGTAGACGTTTAATTTTTTTTGTAAAAAAGTTTGTTATTTTTCTAGTTTTACTTCATTTTTTATATTACCATGAAAATTATTTATAGTCAGAGTACATCTCATGACGATTTCAAAATGTCCATTATACATTGTTTTATTACGGAGTTCCAGTGCGTACCTTTTGGTTTCAGCATCAGATCAGTTCGATAATACAATTTCTATCAATGCCATGTTTTATGTATATTTGTTTCTACTTAATAAGGAGTTGCAGTGGCCATCTGTGGTCTTCTTCATTGGTCACCATCACCAAAATGATACTTTCTGAGTGCAAATGCTTGTCTTATCATATACTTATCACCATCATCTTCCTGTCCTTATCTTTCTTCCATTCCGTCCTTTGTTCCATGTTCCCTGCTTGACTTGTTCATGAAAATACCAAGATCGCTATATGTCTGCCTATAATATTTAATCGATTTCCATGGGATCCCATCATCAAATTCTTACTTGGTGACAATGGGACTACCTCGAGATTATATCCTTTCAAATAAAAGAACTTTCCATATCGTCTAATTATAAGGCATAAATATAAACATTCGAACTGAAAACCTACAAAAAAAGCCAACGAAAAAATTGCATCAGAATATTTAATTTTTCAGCTCAACTACCAATAAATTATCTCAATTTTATATCTCCCTCCACTTTAATAATACCCTAAAATATCATCAAATTTTACTGAAGCAACCTCCCTACATACATATATTATAATAATAGAAAACCCTTAAACCCAAAGTAAGTAACAGTTATTAATTAAACAGTCTAAGGTTACCTTTCGTGTAAAGTTTCTAACCGTCACCCATCTTTCGACCGTCATTACCTTTAACGATAGCTAAGGTGGACTCCTTAGAGGTAAAATAGACACCTTAAGGTCTTATAAGTACCTTGAATATTATAGTATTGCAGTTGGGGTTATAAGCCCTCATAGTTAGCCAAAATCTCTCACGTTCCGCGTATTTTGTTCCCCTTTATGTACCTACTTTAAGGGCGCTTTTCAACCAAGATGTGCGAGGTAGCTAAGCGGTGCGTGAGGTAAAATCTGCCCATGGGATCACTTCATTTTCGTAGCCTGGCTTAGAGCAGATCTATTGGAAAAGGGCTAGCTGAACTAGGTATTTGTGCATACAAAAGGTGAGAGATGTGTGCTAGGGACGCGAGCGAGAAACGTGTGTGCGCCAGTTGAAAAGAGTCCACTACCACAGTATAATAATAGTTTATGAAACTGTTGCATAATAAGGGGTATAAAATATGATTGCAAATATCACACGAATGTTTAAATACCTAGTTATGTGCAGTTTCATACACTGCTTTATCTACACTCATAGATTGTGATTTAACTACCAAATAAAAGAAAACACTCAAAATAGTAAGAAAAATTCAGTACAGCAAAACGTATGAATGGCACCAAAACCCAGCACATCACTGCATTAACCGCGCATGCGCTAAAGCGGGCGTTGCCACAGACAAGTAAAAATTGGAATGTAAACTTTTTATAATAGGTGCCTACCTACTATCAAAATGGCGCGCCGCGCAGCTATCGATTGCAAAAAAATAATTGATGGAAACTTTTTGGTGATATTAACTTCTTAAATTTGCCCTGTATCGTAATATAAAAAATTGTTTTATAGCATCATTTTGTTAGAGAAAAGTGATTCTGTTTTTAAATTTCGGTATTGTGTTTATGAAGTATGTCAGTATAAACTCGTTTTGAAGTTTATAATTCGAACATTACGATATGAGAGTAGATAAATATGTTTATACTGTGCCACTACGCAGCCTTGAACCTCACAGCACATTTTCACAGCTTCGTTACGCATACTCGCACCGCGCAAGCTCCTCGCACAGTTTTCGTGGAAACAATCACATTTTGACAGAGCCGCGTCATAGCACACCTAGCCCCCTCGCAAATCTCTGGTAAAAAAGCACCAAGTATGAGATAACTAATTTACAAACGCCAAAGAGCTTTGTAATTAAGTTATGACGTAATAATGAATTTATTAGGGAGACTTAATTAAGCTGAAGTAATTTTTTTGGAGGCGCTTTGATTGTGTTATTGAAACGACTTTTTTTTTAAAGTGAACCTCTTTTGATATTGGACCGCTCTTTGAACAGTTGGTGATTCTGTCTAGTAAGCAGTTATCAGGCCAGTTTCGGAATTGAGTAGAGCGTGTCAATACCTACTTTAACACCAAAGTTTTAAGGTGTTCCTGCAAAATTAAAGTTTGACAAATACTCAATTTTAAAATGCCTAATTCAGGATATTAATTTAAAGTGAGTAAAATAGATTCATCATTGTTGCGTCTTGTTTTGCTCTTCCAGTATCCGCTGTCTACAGTTATGCTACCTATTCACTCCCTTCTCAAATATCATTCCACAAGCAATCCATCTTTTTAATGTAAAATTGATTATGATACGAAAATTTGTTTATGATTTCAATGGGCATTCAGACAATCGGCATTCGAGCAATAACTGCTCTGAATGTATTCTAACAACAATAAAACATCATCTGCCTAGCCTTTTCCCAACTATGTTGGGGTCGGCTTCCAGTCTAACCGGATTTAGCTGAGTACCTGTGTTTTACATGGAGCGACTGCCTAACAACAATAAAACTCTAAACATAAATTAAAATAAGTAAATTAACGCTTTAATCTTTATGTTCCGTGTGTACATAACATGCCAACGTTAAATTAACAAAGGTAAATAGTCCTTTATTAGAGTAATGCACTTAGTTGTAAACGAGTTCTACTCAAATATGATGTTGACATGAAATGTTAATTGAATAGTACCTACTTTCTGTAATGAGTTCACAAATTCATTAATTACAACACGATTTGGACTGTACAAAATTATTTAAAAAAATATTTGATAATAACGTGGTAAAATTCTTTCTTGTTTGCCAAGTTTAGCCAAAAAAAAACCTTACACATTATTCTGCAAAATCAAAGACAAAAATAATACGACTATATGTCAACCAGATTTTAACGAAAACTAGCTAAATCGAAAATAACTACAAAATGTATCAGTATTCCAACAACACACAAGGTAAGTAAATACTCCTTTGAACATGATCGTTTACAGTCGAGCAGAAAGGACGCACATACAAAGTCACAGCACTAAGAACACTTAACATTACCATCAAACAATAAAGGGCAAACTTACAAACGGTGGACCCTTTCACCTTCCCAGAATCACCCAAATATACCCAACAATCATTCTAAGAGTCGTTTACTTAGAAGCTCTATCTAAACAAGTCGAAACAATTAAGGAAGTTTCTCTAAATGTTGAAACAGAAGAAAAGTAGGACAACGGTCACACGGTTATAAGCCAACCTGAATATTTTGTGCGAACATGAACCATATCTATCTACCTAAAGGTCGGCAAAGACCCGTTTAATAATAAATCAACCCAGTTAATCGCAGGCCGTAAGCAACAATGGACTGTGAGTTGCGTTTTTGACAGCGGCAAGCGGACCTATCTATGAGCAGGGAACGTTAACGTATGCGTTAATGAGCTAGCCATGGCTGGCTTTACGCCCGACTTTGTGGGAGGTTTAGCAGAGAGAGGAAGGTAATTAGAGGGGTTCCTCTCCTTTGACTAGTTTAGAAAGTGTATTGTGTGTTGCTAACTCAAATTATGTTGCTGATTTGGTACTAAACCGTATTTCTAATGTAGGAAAATCGATTTTTCGTTAGCATTTTCCATTATGATAGAATTTACGAGCTCTAATACTAGGTTATATAAAATCCACCGGTTAGAGTATATAATCAGCTTTTCGAATCACTTGAATTCGTGACTCAGCGAGCATTTTATTCAGTTTTAACGGTTTCTGAACTAATTTGACTGCAGATGACGTGGCTTAACGTGATTTAATATCGACAGAGGTTAACGACATGGCACTATTACAGTTCATTGCCCTCATCAGTAATTTTGGTAGCTAAAATCGAGATAATTATAACATGTGGAGCAGTGAAGACGCTTTCAGTCGTGCTTGATAATTAGGTTTGTAGAAAGATATTATTATCTATGTAATTAATATTTGGCAATTGATATGGTATTAATTAGTCTACATCTGTAAGTCGATACATAATGGCCTACTTTACATAGTCCTATATAGTCCTAAATACACAAGTACTCATTCATATAGTTGATTCAACATTCAACCTTGTGTTAGGTGATTGGAGGGTAAACCAAGGTAGCCTACTATATACATAATATTCTAAGAAATACCTTACAGATAAGTATATTGGCAGGACACTTAGCATGATCAAATAGTACAAGCCATGACCACGAAAGCCACAGGCTTCCTTTAGAAAGACAAGGTACCTACCGTGTTGCTTTTCTCGTCTTTGAATTACATTCTACCTTGACGCCACCTTTCTAACCCTTTGAAAGGGTTTTCTGAGCGCTAATGAGATTAGTTCCCGAAAAATTCCTTTAATCTTCGAACTCACTGCATTATATGGTTTTTGAAATAGAACTGCAAAAGTTATGTTGGTATAAAATTTTCAACCTAAAATTGTTAACTAGTGATACGTACATTTCAAAAAACAATTTCAACACAAAAAAAAAATCCTGCCGTGCTCTTTTTTTTCCACAAAAACGTAAGCCTATATTATTTATTATCTTTTAAGTTAATACTATAAAAAATACCAAATAGTTTGTTTATTTGTATGAAGAAGGTAATTGTTGGGAGAAAAAGGATACCGTATTCATTTTATCCCGGGAATAACTCTAGTATTTGATAATGGTTGCGTATTCCTTTGCCAAGTACTAATACCTCCCTCACCACGAACGTAATGCACTTTCAATATATAACTAAATCAAACCACGGAAACCTAAATACGAGTATTCCGAACCAGATTCAACCAACTCGCAACAGAAACTCAAAACAATTTTCCGTATTTTACAAAATCTAGAACTCTGATGTTCCATTGGGAACCGATAATAAATTGGAATATTCGAGACGGGCTATTCCTGTAGGGACGGTTGTCATCAAAATCGATACGGAGGTGTGTAAGATGGATAACGTGCTTATTCGAATACGGTTTGAAATTGTTTTCACGTGTGCAGAAGATATGGTTTCGGAATAAGTACCTTGTACACGGAAAGGGGATTTTGGGTTGGCGAATATGATGGTTGTAAATCTCAAGTATTAAGGGGTAAAGCTATGTCATTTATAGGGGATACCATCCCAAACTTTGGGCTTCTATGACAGTTTATGAAATGTTATTTTAACTGATGGCCAGAATCATCTCACCATTGGATATTGTTCCCCATACTTTCCCGTTACTTCATTCTAGCAAGCAGCTAGAACAGCTAATGAGAGAATGTAAAAAAATCTGGACGTAAATTTTTTTTTCGTACCACACGTCAAAAAATAAGTGACATTCTATGCCACAAAAAGCGAACATAACAATAGTCATTTTTAATCTGTTAAAACAGGGAAAGAAAATTGTACTGAATTTCATTCATCCTCTAGGGGGAGAATGTGATTTAAATTTGGAATACTTACCGAAATTTATACTGAACTACATCTGTGTTTACACCATTGAGTTTGTATATAAAGCATTATACATCTTTTTGAAAAAGGAATACGCATTTATTATGCAGTTATGATTATTAAATAAAATTACGAAAACCGACGAGGCCGTATGAGCTTGATGCTTTTGCTTTTCCGACAAAAAATATTAGTCTAGGAATTTGCTGCGTTTTTGTTTTCTTCAAATACATAAACGTTAAGTTTATTTTACTTTTAATTGTCATTATTTTTAATAAATGCCTATCTCATATTATTATTGTGTTAATTTTTTCGCAAATGGTACGAAAAGTAGAGTATTTTCCTCGGTGATAAAGCTGTCTTAGTCTTGGGTGAACTTAAATCCCTCGCTACACTCAGGACTCGTCTTAAATCCCTCGCTTCGCTCGTGATTTAAGTTTTTAACACCCTCGCTACGCTCGGGAGTAAACCTCGGGTCCTTCGTTACGCTCGCGATTTAAATCGTCACCCGCGACAGAAGACACTGCTTTATCCCCTTGGTTAATAATCTAATATTTGCCGACGCCAAAAAAATTGGAGGTAATCAATTTGACACATATGTAGAGAGAATATACACTACGATGTCACAATTCCAATAATTTTGGATACTTATTTTTACTGACAGAATTTAATTTTGTCTAAAACCATTTTTACAACAAAAATAAAATACAACCCCCAGTTAAAACATTTCAATGCCCACGAATAACTCCAAGTTACACATAACCCCAACTCAAATACAAACTGTACGATTAATCTATTACTTGAACTTTTCCCTTCTTACAAATGGGGCGGCTCCAGAAATACGGAAAAGGTTTTGGCTATAAACGTCAAGTTAGCGGAAAGTTTCCTCGCGGTCGAGCTAACGGGCTAACCCTTTTTGTTGACACAGCAGAGGTAATTGTAAAATTGGGTATGTATTCGGCGTGCCACGAACGTTAAATTAGAGCCATTACTAGGGTAAGCCACGTCGCTTCGACCTGGTTAGGTACCGTTTTATTTTATGCTATGTTTTATGGAGAGGAGATGGTTATCTGCTTCCTTGTAGTTGGTTTGTGTTTTTTGGTTGAGAGCTGTCTTTTTTGTAAATCGATAGACGCAGATGATATTTTTGCTGTTTCAGAATTTGATTGTTTTAAGGTGTGGATAATAAGTCTATAAGTAGGTACGGCTAGTAGAAAGTATGAGACTAAGGGGAGCGTAATGGATTCTCAAAATACCCAAAGTGTCCGTAATCTGTGGTCGACCCAAAGTGGTATTTTAAAAATCTTTACACTATCGCTGACTGAATTTTACTGAATTTTCAACTGAGCAAGCTGATCAGAAAAGTAGTCTTAAGACATTAACTAGAACCGACGATATATTGAAATAAACAAAAACTGTTGTGAAAATCAACTTTCGCTAATTGCCAATTTAAAAATATTCGTCCCTAGATAACGAATACCCTGGCTTCAGTTATAAAACCGATAGTTACACAAAATCTACACTGAGGTCTAATATTAGAGAATTTGACGGAGCCCAATTGACCTGCAGAATTGTTTACTTACGGGGTTACGCTTTCAGCTCGCCCACTCGCAATTATCTATAGTTCAGGCTATTTCAGACTCTATTGAAAAAGGGATTATATTTCTATCAACAACTTTGTTGTTGTTTGCCTTTGTTACACAACAAAGGTATACATTGCTGTCTATTGACATGCCACCTTAATTTTAATAGCTTGTTTATGTTGATTTTTAACGCCATATATGTGTAGAACATGGTGCACATATTTTAGATAATATACTATCTGTAAAATAAATACTATAACCATAACTACGTTTTTATTAACAAAATAAAGAGTTCGATAGCTCACGCACAAACGCAGCAACAGTCATTCTTTTTTCATTAATACTTATTAAAGTATTAAGTAAAAAAAAACTTGACTGCTTATAATTTTGGTGAGTCAGCTTGCGATTACGTATCCGCCAACTGCACAGCATGATTTTATTATGATAATGGTATTTTTCTCAGCAAACCCTATCCATATCATGGCAGTGCACAAAAAAAACTAGTCCTTCATATTGGGCCGTCCGCCATATTGGAATTAGAATGATGTCACTTAGCTAACCATGCATTGTCATCAAAACTAAACGTTCATACAAAATTTCATGTTATTCGGTGGAGGATAAAACTGCTTTAAAATTCAGTTGCAAGATTTGACCCGAACACACATACATTGCAAGTTAAATAAAAGCCTGTAAAAAGTAGTGCCAACCATAGAGTTAGCTCGTCCCGCCATCTTTTACGTGGTCTGGTAATTACTTATAATTCACTGTGAAGAGCGACGTCACCAGTACATAGGTCAAAGAATTATTAGTAGGCGTTAAAATTACCACAAAATTATGGACTCTACAAAATCATTCGACGTCGAAAGTGAAAAAGGTTCCTCGATGACAACGAGATATTCCACGGTAGAATCAACTTTTATTCCATGTAAATTTAAATTGTGACATTCAAAAGTGCCGCTTGGTGGCCTAGTTGAAATAAATATCTTTTGTCTTTTGATGCAATGTCAGGTTACAGACAGCTGGTATGTCGTCTGGTAAATATGAATCTTTACAAAGCAATTTCCCTAACTAACACAATCAAAACTTTTAGTTTATTAACTTCAAACCTGGTTAATATTTGTCATGAATAGATTATGCTGTCTGATTTTTATCACCTAATTTTGAGTAGTTAGCGAAGCTAATATTTTAAAGACGTAAATAGTTTATTTGTAGGATCCGACCACTCAGAAAATTGCACGGTCCTATGGCATAGGAAATAGGCATCACCCCACCGCCCCTAGTTTTACTTTCATTTTAAACATGAGTCACAAATAAATGGAGACTTGAAAACATCTTTCAATAAATACCAATCACTTTAATAAATCGAAGATAAGGTTAAAAATACTCCAAAAATAAACAATCCCTCGAATCCATCGATTCATAAAATATGGAAATCGTATACCAACATTATAAAACAGAACGGTAATCAAACATTTTACGTTCGACATTCAAATCATATTTACATTCCCAATATGCCAAGGTACCAACATCATAAAAATTCACGCAGTATCGCTTCGTTCAAAACTCGAACGTATTTAATAAGAAGGAATGAATCCCCTCAACATTTTCCTTTTTCATCAGCGAACAAAATAAAGCCGTATACAAATCAGATTACATTTCGAGTTCGTTAAACTTTCATTTGGGGAGGTGCGGGACGATTGGAATACTGGCTACAAAGCGCAGTCTAACTGGGGCCAGAATTTTCTGAATTCTATGAGTATAGGCAGAGAGACAGTGGCACGTTTTTAATTTTGTTGCGTGTCCGGCTGAGCAGTTTTTTTGTGAATGTACCTTTGTAAAGGAAGAGTTGCCGTATTAAGTTTCGGTTGACTTTGGATGGCCAATTTTGCTCCCAATGATTTGTCAGATAGTCTTAAGTAACGTCCTTATTCTCATTTGATAAAACGTATCTAATTTTATTACATTTTAACGAAGTTTTTGACATTGATTTTCGTTGCGACGTTGAACGTTTTTTTAATACGAGTATTGGATTTTAGTTTATTTAGGTAATGAGTGCGAGCGACTCCTTTTTTATGTTTTTTTTTGTTAAATTTTATTGATATTATTATTTATTTTGGTTTTATGCACTCAAACCTATGTAGTAAGGATCAAATCGTTAATTTTGAACGTATACTTTTTAAACGAAATCTGAGGGACAGCACGTAATAATTTGGTACACATTTTAAGCTCTACTTTCCAATTAAGTAAACAATGTACAAAATTAATTTTACGGTGGTTAGAACAGATTCAATATTTGAATAAGTTAATTATTAATTAGTTAATTTTGTTCATGGTCCGCATTACACAGAAACAAATCATGTATTAAATTAGTAATTAGTTGATTGAAAATTATGCGGAATAGAATCATGTAAAATTATTTATTTTTGTTGCTAGGCAAAATATTTTGAATTCAACAGTTAATTATTACATGATTTAGATTTAAACTGATTATGTATTTACTTTGGGAAAGTTATCTACCTTTTTATCATATTTGATGTCACAAATATCAGTGCAGCTCTTGGCTCTTGTACTAGGAATTATGACGTAGTAAGTTGTATGGTTTAGTTATGTAGTATGGCGTTTAGTATCAAACTAAAATGTAATAAAGATACACCTACCCAAGGTATCTACTGTTGGCAATATTTAAACTTTGTTATTACTGCCTTCTCTGTACCTGCTGCCGCAAATTGCTCAAGATAGAGACAAATGGAGTTCTTTAGAGGAGATCTTCACCTTCACTTGAGGAGAGGTTCATGAAAACGAACAAATTTTCATATTATTTATATTTAATTATTTTCTTACATTAGTGAAAAAATAACGTCATTCATTTGATTTTTTCACTATACTATGTATGTATTCAACTTAGCATGAAATAAATATTTTTTTTTATTTATTATTATTTTTTATTACTGCTTTCTCCGTATGAGATGAGGCCTATGCCCTGCTGTGGGACACAGGCTGGTATTATTATAATGTTTGTATTCCGTAAAATTCACAAGAACCACCAATAACTTACGATCAGAATATATTTTCAATACAAAGATTTTAAACCCCAGAAAATTATTTTTCAGAAAGAGTTTAAATCATTGCAAAACTAAATTTTCTCTATACTTTTTAATCTTATCCCACCTAAAAACTAATCTTTCCATAAAAAGTTTATAAATCAGTTTAAAAATACCCGTCTCAAGTTAGAAAATAAATTCAGTCTTATGAAAGTGTACAGAAGCGATAAATAACGAGATTAACATCTGGAGTGCGATGCAATGAACTTGCAGATAATACGCAGCATTAAATCTTAAAACAAAAGACAGTGCTTGAAAATTTACAATCTTTTTTAGAAGTTCTTTTTAAGTTCTTAATTTAAAAAATGCAATCACTGCTGGTTTTGAACTTAGTAAACGAATTTAACATTGACTTAAAACAAAAGATTTTTATTTATAAGCTAAATAATTATAAACTTTCTTATTTACAAAATTAAGTATTGAAAACGAAGCAAAAGGATCATAGCAGGTGGCTTTATTTAGTTTCTGCCTTCTCCCATGCGTAAAAGGCTTGAGTAAATTTATTTTTGATATCAAAACACCGCAAAAAAGGGGGAAGGGCTCGTAGCAAAGTAGTAACATATCTAGGCAGATGTCTGATCAAGCCATAAAAACCAAGCATAACACTTTTCTTCTGAAAAGTACACATGTTGTTATAATGTCGCTGATACCTAAAAAATGGGATCTAAAACTGGGATCCAACGATAATAAATCCATTTTGTTAGGTCGATTTTATGAAACAAAAATACCTACGCATTTACATTTAAACGATGACTGTATAAACAGTATCTTGTTGCTACTCGCCAATCTTACCCAACTATTTAAAAGAATAAAAAATGGGCCACAAGACTAGTTTCAGGAAGCCACGACAAAAAAGCCACGTTTATCAACCGGGTAGGTTACTTATCAACATAAATTCTCGCTCGTCAGCGCCCAGCCTAAACCACAAGGCAAGAATAAATCTTTAACCCTTTTCTGACGACACAATTTTACGTCACATAACTCACTAAGTCACCTACGTAAACGTCATTTCAATTTGTACGGGGTCATGCCGTAACAATTCGGAATTCAAATAAAAAGAGTTTTTTTTTTTTTTGTAATAGAGGAAAAGGTTGCGTTATTGCTGTGTGTGTGGTCGAGGGTTAAAAATAGAGCCAACCTTTGCCGTGAAAGACTTTGAGGCCAATAAAAAATTGCCTACAGGTAATAAGTCGCGGCAAGTTATTTGTAATAACTTTTTTGTAGGCTTATCCTTATTTATCAATATTTTAAATATACAATCAATCTACATAACTTTTTGCCTATAATGCTGGGGTCGACTCTAGTCTATCCGGAGCTGAGTAGCAATATTTTTCATGGGGCAACTGCCTACCTCTGGTGTCAGATTTTCTGACTTCTGACTACGGCAAGCGTCGCTTAAAGTGGCCCTAGTCGACGGCACGAACTATTTTGTGCGCGGGGCTAAAATGTATGCTATCTTATACGACAACACGTGTGAAAGAGACAGATGCTGTGATGAGCAGTAAGAAGCTAGTTCGCGTAAGAATTAGGACTTTTTTCAAATTTGTAGTGAAATGGATGATGATTTAGGACGAAGACGAGCGCGAGAAATTTTATAAACAGACCTTTGGGAGTACGGATATCATGAAAAAACTACTGAATGTATATTTTCAAAATAAAATTATTTACATTGTTGAACTACTAACTTATCCCTGCATGGTGACTGCTTTGCAATTTTTTTTCTTCTTATGGTATTTACTTCCGCCCAAAGATGCGTTAAAATTTGTGTAGTAATATGAAACTTTCGAAGCTCATTACTATTTTATTTTTCTTTTTTGTTTCCATGTAGGGCTAGATAAAGATGAGATAAATTGATATTTTATTTTTATTTTGAATGTACATCTAACAGTGGAGCAATCGCCATTACACGTTTGAATGGAAGAATGATCGACTAGGGCAACCTTAACCTTTACGGTCGACCCGTACGGCTGTTATTATTTAGCCACGAAGTCCTCCTCCTTTTAAATACACAATACAACACTACAAAACAATTATAAAATTAAATGTTCTTCCTCTGTTGTGCGTTGTGGGACTCCACTCATCAGACCAGAGTCCACTAGTACGTAGATTAAAGTTCAAGATGTACTTATTACAACATTTTAACAATACCTAAATTCCTTTAACCAAGTAATCATAAAGGATTAGCTATAAGCTATTATTAGCTTCAACTTATCTTTCATAAACCATCAGCTTACATCATCTTTATTGATGAAAAGCTAGCGTTTGACCAGTGCTATATCAACTGATACTGATAATGTGATCGACGGCTTCTTATAGTGTATGTTTCATTATTAATTTCAAACAATTTCTCATATCATTTTCATAATGCCGACTATCATAGTAAAACACTACCATTATAATATAAATTTAATAACTACGTCATACCGCAGTTGTACTCCTTGCCTAGAGGCACAAGTAACAACTAGGTAACCCACTTAGCCGAGTTTAATATACATTTCTCTTGTACTCTAGGTCTTGTAATGATATGCCTTGGGGGTATGCTACAATTTATATTATATAATATTATACCTATATTATTCTTAGTGGATAAGTAGAACGCCAAAATGGAAGCTTAAGCTCGCCTTTGTACATAAACTGTCCTATTGTATTTGTATGTTTTTATATATTGTGTACAATAAAAAATAAGAACAAGCTAAAATATGATGAAGATGAATAGAAGAGCACTGAGCAAATAATAGCGAAAAATGCGGCTGCGACCGGGAACCCAAACTGTCAGAATTTCATTATTAACAAAAAGTGAAATTCAGAAGACCAAAGAAACGATATATGGACTCTTTGAAGGTGATAATGTCTAGAAACGGGGTGACTACGGAGATGAGGACTGATAGAGAAATATTGAAGAAGATATTATGTTGCATTTTCTATATATAAATTGGGAAAAGAGTTAGAGAAAACTAACCGAAGATCTATAGGGAATGTCCATCAAAGTTTGCACCTTCATTATTCAGACTGTTGCGCCGTACTTAGTTTTATTTTTTAATTTGTGTTTAGATTAAGGAGTCTTTCCAGATCTAATGAAACGTAGTAAGTTTATATCACGTTTTAAACCTGGGGACAGTAAAAGCACAAATAATTATAAACCAGTATCCGTGTTGCCGGTTTTTAGTTCATTCATTTTAATACGAATAGCTTCTTGCATGATAAACAGTATGGTTTCACCAAAGGACGTTGTACAACTGACGCTGGTGTCAGCTTACCAAAACACATCTTTGAAGCGTGGGAAGAGGCACAAGATGCCATAGGTATCTTCTGCGACCTGTCAAAGGTGTTTGATTGCGTTAATCATGAAACATTAGTTCGGAAACTTAAGCATTACGGGCTAGGCCAATCAGCGTTAAGTTTAGTAAAATATTATTTGAATGATAGAAAGCAATTAGTTCAAAACATGTTGTCAATTCGTCGGGTTAAACGTGAAAATGGGGTACCGCGTGGCTTAATTTTAGGTCCTTTCTTATTTTTAGTTTACATTAACGATTTACTCCATTTATTGAAAAACAAACTAAAAATGGTGTTATTTGCTGATGGGACTCCCTTCATTTTTAAGACAAATAGACGTACAAGTAACGTTGACGACGTAAATAACGCCCTGCGGAAGCTGCAAAATTGGATAACTGCTAATAATTTAGTTTTAAATGAAACAAAACTAAGTGCGTAAAATTCGCCTTGCCGAATGACTTATTGTGACATTATATTAAACAAGGAGAAGCTAGAATTCGTTAATAAAATGATTTTCCTGGCGATCACGCTACACACAAGGTTACAAGGGGCCTCATTTAATATCTCTTGCAGGGTGGCTAAGTTTGGCAGCTAATGCTGTTAGAGAATTGTATAATGTCTAACGGCATCTTAGGGAAGGGCTGCAGACAGCGAGTCAATTTTTAATCTTCAAAAATGAGCCAACAGAGTGATATATAACCTAAAACAATTATTTCAAACAGGTTTCAGGCTGGCTATAGTAGCGTCATCTTTTATGGGGTACTATATAAAATGTTACAATAAAATATCTCCCCACATTCTGGAACTGAATGAGACGAAATTTAAACTTGTATAAAACGCACACTATGCAGGCAGGCATATTATTGACACAACCACAAGACGCAAAAACAAGTCTTAGGCAAAATATCATTGTTTGTCCTGCTGAAGACTTATATAAACTCAATTTATTTTTGTATTATATAACTGCGCAGCACAAGTGTGAGTACTGTTTACCAACTGTAAATCCAGCATTTACTGTACCTATTATGTCGTTCGCAGACTTGAATACGCCCTAGCAGTTAAGAGTGTGTCAGGCTCTCTCAAATGTCTATCTGATGGTGACACATGTGTTGGATTATTCGGCTCCCTTCATGATGGTTGAGCTGAGTGGTGCCAATCCATGCATGATATTTGTGAACGAGCGCCATCAGTTGGGATGGGTCATAATTTGGTTACTTCGGCCTGTTTTTAATTAATTCTTGTATTTTCAGGTTGTTTATTTTACTCTAGTCACTTTTACGTGCATATCTTTTTACATCGTTCTCACATACGTATATATGTAATTTTAATAGCATACTAAAAACAACTAAACATGGCTCTTATCTCCAAGAGCACGCTAAGAAAAAGACTGTAGCAGTTGCAGTTCTCAGAGAGTGTAAGCTCATAAAGAGATTGTTATGTTATATCTCATGCTCTGCCGACCTATTCTCTAAACATCTTACCGTGAAAACTTAGTTGGAGTAAGCTCTAAATGATTTGTCATTCCACCATGATTGGATAGTTTGATAGCTCACTTCATTATAAAATAAAATAATCTTTATTTCGGACAAGTACCATCCATATGGGTTAGTAAACGAGAAAACTTATACCTATGTTAGTACACTCTTAATTTCTAAAAAAAATATTATCAAAAAAAACTTATTTAGTAACGAGATTTTGATCGAATAGCACTACATACTTTCTAATGTTTTGGTCGTCATTTGAACAATATGTTCAAATGACGACCAAAACATTAGAAAGCAATTCAAAAAAGCTTAATTTGAAGTTTATTCACACGTAAAATTAACTTGACTATCCAGCGTACAAAATTGTAACTTTATTTAGGTTGTGGTTAAAAACGTGGCTACATAGCGCTTGTGGCAGGCCGTTGAATATTTCAAATATGCCAAATACGTAATTTGGGGAGAGCGGCATGTGCAACCTTTCATGTTAATATTAAAATATGTTAATCATGCCATTACCATATGGTGCCTTCCCCTGCATGTATGAAACTGGACTTAATGTATGTTGTAAAAACCATAGTAAATTTTGGGTCGAACAATATATGTTTTGGATAAAAGCAGGATTAAGTTCGTACTCTTTAACAATAAACAATGAAGAGGTTTTCAAGTTGATTTTATGAATGGAAAAATGCGTAGGTTGTTTTAATTTGAGCTTGTTTGTTTATAGAAAGCTTTGACGTAGGCTTAAACCGTATTTTCAGTTAAATTCTCAGTTTCATTTTGAATGGGCATAATTTTGATTCTCCCTGTACATGACTACAAAATTTATTTTAAAATCATCGTTACAACTCAAACCTTCATAAAACACAAATCATTCTTGAAAATATAATTGAGTTCAATCAAGGCGAATTAAGATTACTTATCAAACTAAAACAATTCAAATGAAATCATTCCACAAATTATTAACTCAGCACTTAACATTTTCACAAGCGACGCCGATTTGAATACATTATAGTCGACTAAAACAAATATAGCGAATGTAATATACTTAACAGGCCAAAAGTCTATTACACATTCATACGATGCAAAACAGCATTGTGGAAGCACTCATCTGAATGAAGAAATAATTGAATTTTCACGTCAAAATCAAAATCATTTTCCACTTGCGAGCAGTGTGCCGTAGATAAGAATATTTAACGTAGTCTAAAGATGAATATTTGAAATGGTTTATGATTTTTTGTGGTAGATACTCTGTTTTTGAGACTGTATGACTTGAAAATCAAATCACAAAACCAAATCTGAAAACGTAATAGGATAGCAAATCGTCGAGCCCAGAGAGGTAATTAGATACAGTATTCCATAAGATGCCATGGTTATTTTAAGTCCGCCACATTATTCCAATCCATCAGTATCGACCACCAGAAAATATCTGAAGTTCGACGACTACCAGAGAAACAATTAAATTGTCTAGGATTCCGTAGCAAAATAATCAGTTCTGATTTATTTTGCTGTGGCGAAGTAAAAAAAAAACAGTCTAATATTCAATACTGAACGTCCATTGATTACATACATAATTGCCCTCAATCACTTCCGACATACCTAACAATATATCCATAACCGGTAATCAAAGACCAGCCATTGTAAGGTCAATGTAGTGTCACCAATGATAATTGATAGACTCTCGTCAGATGTCACGAGCAAAGTGCCCTGACCATTACACCAAGATATTATGACCTGTATAATAGCCAGCTAAGGGATTATAATAGACAGCTGAATACAGAACACCGTTTGCTAATAGCCTGGTACTGGGAAATCTAATTTGCCTTGGGAGTGCCGAAGCCAGGCGGAAATAGGGAATATAATGGATGATGCAACTGGTAGAGTAGACGCATTTGGAAGTAAGCATCGTGAACTGTTGTTAAGAAAATCGAAGATTTTAGTGTTAAAATGTAACTATGTAAAATTCTAAGCTATTCTACGTTTAAACAAGTAAAAATATCAGTTTATTTGTTTTTAAGAAAATTATTAATTAAAATAACTATTTTAACAAAATCTACGTGTCGTCATCCAAACTAAACATCTTTGCAAAATTTCAAAACAATCGGTTGGGTATACCTGTTTTAAAATTCAGTTGCAATATTTGACCCATAAACTAGGAATAATTTCAAAGGAAGTTAAAATAAAAGCTTGTAAAAAGACTCAGAGAATAAAGTCTGTTTTTGAGAAGCATCGACCAGTCGTTGTGGCACGCTTTGTATGTTCCGTTTCTGTGAGTATGTCTGCGGCATCAACTTCAACAGGGGGCCTTTTCAGAATACCAGCGCAACGTTATTTTCTTTTATATATCGCTGCACATACTGAGATAGGAGCCTTTTTAGTCTCGCACGGGGTTTTTATTTTTTATTATTGTTTCTTTTTGTTTTTGCTTAACTCGTTCCTGTGCGGGTTACAATATTGTTTTTCTTTCTTTCTTTGGGCAAGCCTATGTCCAGCTGTGTACGTCTTTCAGCTGTAATGATGGTACTGATATTTAAGAGATAACCTCTGAAAGTAGTAATCCGATTCCGAAAATATTATATTTCTGATGGAAAACTCCAATAGTGGCCGAGTATCGTAGGATATATTATTTTATCAAACAACATTCGAATGAAGTCACAAGCAAAAGATAGTAAAATATTTTATTATAGGTAGAGCAGTATAATGTCAAGTCTTTTATTTTTATGGAAACATAAAAGTAAAAATTCATGTATTCTTTGCTGATTTATTATAATAGCGTAGCCGTTTGTCTGACGTAATACAAGGATTTATTTTTGAAAGATAAATAAACTAGCGATCAAAGCATTACAAGGTTTGTTGTATAAAGCAGAAATTTTAAGAAAATAATTAGGTTTATAAATATGAAGATGCTTTCTCAAATTAATCATTAAAGTCAAAAGGCAAAGTTAAGCGGTAATTTTAAAAACAAGCATGGTCCTATCAGTTAGAAAAAAAAATCGGTTAACTAGATAGATTCTCGTAGAAAAGAACAAGCCTAAAATTGTAAAGATACTCTTTTTCATAAAAATGCCCAATATCTCTGCTAATATAGCTTTTGAGAACAAAAATATGTGAATACAATGTAAAAGTAATGTCTTTGTTATGAGAGCTATACTGGTGTCTTTATTGTTACTAAAGCTCCAACTCAAAATACAATTGTACCTAAACGGATTCCTTCTATAACATTATATTATTCTAATACGATTTTTTCCTTCGTATAAATAATAAAGAGGTTTAATATTATAATTACAAATTACTTCAGCTCTGTCGATTCCTTAATCAAGAAATAAGTTATGAACTGTTCACGAAAATTTCTTGCAATATGCTAATGATGTATATATAATATGTAAATAGAACCAAAAAATTCGAAGACATGTGACATCCACCAACCCGCACTGGGCCCGCGTGGTGGATTACAGCCCATTCCCTCTCACAGAAAAGTGGCTTGTGTCCCAAAAATTAGAACATTGTGAAAGGTTGATGATGATGATGACTGATGAATGTTGTAAAAGACGTGCTTAAAGATATCTTTAGATGTTAATGCGAAGAAGATTCAAACGTCTAAATAAATTTTCTGTTGTATACACGCGGTGTGTTTTCGGAGAAATCTTGTCAAGACTCGTAGGATACGAGTCTTTCACGTTTCATGTTAATGCTAATTTCTATGAAAAGTATCGTAATCAATTTTATTTTATGTTATTAAGAAATAATACAAATGTATTCTTTCAGATATTTTAAAGAATAAGTAATGACGACCCCATTTCTTGTCCAGGCAATGACTGTTGTTCATTCCAGGTTGCGTGGATGAGATCACGGAATGCGATAAGGCCTTATGTATTTTAGTTATAAAATTCATTTTAGTTTTTATAATTTAGTGTACAATAAAGTACATATTAATAAATAAATAATTGAGATGCTCTCAGTGTTCCTAACTACGTATCTACGTAACCTATTACTGCTCGGAAAAGTGGATAACAAGTCTAGTTATTTCCACAAATTCTCTTTGAGCAAAGTGGTAAAAGCTACCAGTACTAGCAGTATTACCATATTATTAGTTTACCAATATTAACCGAATTGTTATCTCATTCTGTAGTGCTTATCTTGATCAGCTATCGATCCCTGCTCTTGTTTGGAACCAACCAAGCTTTCCTCTTTAACATGATTTTCTGAACCAAACGTTGCATACTACGGGGTACTTTTTGTAAAGAGTATATCATATTTAATTCTTAGTTTCATTGAATGTGTTGTGAAAACAGGTTGCTAGAGATTGAGTTTAATGGCAAAATTTTGCAGTAATTATATAACTATGTAAATAAACAAAACAATGTAGCTTATTGAAGAAGTATGTAAGGATCGTAGCAGATGGCGTTCTGTAGTTTCTGCCTACCCCCATGGGAAAAAGGCATGAGTTTATGTATGTATGTATGTATGTAGCTTATTAAAAACAAATAACTTCACGCCAATATCCCTTGCGGATACAACAGAGTTCCTAAAACAAGAAACAAATCGGAATATTTGTCTATAGTTTATTGTCAATAAATATAAAAAGGTTGCTTCTGCGAGTTTTTCTATTTCGCTTACGTTTCTCATGTGTCGTGGGAAATGTATTATTGAATTCTTTATATTCGATGGCGCACCGGATTTGAGTGGAATTTGTTTTTCGTGACGCGGAAGGCACGAGACAGATGTTCAGACGCATAACAAGGTAAATAAGTTTTTTTATTTAATTTCGATTTGTTTAGGGTTTTTTGATTTGTCTAAGTTTTGGTACGATTGCGAAAATTGCTCATTTACATTCATGTTTGTCGTCTTTGCATATTGTACTAATCTTACATATCAAAAACCGAAAATTCTAGACCATATTTTTCTTTTTTCCACAAAATAAATTACAGGGTATTAAAGTAAGAAGGTCAAGATAATTTTAATTAATTCTCCACACAGGGCTGTAAACACAGCAGTACTAAGTTACCACTCACAAGATAACGGACTAAATTAACTGCAGCACGTCATCATACCCTGACACGAGGTTTACGCTCCGAAAAGGTCCCTCTGCATTATTTACGAGACCTTAAAACCCCGCCTACAACCTCACATCCTAACACACACTAAAACACTCAACAAGATGGATCAACGACTATCCAGAATGTTTAATGACTGTCATAAAACTTCAGATAATTAATCACCAAAACCATTAACATAATATTACTCTAACAAATTCCAGTAATTAAACAAAATACTTCAAAGAAAATTACCTTTATAAAGTTCAATATATCCGTTGTTCACAATAGGGCTGGCTCACAAAACAAACAGCACACGGTTATATAATGAACGGTCGCGTACTAACACGTCAGGGTCGTAATTTCGCGGAGCAACACGACCACCCCCCACGGCGCACAGAAGGATACTGAAACACGTCAAAGTGAACGCCGGCAAGCTCGCGAAGAACGGTGTGAAATGCGCAAGTCACGCGGAGCTTAACTTATCTACCTACTTTTGAAATTCAAATTGTCATTTACTCGGTCTTATTATACATACAGTATACACGCAAAGTGGGGACCGTCGTTTGGTGAGGATAAATTTCCGCTATGCGGGTCTACGTGTTTTCAGGATTCGACCTCAAAATATCTGTAGTAAGGTTACTTTAATAAATCAGTTGGAACATTTTCATTGTTGGCTTTTTTTGGGTGGGAATATTTCGATGTAACGTACTCGCGTTCTGCGAATGACGACTTTTTTTCGTAGAGGCGTAGAGGGCTCGTAGCGCCGTAGCAGCGTAGCAATATTTCGTAGTAGCAAGCGACACTAGCTTTTTATTAACCGACTTCAAAAACTAGAAGTTTATCAATTCGACTGTATTTTATTTTATTTGAAAGCTGGTGCTTCTAAAGTGGTCCCATTTAAATTTGGTAAATAAACTTCGGAGATATACAAAATAACTCTTCAATAAACAACAGCAAACCTCTCGGGATTCTTACGAAGTGAAAAATAATTTCAATTTCGGAAATCGGTGTCAAAAAACGAAGAAATAAAAACAGGAACACCACTTGACGTGTTTTTTTGGAAGTCGGTTGTATTTTTTTGTAAAAAAGGTTTTGTTGTAAGGAAATGTAAAAACTGTAGTATTAAATAGTTTGTTAATTTCCCACATTTAAATATTAAAAACAAAGTTTAAAGCGTATCTTTTAATATTTTTAACAATCAATTATACGGCTGTACCAGCAGTACAAAAGCATACGCTTGTTCAGCACTGCTGGGCCACAAGCCCACTCGCACTCGCACACGCGCTCTCTGTGAGACCCCGTAGGCTGTAATCCTCCTAGCAGGCTAAGTACGGGTTGATAGATTTTTAGTTCACCGTTTTGAAAGCAGTGTTGATGAAATAAATTACACAAAGTTGTGCGCCTGCCTGGGTTAGAACACACGACCTTCGATTCGTAAGTCGGGACCGTGACCACTGGGGCCACCATTGCTCTGCAGTATAAAGTCGTAGTAATTTATTAATATGATGTAGCACCTACCGCCCGTACAATATATAACAACCAAAGTAAGCGGTAATTAATTTATTGGTTTTAATTAAAATAGTAAATGTTTACTGTAGTTGCAATAATGACTTTAATGTTATTAGTTTACGTTACTGATATTTTATTATCAGTAGTGAATATTGGCTGGTTAAGGTTACACTTGTCGAAAATTCTTCCATACACACGTAGTCTAGAGATTACTTCACTGTTTGACAATATACGTTCAAAATAAGAAATGATATCAATTTTTCTCATCATTATCTAGTCCTGAATGGAAACAAAAATGTAAAAAAAAAAAATATTTGAAAGTTATGAGCGTCGAAAGTTCCATATTTCAACACTTATTTTAACGCATCTTTGGGCGGAATTAAATACCATAAGAAAAAGGAAAATTGCAAAACTCCATACAGGGTAGATTAGTAATTCAAAAATGCAAATAATGTTGTTTTATAAATATACATTCAGTTGTTTTTTCATGATATCTAGACTCTCAAAGGTATGTTTATAAAATTTCGCGCGCTCGTTTTCGCCCTAAATCATCATCCATTTCGATACAAATTTGCAATAGTGCGAACTACTAAATTCTTACGAGAACTAGCTTCTTACTGCTCATCACAGCATCCATTTCTTTTGCACGTGTTGTCGAATAACATAGCATACATTTTAACCCCGCGCACAAAATAATTCGTGCCGTTGACTAGTTCAATCTTAAGTCAAAGCTCCAGAGCCTTGAATATCGTCGCCGAGTTGCCAGCTTATCGGTTTCTTATCGGTTACATTTCGGGGAGTGTGCGATGGAATTGCATGATCTAATTCCACCCAGCCCATTTCATCATTGGACTTCCAGACGTACATCCCACCAATACGCACTAAACGTTTTGAGAATACTTTTATTATGCGTACAGCTAAGGCGTGGCATTCCCTGCCGGAGTCCGTGTTTCCCGATAGCTACAATCTAGAGGTCTTTAAGTCAAGAGTGAATAATAATAATAATAAGTTCATTTATTTTCTCTCACAATACTGAATAAGTTGCTTCTAGGCAAGCGTGCTTCACCGTCGACCACATCATCGCCACCATCAGGGGAGATAGTGGTCAAGCGCGAGCCTATTATAAATTAAAAAATATACATAATATCTGGAACTTAATTGATGGGTGCGTGGTATTTGTGGTGGACTGCAATAAATACACATGAATAATCAAAATGTTTCGTTAAGCGATTCCTCTCTCTGGAGCTCGGGATTTGTATATTTTAAATGTTTTTTTAAGTAATCTGTTATTTTTAAATAAATATTTAAAAATGTGAAGTAATAGTATTAAAATGAATAAACAAAACAGTTTTGTTGAATTTACCTATGTGGTAAAAAATAAATGACATTTAGAAAATATAAATACACCTGCCCAATACATTTTTAAATTATGGGTAAGGTTGACATAGTTGTAGACTTAGCTTTAAATAAATCAAATTGATTAATTTATGTGTCGTGTCAAAAAGGCTATAATTTGAAGTATTTACCATTATTATACTATAAATAACGGCAAGTACTTCAAATTATAGCCTTTATTTTCAATATTATAAGTCACTATTTTTTTCTAAAAACTTATTTTTAGTGTTTTAGTTTGGATCCAAATCAATCGTCTATGAAAAATTTGCAGCTCAATCGGTTAGAGATAACTGTGCCAAAATTTGACCCACTGGTCAAATCTTGCCACTGTTGGTACTAATCAACTAACTGACAAGTCGAGTTAAAAATAAAATAAGCCTTTATTGCTGAAACTATAAAATGCAATGTAAAAAATCATATTTTGATTTTATTCACAATGTTTAACAAATTGTTTCGATAACCGGTTTTCTTTTACAGCTTGTCCTTCAACAAAGGCCTCCTCTAAAGCCTTTCATTTTATAGCTATCTTTTTCATGTCCTCATCCCAGAGTTTAGTTTGTCTCCCTTTGTTTCTTTTGCTATCTCCGGGTACCATTCCTTTACCAGTTTCATCCACTTCTCTTTTCTTCTCTTAAGATAAGTTAAATATAAGCTTGTAAAAATTTAAATAGTGATTGAATAATGGTATCTACTTTACTTTTCAAATTGTGAAAGTAGATACCATAATATAAAACACTCGATCTCCTTATAAAAAACCATTAAATATTCAGCACTTTACTTGAAGCATCTACTTTATTACATTAACTGAAATACGAAGAAAATACGAGAAAAAAAACATTAGTTTCCCCGTCCATTCTATCGATTAACTCAGCAACCGTACAACTTCCATCAAATATAAAAAACATGCCTGAAAAGTCCACAAAAAGGTATTTTGTAGATAATTTAATTTTCTGCCCGATATTAAGGCGTTGCTACATTGAGGGTATTAGCGAATTCGGACAATATTGGGTAACTTTCTACCCTCGAATAAGTTATTTTATTTTGTTCTCCTAGGTTGGAAAAATGGTTTTTATTTATTTATCGCGTAAGCGGAGACTGAAATGGATTTACCATCTACACATTTGGAGAATACTGTGATAGTACGATGAGTGAATTGAGTTTTTAACCGCAGACGGAATATAGGGGTGTTGTAAGTTTGACGTAGACCTGTGTTTTTGTGTATCTTTCTGTGGCATCATAGCTCCTAAACGGATGAACCGATTTTGATTTCGTTTCGTTTTTTTTGAAAAGTGACTTTATCAAGAGTGTTATTAGTTATGTTTGGTGAAAATCGGTTCAGCCGTTCAAAAGTTTTGGGCGTTTTTCTGTTTGAGTCCGCAGGATACCTATCGTGTTATAATTACGTGTTCAATATAATTGTCGATCGAAGCGTATCTACTACTAGATCAATTTATGTTGTTTAAAAATAATAAAATAAAATAAAAAAATGTCGGAGTTTTGGAAACTTTTACATGTTATACTCGTGACCTTAATAAGTTCGGTGTGTCTAGGTATCGAGTGTGTACTAGTCTTTACCGAGTCGCGCCCCAGTTGTTATACTCGTGACCTTAATAAGTTCAGTGTGTCTAGGTATCGAGTGTGTACTAGTCTTTACCGAGTCGCGCCCTAGTTGTTACACTCGTGACCTTTATAAGTTCCGTGTGTCTAGGGATCGAGTGTGTACTAGTCTTTACCAAGTCACTCCCTAGTTGTCATACTCGTGACCTTAATAAGTTCGGTGTGTCTAGGTATCGAGTGTGTACTAGTCTTTACCGAGTCGCTTCCTAGTTGTTATACTCGTGATCTTAATAAGTTCGGTGTGTCTAGGTATCGAGTGTATACTCGTCTTTACCGAGTCGCTTCCTAGTTTTTATACTCGTGACCTTAATAAGTTCTGTGTGTCTAGGTAACGAGTGTGTACTAGTCTTTACCGAGTCGCTTCCTAGTTGTTATACTCGTGATCTTAATAAGTTTGGTGTGTCTAGGTATCGAGTGTGTACTAGTCTTTACCGAGTGGCGCCCTAGTTGTTATACTTGTGACCTTAATAAGTTCGGTGTGCCTAGGTATCGAGTGTGTACTAGTCTTTACCGAGTCGCTCCCTAGTTTTTTGAAATATCTTCTACCTCGACAGAGAGGAACAAGAAAACTTACTTACGGTGGCTTTCCAGCAAAAACTTGTTAAAAAATATTGTGCTTTTCCTTGAGTTGATTTTCTTCTTTACATTTTTATCAGGAACTGCATTAGTTTTGAAAAACTGTTTTAATATTTACCTACTATAAAAGGGATTGCAGATTTACGATAGAGCCACTCAGTATTTCTGAAGATATACCTTACACATGAGACTAACAAGTTTTAATTTTATAAAATATATTAATCTGAATAGAAAACAAAATTGAGAATCTTGTTACTGTTTGAAAGACAAAGACATTTTATCCAAATTCTACAACACGACGTAGTATTCAGCAATTTTAATAAAAAACCAAAAGGGTTTCAGGGAAATCTTAAACTACAAGATAACATTTTGGCTACACCTTTTTTATAAGCGCGTACGTACACAAATATGACCAAAGTAATATCGATAAATGAAAAAGGGGCTTCGAAAGCAATGTCCAATATTTTTTCCCCGAGATAAGATACAGGCAATAATAGCATTTTGTTTATGTTGACGTCGGCCTAAGCCCGAGGGATCGTGGGATCGACAAAGCCCCACTGGCTTACAAGAACTATCAGATATCCTACCAATATATTTTGACCTACTCTGCCCGCCGCACCGAAAATACTCCCAGATAAAAGCTGGGAACAAATTGTTACTACAACAGTTCTTTTTACATCGGCTATCACCATACAATCACACACCTTTGGTCTCCGTGAACCACCATTGATCCATTTGAGCTAAAATACGGTCCGCGAATGGATTTAAATTAAAAAAATATCAATTCATAACTCATGTTAGTGAAAACTGAATTTATTTTTTCTGTTAGATGTTGTATTTTCTATTATAATAAATGCCATAATGCGTGTTATATTGATTTGATTAAACTTGATTTTTATATGGGAAATTATTAACCGGGTGAAAAATATACTGACTGGGCGACTATTATACTAAGTAACTATTTATCCGGTTTGAGTAATATCTTTTAGAAGTTTTTTGTCGGTAATAATATTGATACATACTTTAATCCTATTATTCTTTTTTTAGCATTTTATTCTTTCGAAAATAGCAGAATAACCGACGACGAGGCGATATCGCTGTGCAGCGTGGGATTTCGGGAGTTTTCGTGTTTTTAACGAGTTAGTCCAAGAGCGAGCGAAGCGAGCTCGAGAACTTAGGGCACCCCGACACGGATAGGTTAGGTTTGAAGGGGATGAGCGAGCAAAGCAAGCGAACTTAGCTCCCGTCATCTCTCTCATATTAGGTTACTTTAGACTGCAGGCAGAAGAGGGAGCCCCAGCGGTGCTCCGTCGACAAACTTTTATTTTCAAGTCGCTGTTTTAAACATTTGTATTCGCCCACTTTTTGTAGCCCACATAGTATTTCAGAAAGCCATATTCAGTATTTTTTACACCTTTTATTTGAATTTATTTTCGCTCGTTTAAATACTATCCTTTTTATATTGACACTAATTAAAAATAAAGGTGCGAATCACTGCTCTATCCCCATGAGAGACCCCATGTTATCATATGAAAAGCTTACCCAGTTCAACAGCCAAATATTAATTAGTAGTCTCCAATTTCTAAAATATTATGTAAACTTTGAATAGAGGTGTTATTTCATATAGGGTTTCGTTTTAGATACAAGGGTTTAGCAAATATTTTGATACTTACTTAGCAAGATGAGATTGTGTAAGCTGATATTACTATGGCCTGAATAGACTGCTAAATTAGAAGTGCTTTTAGTTTTACTAAATTGAGTAGGAGCGACTGCACTATGCATCTACTTGTTTTATAGACGGTAAAAAGGTTTAAAATGTTAGTGTTTTTTTATGTATGTTTAAGGCTCATGCATGTTCACAATATCACCTGATGGTAAGCGATGATTAGAATCAAATTGACACCACTCGTCTGGCTATGAATGTTGTGTGAGGTGACTAAAGAAATTGCGAGTACGTAGCTACTACTTATGTCAAAAAATAAAACATTTACACCAGTATTCGCCGAAGGGTTAGGCAGAGGTGCACGCCCACATTACACCAGATATTTTAAAGTACCACGCTATTATTATTTTACAAAATATAATAAATAATTATGTATTCAAACAATATCCACATAACATTTGATGGGACGAAGCGATAACTATCTTTTGCCGGAATAAAAGGCCAATGGCACAAGGCGATAACTATATATTTCCGAAATAAAAGTCCAAAAGTATGGCACTTAGCGATAGCTATCTTTTGCCAGAATAAAACACCAATGGAACGTAGCTATAGCAGTCTTTTTCCAGAATAATAGGCCAATAATATGGCACTAAACGATAGCTATATTTTTTCAGAATAAAAATCCAATAGGACTAAGCGATAGCTATCGTTTGCCGGAATAAAAGGCCAATGGCACTCAGCGATAACTATCTTTTGCCGAAATAAAAGGCCAAAAGTATGGCACTAAGCGATAGCTATCTTTTTCCGGCATAAAAAGACAATAGCACTATGCGATAGATATCTTATGCCGGAATAAAAGGCCAATGGCACTAAGCGATAGCTATCTTTTTTCAAATAAATAGCCAATGGCACTAAATTATAGCTATCCTTTACATGCATAAAATGCCAATGGCACTAAGCTACAGCTATCTCTTGCCGGCACAAAAGACTAATGGAACTAAATGATAGCTTCCTTTTGCCGGCACAAAAGGTCAATGGCACTAAGCGATAGCTTTCTTTCTACCAAAGAGAGATATTTTGTAATCGGTTTAGTATCTACTTCAAAACCTGTTACCAACAAACTTAAAATTTAATTTGTTCTTAATATCACTCGTAGTCTGGATTACATATACTTATTTACTTATTATCATAATACGTAAAAAAGATTTTTTGAAGTTCAATAGAGACACTGGATTTTTGCCTTGTCGGTATATTTTCTGTGGCCTTGACAGCAACGTGTATAAAATATCAGCAAATAACGATACACGTGGATTTTATCTTACTTTTCTCTTTAGTCTTAAAATCACTTCTTTGTGCTCCGGTTTCTATTAGGTACTGTAAGGGGGTAGATAGGGTGATCAGCAGTTAAACATGGAAAATAACTTTATATTATATATATTTAGTAAGATATTACAATACGCCTGCCTTTGGGCGGCTTCAATCCAATTCTGACACATTGAAAATTAACAAAAAACATCTACAGCTATTCTGTTCGAAATTCATACATCTTTCAAGTAATAAATATTGCCAGTGTTTTAATAGGCAAGTAGGTTGCCTTCTCAAATGGTAAGTCCTTACATGAGCTACGCCCCTACGAATAGGCGCACAGAATCATATGAGGTGCTTCTATTCTAAGTCTTGAAAGGATATATGAATCCTACCTTATCCTAACCCGAACATTTACCTAACAGAGGAATCAAAGTACAATTGAGGTACGACCCTTAAAAGGGGAAGGCTTAATCATGACAAACGAATTACCGGATACTCCGATATGTGCTTTTAACTTCAGCTGACGTGCACATACGCATTAACAAATCAACGCAGTCATGCTTGAACCTCCTTGGCCAAAACCCCTGAAAAAGGTACAAGGCGTCCTCCCAACACTAATAAGAATGATGCGTCAACTCACATCGACCCGGATGGGGTTTAAATTCAAAAATTCAGATATGATACAATATTTCGATCTCGTGCGTTTATCAGGCCAGAGAAGGAAAGGCTGGATCGCATCGAATTTAAATTCTACTCATCGAACTTACACCAGGGCTTAACATCATAAATATATTTACTTTTTTAAACAACAGTCATCAACTAGACCGATGATGTCAACTCGACATCCTTTGCAAAGGCTATGCCCCGTTAGCAAAGTCGGATTCAGTTACAACTATTCCTCATCTATTGTATTTTATCTCTAGGGCCTGGTGGAAGTTTCGCACCTACAAACTTGCTCATTATATAAATAGTCGTTTCTTCGATGCATAGTTAATGTTGCCAGCCTCTTCTTCGCCCAGCAGCATACTATCCATCAGCACATCAACAGCTCATGCAACGGAAAGAAATAATTTTATTATATATATCGAAACTATTTGAAAATTTCGACAAGAAAACTATCGATACATTTTTCCTACTTTCCCATCCCTATTAACTTCATTAAGTCATTTGATAGTTGTCATTCATATATATTTTTTAATTGACAACAGGCCTTATCCTATATGGAAACCTTAATAACCATAATCTATATGTATCTATTCTATTCTAACATTAAAAGGTTTTAATCTATTTACATGTATCTATTCTAGGCCTAACTCTCATATTTGCCAACTTTCTATCTATAATGGACCTTATCTCTAAATAACTATTCCTATCTATGGTCCGGCCTAACTAATCTGTGGCTAATACGGCGCATAGAGTATTATTTAATTATTATGGTGTGAACACTGCTTTATTATGTTGTTTATAGCACTATGTCAACCAATTCTTTTAATGAAAACTATGCTTTACTTTTGACAAGGTTTTGACACTGTCCTTTTTTGTATTATCTGTGGGACTATGTGTCAAACCATTTCTTAAAATGACATCTATGCTTTCATAGCATTTATTTGCCTTAGGGGCTTATAAGACTTTTCTAATAATGTTTGACCGTTGTATACTTAGTCCTTATGGATTTGTATTTGGACTTCGTCTGCAATTTCAAAAGCTAATCCTATTCAGTAAATATAGACAAGACAGGGGATTATTTAATTTCTTCAAGACATATACAGATAAATCATTCAAATCATTGTTTCTTTCGATGCCCAGCGCGCATCGCAAATTCCTTTCAGGTTGGACCATATTCATTTGCACGACATGAAAAGAAAACATTAATTAATAAAGCACAAAATATAAGTTACATTACAATTAATAAATTATTTACAACACTCTATTATAACTAAACTTCTTTCTAAAAAACTTCCAAAACTTGCATTTTACGAGATCAAATTGTTTTATGTGATCACAATGCAAATTTCCTAGTACTATGTTACGACAAAAGCATATATAATGGGAATTCTTCCTTGCCACTATCCTAGTACTATTCTTTACACCAAACATAGCATTCCAAGAAGTTTTATCATAAATTCTCTTGTATTTAAATCGGATTATAATCTTCTTATTGATCGCCTTCTTTAAATTTATGTTGGCGCAATAAGAAACCTTACTAAATACTCCTTTAATTTTCCTATGGATCTCTTTTGGTTTAGTTCGAGAAAAACTTTTCTTAATGGCTGTCAATTTATTCTTTCTTTTCAAAGTGACATTAATAAAATTTCGTTTTATGTCAGATTGAGAAAATTCAATATTATTTTCAATATTATGTTTGAAATCAATGGGATTCTGGTGTATGTTAACAACAAGATCATTTTGGTGTTCAGATGGAACAACAACTAGTTGTTCTAACGAAAACTCATCATTGGTCTCTGCAAAATACATGGAATTAGTTGAGTCAATTGGACTGGACCGATACATTACAATACTCTCGTCCGCGCACTCGCTGTTGGAGAGGGACTCCAACTCGTCGTCACCGCCGTCAGCGTGCTCGCCCAGGAACACAGCTTCCGCCTCCAACTTGACATTAACGGGGCCGTCATCTCCGCTGGTCTGGTCAACATCGTCCTCGAAGATGCAGCTCTCTTCGTCGGTGTGATCGCCATCGCCATCAACTGCGTCGCCTTCTCCATCAATGTGTTCAACGCTTTTCTCACTGCACTGAATATTGTTTTGTGTTTGTTCGTCCTTAATCACGATACTAGAAAATAAATGTGCATTAACATCCTCACACAATACATCAGGTTGTTTTTTATCCGCTTTTATTTCAGCGATTATTGTGCGCTGTTCGCAATATCGGTATCTGCGGTGAAATATTGAGAATTCACTCCTCAAGCGATCGCATAATACTGCAAAGTCCATATCATATTTAAAAATCATACGGTAGAAGTGATATGCAGCCCCACGTAAAAAAGCTCCTTATATCAGGCTATAGTCACTCTTTCTCCATTCGTTTATTTCAGCCACTGACTCGAATTCGGTCAAGAATTCCTCCAAGCAGTATCTGTCCGTGCCTGAATAATAATTATCCATCATTCTTTCCATAAGTACATTTATACTAAATAATAAAACCACTTAGCTTTTATTTCGTTTTTTCCTTATATTTCCATCCGCTTATGGGAGGGAATGAGAGGTAACAGCACTCTGTCCTCAATTATCTCGCCTTACGTACGCCGGTAGGGCTTCGTGCACTGTATATCGCCGTGCACAACGCGAATTTCCGTCTTTAAACACTTTCTTCGTTTTTTATTTACTTAAACGTATACTGTACGCCGTATACACGCGAAATATATTTTATAATTATTCTTCTTTTGGGATTTCGCACCTCCACCAATATGTAAGGGGGTAGATAGGGTGATCAGCAGTTAAACATGGAAAATAACTTTATATTATATATATTTAGTAAGATATTACAATACGCCTGCCTTTGGGCGGCTTCAATCCAATTCTGACACATTGAAAATTAACAAAAAACATCTACAGCTATTCTGTTCGAAATTCATACATCTTTCAAGTAATAAATATTGCCAGTGTTTTAATAGGCAAGTAGGTTGCCTTCTCAAATGGTAAGTCCTTACAGTACCTACCTATTTGATACTAGATAACTTGTTTACGCAAATATTATTCTATATTCCTGAGTGCTGAGGAGCTCGTGGCTAAATAATAACAGCCGCACGGGTCGATCTTTAAGGTTAAGCAACGCTTGACGAGATCGGTCTGAGGATGGGTGACCATTTCAACATACCGAGTTTCCTCCGTGCCTCGGAAAGCACGTTAAGCCGTTGGTCCTGGCTGCAATTTGAAGATCTTTGACAGTCGTTACGAATAGTCAGACGCTTGAGATCTGACACCAGTCTAGCCAAGGTGTACCGTGTTACCCAGTTACTGGGTTGTGGAGGTCAGATAGGCAGTCGCTCCATGTAAAACACTGGTACTCAGCTAAATCCGGTTAGACTGGAAGCCGACCCCAACATAGTTGGGAAAAGGCCAGGCAGATGATGATTCCTGAGTGCATCCACTCAACTGAAGTTCTACAGTAATAAGAACATAATTTAAAGCGTAGGTAGGTACTTTTGTTACATGACACAAGCTTTACCCCGCGGCCTCGCTCGCTTAGCTGTGCACAGAAATCCTGTTTTTTTTTCATGCTAGGTTGAATTGCCAGTTATTCCATCCTAAAAACAAATAAACAATGTTAATCAAACAAACACCTTTATAATATAAGTTCAGACAACATAAGATACGTCTTCCCCGAAGGGTTACATAGGTTTTTCCAAATAATAAAAAGAGTACTTCAGTATTTTCTCACATTAGGCTTATATTCACCCTCTTCTATGGCTGACCTTTATCTGGATATGGCTTTATACATCGCAAAAAATAGACTGGCCTCAAAATACTCTCGGGTCCTTAAAAATAACTTTTAACTTTCTGGCCTCTAGCAGGCCAGAACCCTTGTAGAAACACGAATTTCAATTTCTATATTGCTTTTCTACCGAAAACATTTATGTCTAATAATGGAAATTCGACCCCTAAAGGGTAACAAGGGGTAAAATATGTTTTTAGGAGGAGACATGGGGTCCGTTTGTATATTACATTAGTTTATAAACCACAAAATGGGGGACTATAAGGGCCATTTTGCCGAATCACGTCCCCGATAATGTAATATTCTAATGATGGAATTATGAAAGTAAATACAAAAATAATGACGCATAATCAGCTTAGAGACAATTTATTTGCGAAATCTTGTCCTTTTTTTGATAATACAGGGCTAAAGGGTCTTGTTTTGGCTTCTTATTTTAAGATTTTCGAACAAATTAGCAATGAGCTAGCTATGATATGAATATAGAAAATTCAAAGTTCGACACTTTTTGTTTTGATTATTTGGAAGTGTGACACAAAAGACACGGATCGTCCTCAATTATCATTATTTCTTTACCAATATTATAAAGAATTTTTTTTTTGTTTGTTTGTATGTTTGTACCGAATAGGCTCCTAAACTACTGAACCGATTTAAAAAAAAAAATCACCTATGGAAAGCTACATCATTCCCGAGTAACATAGGCTATAAATTTTGACGAAAGCGAAGCCGCAGGGGTCAGCTAGTATTATATTTTTTTTTAATGTTATATTATGAGTGTCATTATAATTTTCGTCTTTACAATAGTCCTAAGAAAGGTGCAAGAGTCCAAGATTTTTTACATAAAAAGAATAGAAAGAAAAGGATCCAACTTTGTTCTCAAAGTTACGTTCCGTATCACATCAGGACGTTGTATGTACTGCCCACATATTTGTCCCAGGCCCAAATGTGTGTGCTTTTGATCTGTAGCAAAAACACCCACTCCACAGAGTACTTAAGGCTTTAGACAGACGGACTACATTTCAACTGCACTCCGACTGCAAATTTGCAGTTTGAATGCAGTTAGTATGGCTGCAGTAAAACTGCAAACCAACCGTGCAGTCCGATTGCAGTCATCTGATTGTTGGAACTGTGAGGGACATTAGGAATTTATAGTGTAGACTGTGCTTAGAGACAAGTTTAGCCAGAAAGCTTTAGAGAATCTGACAATTATTTATATTCACACACAAAAGTAACATATTAAATTTAAATGCCTACTCGTATTAAAGATTTTCGACTTTTGTGAAATAAGATTTTCTAAAAAATATGTTTATAAATTATGCCTATGAGTTATTCTGATGTGTAAAGCTATATTTCTGTAAAGTTTCATCATAATCCGTGTAATAGTTTTTGCGTTAAGTAACAACCATCCATCCATCCATCCTCAGAAACTTTTACTTTTACAGTAGTAGGATATGACCAAATTGTGGCGTTAGATAAACGCCCGGGTCGCTTTGTTCTTACTGTATTATGAGTCAATAGATACCAGGCCCCTCAGAAAGTATTGCGAAAAAAAGTTTTTATATATGGGAGACTGGCCAGTTATAATGTTTTTCGAAAATATGATTATTTATAAGTAAAAATAAGTAAGTTCCAATTTCAAAATTTCCCTCCACATTTTTTGCGAGTTAATTCAAAGTATTGTGTCTCACTGAAATATGGATCTGCGCCGGGAACATTTTAGAGCTATGATTTTATACGATTTCAAGTGTCGCCTGAAACCGGATGAATCGTACGATAGACTTCAAATGGCATTCATGGATGAAGGCCCTTCCAAGGCAACCGTGTATCGTTGGTATAACGAATTCAAGCGCGGTCGACCAACTTTGGGGGATGACGAAAGAAGCGGTCGCCCTTTGACGGCTGTTACCGAAGAAAACGTGCTAGCAGTGAAAAATTTAATCCAAGACAATAGGCGAATTACATATCAGGAGATTCAACACATATTGAAGATTGGATCGGGAAGCGTTCACGAGATTCTACACAGCCATCTTCGCGTGAGGAGGATAGTATCACGCTGGGTGCCGCACAACCTCACCGATGCTCAGAAGCAGGCCCGGGTGGAATGGTGCCGTGATATGCTTAACAAATTTGAAGCAGGCTCGTCTCGGCGTGTTTACGACATCGTTACAGGTGATGAGTCCTGGATTTATCAATACGACCCAGAAACCAAGCGCCAGTCGACTGTTTGGGTGTTTCAAAATGAGCCAACGCCTACCAAAGTGAAGCGATCTAGAAGCGGGGGTAAGATTTTGATCGCTAGCTTTTTTAATTTGACTGGCCACTTGGTATCAATTCCCTTACGGGATCAAAGAAGCATTAATGCCGAATGGTATACTACCAAATGTTTGCCAGAAGTTTTCTCTGTTATAAGCAAC
Source organism: Orthosia gothica (assembly GCA_949775005.1). NCBI lineage: Eukaryota > Metazoa > Arthropoda > Insecta > Lepidoptera > Noctuidae > Orthosia > Orthosia gothica. The sequence continues at coordinate 27,416,388 of OX459037.1, read as the reverse complement.
AAGCGACCAAACACAGGGCTCCGCGGGCTACTGCTCCACCACGACAATGCACCTGCGCACACCGCACTCAAAACGAGGGACTTCTTGGACAGCACGCCAGTCAAACTCCTGGGTCACCCTCCTTACAGCCCTGATCTAGCACCGTGTGACTTCTTTTTATTCCCAAAAATAAAAAATCAGCTCAAAGGGATACAATTTTCGTCGCCGGAAGATGCGCTGGCTGCGTTCGAGCAGGCTGTAAACGAGGTGTCTGCGGCGGACTGGAAAAAGTGTTTTGAAAACTGGTTTAGGCGCATGAATCTTTGTATAGAGGCTGGTGGAAAGTACTTTGAAAAGATTTAATAAAAATATATGTACGTATAGAACAATTTTTTTTAGTTTCGCAAAACTTTCTGAGTGTCCCACGTACGTACTAAAATATCGTGAAGGCTCCTATAGAAGTAAGCTAAAACTGGCAAGTATTTACCCACCACAATAAGATAATAATTATGGGTGGTTATAAAAATGCCAATACCTAACAGGTTTGTTTTTGTAATCGCACCACGGCTGCCAGAAATATTCTTTTTCAAACATATACACAACGCTCGCAATTTTGTTCGAGTGATGATGATGATATTTTATCTTGCATATGACTTTTTAGTTCACCCCCATTAAGGGTAGAATTTCCAAAAACCAATAAATTAATTAAATTCTTTTTATCAACCAACAGCGTAAATCTAAAATTTCACGTGTCTAACTTACAATCTGTAGAAATTTTAGACAAACTTTCAACCCTCCTTTTATCCCCTTAGGGTTGGCATTTCCAAAAATCCTTTCTTAGTTCGCCCTTACGTCACTTGCGGAACTTCCCTGCTAAAGGAGATGTTCCAGAAATGTATGGAGCCTGGGCCAGCTCTATGTACACTATAAGTAAATTTTTTTGTATACTAACTGTTTTTTATTGTTAATTTTCTTTAATTTCACTTCGTTTCAATGTAAACTCAAATTAACTTTGTCAAGTAGAGCAACACAATTTACAAGTAAACATGGCGTGTCAGATCAGCAGTAGGCGAAACATGTCATTTTCACAATGACAGTATGCGAAGAATGACATTTTGGCAATGGCAGTATGCGCAGAATGTCATTTTGACAATGACATTTGTTTGACGTGTCATCGTAATATCTGCGTCAATAAAAAATAACACTAATTCAATTGCAATAGAGAAGCAATCAAGTAATGTCCGTAGTAGTAAAACAATCCCTAAAAACTGCGAAACATATCCAATTCAAAGTCAAAGCAAAGAAAGACTCAAAGAAGTCACTTCTTAAAACTGTCAAAGTAGTCAGACGTCATATCAAACACAACTGTTATGGCTCTCCCTAAAAATAGGGTTATCTTATTAAAAAACTATAAATGATCATTTTTGTTACTCCTGTACCCTTCTTCAAATTAATTTGTTAGTATTTTTATGGAATTCCTCTATTTGTTTCCTATTTATCTATGTAGTGTACATAGTGATGGCTTAAAATCGAACATCTCCTTTCATCTTTATACGTCAAGCGGTTTTCGATATTTCATGATTAGTGAGTGAGTGACCTTTTTTTTTTGTATATATATATATAGATAGATAGATATAGATGAAACAAGTATTTTTAGGGTTCCGTAGCCAAATGGCAAAAAACGGAACCCTTATAGATTCGTCATGTCTGTCTGTCTGTCTGTCTGTCCGTCCGTATGTCACAGCCACTTTTTTCCGAAACTGTAAGAACTATGCTGTTGAAACTTGGTAAGTAGATGTATTCTGTGAACCGCATTCAGATTTTTACTCTGAAATAGGAAAAAAACAATAAATTTTGGGGGTCCCCATACTTGAAACTGAAACTATTTTTTTTTCCATCGAACCCATACGTGTGGGGTATCTATGGATAGGTCTTCAAAAATGATATTGAGGTTTCCTATATATTTTTTTTCTAAACTGTATAGTTTGCGCGAGAGACACTTCCAAAGTGGTAAAATCTCTGTCCCTCCCCCCCGTAACTTCTAAAATAAGAGAATGATAAAACTAAAAAAAATATATGATGTACATTACCATGTAAACTAACACCGAAAATTGGTTTGAACGAGATCTAGTAAGTAGTTTTTTTTTAATACGTCATAAATCGTAAACCGCAATTTACCAAGTACGGAACCCTTCCTGCGCGAGTCCGACTCGCACTTGGCCGGTTTTTTTTTATATTCATTTTAACTAGTCCACTAAACAACACCATAATCATAACATGAAGACGCCTCAATATTTATATCTAAATTAAGAAATTCCAGTCTAACTTTAATAGTCCAATTTCCCCCAGCTTAACAACATTTTTTCATTCGCAAATTATCATGTAATGCCATCTAAAATTCCGTCACCGACCTAACTAATTCGGTGACGCAAATTGACGTCATTTCCACGAAGGGCCCAAGGAGGGGGAGCTTGTTTTCTGAGAGGGCAACACCGTGTAGCAACATTGGTAATTTCCTGGTCGTCTTAATGTCAGTCGCTTACCTTCGGGGCTTTTGGCACAATATCCGTTTAGTCTGACCTGTTATAGATATGACGGATGATGACGACTAATAATAGTCCGGTCTGTTATAGTACTGATAATAAAGAAGCGCAGTAACTATTTATGGTGACGTATAATTCACATGTATTTTTTTAGGGGTTGAAAACTACGTCTTAGCTTGTCAGTCAAGCTTTTTATTTGATCTAAGAGCTCGACTGACAAGCTAATTAAGGCGTAGTTTTGTTGTAGTGTGTGCCTGTAATAGTGTATGTATACGGCAAGGCGTAGTTTTAACCGGCGTCACCTTGTTGTTTGCAACGTTTCATCTTGACTTTTATTGGATATGAGTTTGAAAGCAAATAACATATATAATATCACACCTATACTTTCCGAAGGATTAGGCAGAAGTATCCCCACATTTCTCCAGAAATGTTTAAGTCCCATGTCAAAGGGGGTGAACCCAATAACGCTTTGACCGAATCGGGAATCAAACCCAGTACTTACCTCGTGTTAAGGACCGATTGCAACCACTAGACCAACCAACAACTTCAAAATAATTGATACCAATTTACTGTTGTGCTCATCGTTTTTATAAAATATTCAAACAGGTTTGAATATTTTATAAAAAAAAAAAAAAAAAAAAAAAAAAAAAAAAACTGTCAAACTGCTGTCATAAGCACATACGCTCTTGAAATAGTTTCGCGAGTCTTCGTAAACACTGTGAAATTGTGCCCATAAATATGATAAAAGTGTAGCCAAAGTGTTTAGGATTACGTGTTAATGTTATCTAGTGATTTAAAAAACTAAAAACTACAAAAAACTGAATTTAAAATTTCATGCTTCTCTAGTGGAAAAACATCTACCCACATAAAATTTAATATTCCACCAATTTAAGTCTCTTTTGAAATGTCACTGTCAAAGTGTCAATATAAACTTCAAATCAGTGTTGCCACTTAAAAAGTAAAATTACCACAGTAAGAATGGATTGCCAAATTGAAAATTCCAAAAAGAATAGTGGAAATTCTACAAAAAAATTAAGCCAGCAAATATTTCACAAAAGCCTATTTATTAGTCGGCCCAGATCAAATTCTTGCAGCAGTGCGGTGCCTACCAGTGAGACGATTAACCTAGTAGATTCTGAAAATGCTACTGATGAAAACTGGGTGGAAGTACCCGGTCGCAAAAGACTTCGCAGCCCAGATGAACTCCCGAATAGCCAAAAACAAAGTAAATTAAACAATTACTGGCTGAGTACTCCTGTCACTACCTCCAATCGATTCGCTGGTCTTGATGTCATAAATAATGCTGAAATACCTGAAAAACCCGTCAAACCACCTCCTTTGTTCGTAGACAAAGTAAGCAACATCCAGCCTCTCTATGAAATGTTAAACAATACAGCCACTGATCAGTATGAAATCAAGATCCTCCGTGGGGAACAAGTGAAAATTCAGCCAAAATCAACTGAAGCATACACTAAAATTTACAAGGAACTTCAAAAACGAGATACTGAATTTTACACCTACAAACCCAAAGAAAACAGGAGTTTTAGGGTTGTCCTCAAAAATATCCACCCAACTACTGATACTAAAGAAATAAAAGTGGCAATTGAAGAATTAGACCACAAGGTCACAAATATTTGGAATATAAAGGACAGAAAATCCAAAACACCCCTCCCACTGTATTACGTGGATCTTGAACCAAACCAAAACAATAAAACCATTTATAATGTGAAGCGCCTTCTCCATTGCTGTGTTGTATTTGAGCCACCCAGACCTAAAAGAGAAATCCCTCAATGCTCCAATTGCCAGAGATATGGACACACACGTAGATTCTGTCACCGTCAACCCAGATGTGTTAAGTGCGCTGGAGAACACGCCACTCATGATTGCCCCAGGAAAGAGCGATCAGATAGTGTGCGGTGCATTCTTTGCGAAGGCAATCACCCTGCTAATTATAAAGGCTGTGCAGTATATAAGGAGCTGCAAAAAATTAAGTATCCCCCGCTGAGACCCAAAACCAAACAAAGCAAAGACGCTGAAAATAAAAATGTGCCTTCAATAAAATATAGCACATATAAAACCACTGACAACAAAACTTATGCGGAAATAACAACAGGTATAACAAATTCACTTAAAGATACCCAAACAGCAACACACTTGACTCAGCCAAAGCCGGACCAGTCAACAGACGTTAAAGCACTCATGCAGTCACTCATGAACCAGATGATGCATAACTAAGATGCTGGGAGACCTCATGTCCATGCTTCCAAATTTAATGCGATAAAATTGTGCATCTGGAACGCTAATGGCCTGTCACACCACTCAGAGGAGTTGAAACTTTTTCTATATCAACATGAGATCGATATTATTTTAATTTCTGAAACTCACTTCACATCAAAAAGCCATATGGATATCCCTGGATATAATCTTTACCACACCACACACCCCGATGGGAAGGCGCATGGTGGCTCAGCCATAATAATCAGGAGTAAATTAAAACATTACCAATCAATATCATACTGCAAAGCACCAATACAAGCCACAACTGTCATAGTTGAAGATTGGGTAAGCCCTTTAACTGTGTCAGCTCTCTACTGTCCACCGAAGCACATAATTAAGCAGGAAGAGTTTAGTGAGTTTTTCATCTCCCTAGGCGATCGGTTTATAGCTGGCGGAGATTTCAATGCAAAGCATAGCTATTGGGGCTCAAGGTTGACCCTCCCCAGGGGCCGTGAGCTATTAAAGACTGTTCAAAAACTAAAAATGGAAATTATATCAACAGGTGAGCCCACATACTGGCCCACTGACAGAAAAAAAGAACCTGATCTAATAGACTTCTGTGCTATTAAAGGCATATCAAAAAATTACTTGAAGTGCCAGAGTAGCTGTGAGCTATCATCGGACCATTCACCAGTCTTAGTTACCCTATTGAGCCGTTTCAAAGAAACTCCAGAAGCTTGCGTCCTCCACACCAAAAAGACAGATTGGGAAGTCTTCAAATCGATGGTTGACCAGGCTTTGACATCCACAGTGAGTTTAAAAACAGAGGACGATATAGTGGCTGCAATTGAATACTTCAATAGTTCAGTTCAAACTGCCGCCTGGCAATCTACCCCTACTACAGAATTGAATAGCAAAAAGAAACCTATACCTTATAATATACTGGATAAATTATTTGAAAAAAGAAGACTCAGAAAACAATGGCAACAATATAGATGTCCTGGCGATAAAACTAAACTGAACTATGCTGTTAAAAAACTCAAGAAGCTGCTGGAAAATGACAGGAACAATAGTGTACAGGCGTTCCTGAGTAATCTAGATGCTACAGCTGCTACCGACTATTCATTGTGGAAAGCCACGAGAAAACTAAAACGACCTAAAACAGTGTCTCCTCCACTTCGGCAAGCCGACGGGAACTGGGCTCGAAGTGACGTGGAAAAATGTATGACATTTGCCGAACACTTAAAAGGTGTCTTTCAGCCCCACCCCTACGAGGGGCCTCCAGAGCACAAAGAAAAAGTTGTCCGTGAAGTTCAGCTGGATTGTGAGCCATGTAAAAACCCCATCAAAAAATTCACGAAGCAGGAACTAATTAGAGCTATAATTAATGTAAAACCTAAAAAAGCTCCGGGCTATGATTTAATAACAGGTATGATTCTGCGACAACTTCCAGATTCTGGACTGAACTTCTTGTTATCTATCTACAATGCTATGACAAGACTTCACTTTGTTCCCCCTCAATGGAAGACAGCTAAAATCTTAATGGTTCCGAAACCAGGAAAGCCACTTGAAGACCCGAAGTCATACCGACCTATTAGTCTACTTCCAACAACTTCAAAAGTTTTTGAATCTCTCCTTCTATTACGATTACTGCCAATAATGAAGGAAAAACTTTTAATACCTGACCACCAATTTGGGTTCCGACAGAGACATGGCACAATAGATCAAGTCCACAGGCTTGTTACTAAAATTCACAATACGTTTGAAGATAAGGAATATTGTGCAGCTGCATTCCTTGACATTTCTCAAGCATTTGATAGAGTCTGGCACGAGGGCCTCCTATATAAAATCAAAACTAGTTTCCCAAGCGACATCTTCCTAATCTTGAAATCATACTTAAGGGACAGACATTTTTTCGTACAAAGTGGCGAAGCTTCTTCAAAGCTATACCCTATTTCTGCTGGGGTTCCTCAAGGCAGTGTGCTGGGACCGATTTTATATTTGCTTCATACTGCTGACTTGCCAATATCAAATCTAGCGACTACAGGAACGTTTGCGGATGACACGGCTGTTCTGGTGTCTCATAGTGATCACAAAGTTGCAACAGCTATGCTTCAGACCTGCTTGGACGACATAGCCTGCTGGCTCAAGAAATGGAGGATAAAAGCCAATGAGACTAAGTCAGTAAATGTCACATTCACTAAAAGAAAGGATACCTGTCCACCTGTACAGCTGAACAATGTTCTATTACCTCAAGCCGAACATGTTAAATACCTTGGTTTATACCTTGACAGACGCCTTACTTGGAAAAAACACATTTTCACGAAACGCAAACAACTTGGACTGACACTGAGAAAGTACTACTGGATAATTGGGAGGAACTCACAGCTACACCTGCAAAATAAAACCCTGTTATACAAAGCTATAATTAAGCCTTTCTGGACCTATGGCATCCAGCTGTGGGGAACAGCATCACACTCCAACATTGAGATCATACAGCGGTTTCAGAATAAGATCCTAAGAACGATCACAAGCGCGCCATGGTATGTACCAAATGAGGCTCTACACCATGATCTGTCAATTCCCACAGTCAAAGAAGAGGTAAAGAACTACATCAAGTCATACAAGGAACGAATTACACGTCACCCAAACATCCTGGCAAGTCACCTTATGGATGGGACAGGGGCCAGAAGGCTTAAGTACAAAATACCTCAAGACTTCATCAGACAAACATAGCTACATATGCAACATAAGTAAATAGGATGTGTCATAGGACACATACCGACCAAGACATCTAAACACATCAAAAAAATTACTTAATGTCCATAGTACTGAGACAGATTGTAAACAAAGAAGAGTTAAAAAAAAAAAAAAAAAAAAAAAATATTTATATCTAAATTAAGAAATTCCAGTCTAACTTTAATAGTCCAATTTCCCCCAGCTTAACAACATTTTTTCATTCGCAAATTATCATGTAATGCCATCTAAAATTCCGTCACCGACCTAACTAATTCGGTGACGCAAATTGACGTCATTTCCACGAAGGGCCCAAGGAGGGGGAGCTTGTTTTCTGAGAGGGCAACACCGTGTAGCAACATTGGTAATTTCCTGGTCGTCTTAATGTCAGTCGCTTACCTTCGGGGCTTTTGGCACAATATCCGTTTAGTCTGACCTGTTATAGATATGACGGATGATGACGACTAATAATAGTCCGGTCTGTTATAGTACTGATAATAAAGAAGCGCAGTAACTATTTATGGTGACGTATAATTCACATGTATTTTTTTAGGGGTTGAAAACTACGTCTTAGCTTGTCAGTCAAGCTTTTTATTTGATCTAAGAGCTCGACTGACAAGCTAATTAAGGCGTAGTTTTGTTGTAGTGTGTGCCTGTAATAGTGTATGTATACGGCAAGGCGTAGTTTTAACCGGCGTCACCTTGTTGTTTGCAACGTTTCATCTTGACTTTTATTGGATATGAGTTTGAAAGCAAATAACATATATAATATCACACCTATACTTTCCGAAGGATTAGGCAGAAGTATCCCCACATTTCTCCAGAAATGTTTAAGTCCCATGTCAAAGGGGGTGAACCCAATAACGCTTTGACCGAATCGGGAATCAAACCCAGTACTTACCTCGTGTTAAGGACCGATTGCAACCACTAGACCAACCAACAACTTCAAAATAATTGATACCAATTTACTGTTGTGCTCATCGTTTTTATAAAATATTCAAACAGGTTTGAATATTTTGATCAATGTGTTGTACGCAACCTTCTAAATTTTAAGACGATGACGTGAACAACGTTTGCAATTTCCTTGTGGTCCTCGCGTCCGCCGCATGCCGCAGGAACAATATCCGTTCAGTAAACACCTCTTAAAGACGTGACGGACGATGGACGCACCGTGGTCAAAATACTGATAAATGACGTCACGACGTAGAAATTGTATATTTTTAACATTTAAAATGAAAAAGGGAATGGAAAAATACTGTGCTGAAATCATGAGGTTTTTGTTCTACCATAATTTTATTTCCAATCAGCCTAAACACTAGAAAAGTGTATAAATACTAGTGAACTTTTGATTATCATAAACTGCAAGTTCTCAATCTCAGCATCAATCTACAGAATACAAATTGTTGGACATAGACCTTTCCAATTGCACTTAATTCGACTCAGTTCTTTACAACTTGATTCCAACTGCTATAACGCCTTCTACAAGTCTCCTGCAAATATTCACGGACTCCACTCAACAACACGTCTGCCTCAACTATCAGTTCTACGGCTACCTATACATTTTCTGAGAAAATCAATTTCGAATAAAAGATTTGCTGCGCCGATAATTCTTCCTCAATACCCAACACAGTGTTCCAATATTGTACCTTTTTCATACAAAAATAATTTAGCTTAAAAACAAAAAAAAGCGTAATTCAAGTCCTGTGCTGCCGGCCTATAGCCAGAGTGCCGCTTCCTGGCAAATGACCGATTTTAGTTTTTTGATGGCGTCTAATCGGTGTATATCTATATATATAGATATATATAAGCATATTTTTCTACTATGAATAGATTCCGGTACAAAAATAAAACGTCCCAAATTACTACGTTTACAAACATATTTCTGATAAAAATAAGTCATTGATTTAGAAATATATACAATGTACTTATTTTTTCACTCTCTTTTTTCTTATTCACTTTTGAATAAACAGCATTGAGTTTTATTATTTCGCCGGTTTATTTTGTTTTGCGTCTATAACTTCAAATATAATTTTGTCAGTTAGCGGGACTCTAGCTATAGGACGGCACTGTGGCTTTGTCCGGGAGACGGATGGGGACCGTGCGACGCTGCGGTTATTATCTACAAGGTCGGGCCCCGGCTATTTTTCAGACAAAATGGAGACTTTTTTTTGTTTAAATAAGATTACTTTTTGTTGAAGACTAGTGATTAGTGCAGCGCTGTTTGGAAATTGGAGTGGTGGAGGTGAAGTGTCGTAGGTACTTCCTGTACTCCCGTGTGACTTAGGTTACATTTTATGACAGAAAAATGCACGTGCATTGCTACTCTGTAACTGTCGCACTGCAGGGCAAAGGCCTCTTCTCATACAGAGAAGGCACGAACATTGATCACCAAGCTTGCTCAAAAAAAAAAACTTTTTTTTTATTTCACATAGGCCTACATGGGCACTTATAAAACATCGATAAAAGGTGCACGGTTCGGGTTGGTCGTTTCCTATGGAGAAGAACCGACAAGAAACTCCAAGGTTACTTTTTTTAAATTGTTTGCTTTTACAATATATCCATGTTACAGCATTAGTACTTAGATGGGGGGATAACGTAGGCCCGAAAAAAAGTCGTAAGAAACTAAAAAAAAAGATTGTATAATAAATAAACAAAAGATTTACAAAAAAAAAGTAAAACGAGATAAAATGTTAACAAGCATCTAGAAATCTAGAAGCCCTACAATGTTCACACATTTACAAAACAATCGGTAAAAGAATCTATACAAAGTATAACAAGACTTAATTTAACATGTGGCACAAATGCTGTTATCAGTGCAGTGTATTCTCTCTAGTGCTCAATGCGGGTTGGCGATTTAAGACTTACATTAACTATAAGTGCAGATTTCCTCACGATGTTTTCCTTCAGCGTTGTCTGTGATGTCCAAAATAAACTTAGAAAGTACATATGAATTTGAATTTGTCACATTGGATCTTGCTCGGATTTGAACGTCGTCCTCAAGTGCGAGAGGTCTTAGCCATGGGCCACCACGCCATTTTTAACTCTGTTTAACACCTTAACTGCCAGATGCCTGACAAACAATACATTTTCTATTGTGTCTCGTTCTCTGGCAGCCAAACTGTTAAATAACCAAAATTAAATGGTGTTCGTTGGTGTTTCACTTGAGAACAGCTGGACGCTTTGATTTCTTTTTTAATGTGTGATATAGTCCAACTAAGGTTCTTATTGTAAGAATATTGAAAAGTTGCCGAGAAAATTGTAATTTATCAGCAAAAACTGACAATGCTTTTTCTATGGAATTTGTTTATGGTTTCAGGGGCAGGTAGTATAAAATAACACTAAGTGTCAAATACTAACAAAGAATACGGCAGACTTCTGTGACTAGGTGAATAACAATATTGTCGTAACTTAATCATTTTGAAGACACGGCGTAGTGGCTGAGCGATTGACTGCTGCGCTGCGTGTCGCAGGTTCAATTCCCGCACGGAACAAATATTTTTATAGCCTTCAGACAGATGTTCCGGATCTGGGTGTCTTGTGTATGTTAGTTTAAAATTTAGCAAATACACCCACGATACCGGAAGAAATACCTAGTGTGGCTCAAAGTCTTTTTAAATTTAATTTAAAATTAACCAGCATAAACTAACCTAAAATGCGACATAAAATAAAAACATTACAAATGATGATCCTACATAAAAACTGGCTAGTCCCAAAGTGTCGGGCACAGTGAAGTGTAGTTTAATAATTAAATTAACTTTTCACATAAACTGAGCCGGGGTTGCTATCAGTAAAATGTTTGACAAGCACCTGTTCCGATAAGTGGTTCAACTTTGTTCCGTTATCCGAGCCAAAACTATTAAAACTTGGCAAGTGGGATGTATACACGAAATAGTGTGTTATCCAAATATTAGGTCGCGGCATATTTTGTAAACGTGAACCTATAGACCTATGAAACGGTATCCCACTTTGTACGTTGTAAAAGTGTTATCTGAATGGTTCAATGTTTTTAACCCCCGACGGAAAAAGAAGGGTGTTATATGTTTGAAGTGCTACCTGTGTATTTGTTAATATGTGTATTTGTGTATCTGTTTGTGGCGTCATAGCTCCTAAACGGATGAACCGATTTTGATTTAGTTTTTTTTTTGAAAGGTGACATTATCTCGGGAGTTTTGTTTTATTACCCGACTGGGTTATGTGTTTTGCACGTATCTTGTATGTATGTATGTTTGTATCTATGTAATATTCTTTATTACCTCATATCTTTTAAACCACTTGACCGAATTATATAATTAAGACATCGATAGATAAGTCTTGACCGCCCAAGTGTTCTTAGATAGGTGAAGTTCTAAAAAACAAACATGGCGGATTTTGGGCGCCATATTGTGCAGGTCCCAATTTTTTTTTTTCATCCAAACCCATCGAGTGGGGTATCAAAATAAAGGGTTTTAAGAGGTGATTACAAATATATTGATCGAAAAAGAAAAATATAACTAAAAAGTTGTAAATAAAAAAAACATTAATTGAAAAATCAAAAACTCGACTGATTAAGAATCGAACTAAAAAGCTGTTAACAAGAAAAAACCGGCCAAGTGCGAGTCAGACTCGCGCACGAAAGGTTCCGTACCATTATCGCAAAAAACGGCAAAAAAATCACGCTTGTTGTATGGGAGCCCCAATAAAATATTAATTGTATTCTGTTTTTAGTATTTTTTGTTATAGCGGCAATAGAAATACATCATCTGTGAAAATTTCAACTGTCTAGCTATCACGGTTCATGAGATACAGCCTGGTGACAGACAGACGGACCGCGGAGTCTTAGTAATAGGGTCCCGTTTTTACCGTTTGGGTACAGAACCCTAAAAATCACGCTGTGCAGTCGGAGGACTAGGTGGTCCACCAGTTTGCGAATATGTTTCCTCCGACTGCACAGCATTATTTTTTCTTGATAACAGCTTATTAGTTCGATTAATCAGTCAGGTTTTTGATTTTAATTAATTTTTACTTGTTTAATCAATCATGCCAGAACAACGGAACTGATTTGGAAAAAAAATTCACATGGGAAGACCATGTCCTAGATTTGGATAAACATTAATCATGGAAAAGATAAAGGTGTGAGTTTATGTATGTATGTATTTATCTTGGATTTGAATTCGTTTTATCCCGGTATGTTTCCTTGAGATAATTCACGGGCAAAGCAACTCGTGAAAGCTAAGTATATTATAATAAAATTGATTAGATTATCGTATTTACCCTAGATTTATAGTAACACAAGAGCAGTGGTGGCCCTGTGGTATCGGCCGCGACTTACAAGTTGTAGGTCGTGGGTTCGAGCCTAGGCAGGCGCTTTAATTTGTGTAAATTATTTCTTCACCACTACTCTCAAAACGGTGAAGGAAAACATCGTGAGGAAACCGGCATGTCCAAGAACCAAAAATTCGAAGACATGTGACATCCACCAACCCGCACTGGGCCCGCGTGGTAGATTACGGCCCATTCCCTCTCACAGAGAGGAGGCCTGTGTCCCAGCAGTGGGAACATTAATAGGCTGATGATGTGATGTGTATAGTAACAAACACTAAAACATAAACAGAGCAGCAAACAGAGCAGTGGTGGCGCCGTGGTAACGGCCGCGATTTACAAGTTGTAGGTCATGGGTTCGAACACAGGCTGGTACTCTCATCATCATCATCAGACTTTTAACGTATCCACTGAAGAGACACAGGCCTCCTCTCTGTGAGAGGGGCATTAGGTCATAATCTAAAAAAAATACACAAAGTAATGCGCCTGCCTAGGTCGAACCCACGACCTACGACACGTAAGTCAGGGCCGTTACCACTAGGCCTCCATTGGTCCAGGCGCTTTACTTTGTGTAAATGATTTCATCGCCACTGCTCTCAAAACGGTGAAGGAAAACATCGTGAGGAAACCGACGTGTCCTTGGACCAAAAATTCAAAGACACGTGACATCCACCAATCTGCACTGGGCCCGACTCGGTCCCAGCAGTGGGCACAATAAAATACTTATGATGATGAAAACATAAACACTGACTTTACAAAAGCGTTTCAGTATGTGAAGGCTTTGAACAAAAATAACATGTGACTGCGCTCCATTTCACATAACCCAGATACAGGAGTATACTAAAAGCATATTATGATCGTCGATAATAGGATTATGGCTCAGAGGTGAACTGAATTTGATTATCAGCATCACGGACGGAAATGTAGTATGTTATGTAATGTATGTAGTTTGAATTTGATGCTTTGGTGCGGGGTGGTCAAAGATATTATTGTAAATATTATGAATGTAACTAGACTCACGTGGTTAAGTTAAATTTTCTTTCTTTTTTTATAACGATACGCTTACTTTATATTTAGATTTCAATCATAATAAGATCAGTTAGTCAAGAAATTACCGCCTGAAAACAAAAAAAGCAATTTTAGAATAGAATAGAATTTATCTTTATGTTATTCGAGTATCTATGATTCAAAAATAGTGAGCAATACTTACGACTATGTTAGGAAGCACTTAAATTATATTATAAAACTACAAAAAAAAAAACGACTTATTGAGAACCTTCTCCTTTTTTTGAAGTCTGTTAAAAACAAACAATGTGAAAATAGCAGTAGAGCTCTTTAGGTACCTCATTTTCTTAACTCTGTTTTTATTCATTCTTTCTTTACGATATGAATTAAGATTAGCGATAAGCAATTTAGTACAACAAAAAAGAACAATTCACTAAGGCACAAAATTTGTATTTTTCCGTGTTGAAAATAATAGTTGTATGCAATTCTCTGAAGCATTATATTTTTTGTTCCGTTTTCAAAAGAATGTGTATACAAGCACAATGGATAAAGGTCGTATTTTTTAATCATAGAGGCCTGTCCTACGAAACTTCAGGTAAAAAATGCTTGAATGTACGGCAGCGATTGCTTTTAGCTTGCTGAATAAAGCGGCTTTTTGTTTACGTGTCCAAACAGTTAAGGTTAAAAAAAAAACACAGGAAACTCTTTTCTGTTTTTATTGATGCAATTTGGAGCCGATGTCAACAATTCTGTCAATGTCAAATGTGTTATGGATAAAATCATATGAGACTGGAGACAACAAACCAAACAAGCTTTGCATGGTAAGCTCTATACAAAGTCAAAAAGATCAAAATGTGTGGCATTGACTAATAAAACCCAAAAAGCGCTAACGAAATATCACGAGATCAATCTTATATTTTGACTTTTCGACGGTCGTTATCGCTGCTAAAATATCATTTTGTTTAAAGCCATCGTCAAAATTACCAGAAATTAATTAATTAATTTAATCTCATTTTGTACCCAGAAAGTCGCTTACCATCAGGTGAGAAAGTGGTCAAGCGCAAGCCTATCAATTATAAAAAAACCGGCCAAGTGCGAGTCGGACTCGCGCATGAAGGGTTCCGTACTTGGTAAATTGCGGTTTACGATTTATGACGTATTAAAAAAAAACTACTTACTAGATCTCGTTCAAACCAATTTTCGCTGGTAGTTTACATAGTAATGTACATCATATATTTTTTTTAGTTTTATCATTCTCTTATTTTAGAAGTTACAGGGGGGGGACACACATTTTACCACTTTGGCAGAGTCTCTCGCGCAAACTATTCAGTTTTGAAAAAAATGATATTAGAAACCTCAATATCATTTTTGAAGACCTATCCATAGATACCCCACACGTATGGGTCTGATGAAAAAAAATATATTTAGTTTTAGTTTCAAGTATGGGAACCCCCAAAATTTATTGATTTATTTTTATTTTTATGTGAAAATCTTAATGCGGTTCACAAAATACATCTACTTATCAAGTTTCAACAGCATAGTTCTTATAGTTTCGGAATAAAGTGGCTGTGACATACGGACGGACAGACAGACAGACAAACAGACAGACAGACAGACAGACAGACAGACAGACAGACATGACGAATCTATAAGGGTTCCGTTTTTTGCCATTTGGCTACGGAACCCTAAAAAGTGACTTGTCCAAAGCATTCTTATATGATACTAGCTGTGGCCGCGGCTTCACTCCCATCATCTACTACTACTCCCATTTTCTAGGGTCATTCTTTCGCGGAGAATCTTAACACCAGCACTCAGAAAATAACATCAAATGCACAACATCATTTATCGAATAACGAGTTCAACTGTCCAAGTATCAACAAGTTACGCACGATTTTTATGTATAAAAGTTATTTATATGGGTTTCGTACATTTTACGTGATGCGTGCACAAATAAATAGACAAACCGACAAACAGATTAAAAATCCAAAAATGCTGGAAATGTGTTCTGTTGGTTACCTTTCAACACCCTGTCCAAAAATGCTGGAAATGGGTTCTGTTGGTTACCTTTCAACACTCTATTAATTTACCCCAACAGGCTATTAATTTCGGAAATATTTTCGATATACAAAATCAACTTGTATAGAGATTTATTATATGTATTGATGTCCTCTAGGTCAATTTATTAAAAAAGGCGTACGAGAGACCAATGCAAATTCGCAAGACAAACTTTAAATGAAATGAGTCACCAAGCGATGATTATCCCTGTAGGCACTATTATTATAACTATACCAGGCCCCTCAGAAAGTATTGCGAAAAAAAGTTTTTATATATGGGAGACTGGCCAGTTATAATGTTTTTCGAAAATATGATTATTTATAAGTAAAAATAAGTAAGTTCCAATTTCAAAATTTCCCTCCACATTTTTTGCGAGTTAATTCAAAGTATTGTGTCTCACTGAAATATGGATCTGCGCCGGGAACATTTTAGAGCTATGATTTTATACGATTTCAAGTGTCGCCTGAAACCGGATGAATCGTACGATAGACTTCAAATGGCATTCATGGATGAAGGCCCTTCCAAGGCAACCGTGTATCGTTGGTATAACGAATTCAAGCGCGGTCGACCAACTTTGGGGGATGACGAAAGAAGCGGTCGCCCTTTGACGGCTGTTACCGAAGAAAACGTGCTAGCAGTGAAAAATTTAATCCAAGACAATAGGCGAATTACATATCAGGAGATTCAACACATATTGAAGATTGGATCGGGAAGCGTTCACGAGATTCTACACAGCCATCTTCGCGTGAGGAGGATAGTATCACGCTGGGTGCCGCACAACCTCACCGATGCTCAGAAGCAGGCCCGGGTGGAATGGTGCCGTGATATGCTTAACAAATTTGAAGCAGGCTCGTCTCGGCGTGTTTACGACATCGTTACAGGTGATGAGTCCTGGATTTATCAATACGACCCAGAAACCAAGCGCCAGTCGACTGTTTGGGTGTTTCAAAATGAGCCAACGCCTACCAAAGTGAAGCGATCTAGAAGCGGGGGTAAGATTTTGATCGCTAGCTTTTTTAATTTGACTGGCCACTTGGTATCAATTCCCTTACGGGATCAAAGAAGCATTAATGCCGAATGGTATACTACCAAATGTTTGCCAGAAGTTTTCTCTGTTATAAGCAACAAGCGACCAAACACAGGGCTCCGCGGGCTACTGCTCCACCACGACAATGCACCTGCGCACACCGCACTCAAAACGAGGGACTTCCTGGACAGCACGCCAGTCAAACTCCTGGGTCACCCTCCTTACAGCCCTGATCTAGCACCGTGTGACTTCTTTTTATTCCCAAAAATAAAAAATCAGCTCAAAGGGATACAATTTTCGTCGCCGGAAGATGCGCTGGCTGCGTTCGAGCAGGCTGTAAACGAGGTGTCTGCGGCGGACTGGAAAAAGTGTTTTGAAAACTGGTTTAGGCGCATGAATCTTTGTATAGAGGCTGGTGGAAAGTACTTTGAAAAGATTTAATAAAAATATATGTACGTATAGAACAATTTTTTTTAGTTTTGCAAAACTTTCTGAGTGTCCCACGTACGTAGCAAATTCTACTTATAAAACTATGTGAGTAAGTACATCCATTGTTAATATCGTCAATGAAAGATATCATGTAGTCCAACAGTGAATTTTCATAGTATAAAATACTTAAATAACAATAACTACATATAAATATAATATAATATTGACTTAAATAAAAAATAAAACTACGGACGCGTGTAAAAAGGCTAGGCTTTAGTAAAAATTCGTCCACATTGCTGTCAACGTGAAAAGTGCCCAGAACGCTGGCAGCATTGCCGCGTTGACTAGCAAGGCTGATTGTCTGGCCGAAGAAAGGCCCAACTGTCTAGTCACGTGAAGAGTCGACTAACCGTTTGATAACATCTCGAAAAACTCGATGAGCATTTGAATCCTATGGACCTAATGTTTCAACCACAAACGGCTCGAATATATAAAATTAGCTTCTGCCAGCGGGACATATTCTCGGGATAAAAAGTATCCTATGGGCTATTCCAGACTATATTCGATCTCTGTGCCAAATTTCATCTAGATCTGTCAAGCCGTTTGAGCGTGAAGAAGTAACAAACATACAAACACACACACACACTCACAAACTTTCGCCTTTATAATATTAGATAGACAAAGGTCTATCTAATATTATAAAGGCGAAATAAAGGCACAAAAATAAACTTATAAACGCTTTAAAATAAAATTATAAAGGCACGATCTCCTTTATAAAGATAAAGGAGATCGTTGACAATTCACTACGATAAAATTCTGACAAATGCTAATAACGGTGAATTATCTAGAACATTTCAAAATTGTACCTTCAGTTCTCAGGGTCAATCCTTTGATCTTGAACTTTAGGTCCAAAACATGAGGATTCTAAGAATTATAGCGATGCTCAAGGCGTTACATCGTCTAGACATGTACCTACTATTAACAATACCTTTATGTACATTTATATATCTGCTATGTTATGTTTTGTCCAAACAAGAATATATTTCATCAATATTAGTATAAATAAAGAAGTTTGCCAAAAATGAGAACTTCGTATTTGTTCTACGTGTCTGTAAAAACATTTACAGATCGTAATTTCAAAAAGGAAGGGTTATTGTTACTAAAATGACTAAAAGTTATATATACGTCGGGTTTAGTCAATAGTACGGACGTTAAAACAAATCGCAAGCACGCCATCTGGCGGCAAAGCAAGAACAACTACGCATTGGCGCGCTATTTATAACCACTGGCGTGGTGGGGAACACAAAATAAGGCAGTTGAGTACTGACAGCCTTAGAGCTTACACGTCGTAGAATCAGTGTCGATCCGTAATATTAGTAAGCAAGATTGTAACTGTGAATATTTGAATAAACCCAGTGTATCGAATAACTTATGTGATTTCATTTGCACGATTGTACCAACCGACCTGCCCACACACGATGTCTTAACCTAAGGGAATACATCCTGACTTCCCGATGGTTTACATCTATCGGCCAGCCTTGATGCGACATATGTATTTTTCATTAGACAAAATGAAAATTACACTACCAACAATGTTGAATGGCAAAATTATGACAGCCCTACAAATAGTCTCTTCAAGTTACCAACTGGTTTCAATTGATTTATAATCAACACAAAACCACCTTTTTCAACTGCCTTAGTTTTTTTATATATATTTAGCAAAAATATTCAGCAACTTCGCTATCCCGCACTCAGGGTGTAAGTTGATCTCCACACACCAAAATATTAAATAACATAAGGAAACCAACCCCTCTTATTGTTCGAAAATGACGTCAAAATTTCTGTCCAGTGTTTCCGTGACACAAACTATGACAAATCAAATAATGCAAATTTAACGCAGTACCCATGTCACGTAGGAGCGTGTCAACCCGTGGAAGTGTGTTTAGTCGGTCCACAAGCCCCGACAAATTTATGCAGAAATGTGCAAGGGTTAAGAAAGTGAAATTCTCCGTTGGCTACGTGACTCCACTGGGTACACTCAGCCCCATAATATTGAGTAAACACTGAAAAATTAAACGCTACTAGCGACGTTAAAATTAAATGTAAACAAATCTTTTAAAACGTTTGTTCAACTTTTATGAAGTGAACAAGATAAGATATTTTGTGTGTATTTTGCAAATGCGGTCGTTGATTTTTTTAAATTGCATTTAGATTGTGTTCGTGATTTCTTTCGTGTGTACATAATAAAATTAAACAAATTTAAGATAATGCACACAAAGAGTAATCGTTTAAAAGCTACCTACTTTAATTTGTAGGTTCAATATTAAGTAGATCGATATAAAACGAAGAATTTTGAAAGTTGAGTCGACACATCAGAAGAAAAAAGATAGAATTTCCTTAAAATAGTAACCGGAGTGGGTTGCTAGTAATAATGTGCTACCAGGTAGGAAAATACCAGACGGATTTATTTAACATTTACTTTGATACTATTTTTAGATTTATACTGAATTTCAGCCTACGTAAAACTATGATATTATAATAATTGAAAGGTCGACTGCAATAATAATTGGGTTTGAAGTTTATAAATGGTGAAAAAAAGAACTGTGAATTAGAATAGAATAGAATAGAATTTATTAGTCCATCTTAGATACAGTACACCAGTAGTAAACATTAAAACGTGGTTATAATTAAAGTACTTACATAGTTCCTAAGTTTGTAATGTACACTCACTAAGTTTATAAGGTACACTTGCACTGTACACAGTATAATCAAAACTTAGATAATGACTAAAGTATAACAAAATTACATTTCAACTATGTAAAAAACACTTGCTTATTAAAAAACTTAAACGAATGATAAATGTTCATTGACGGTATACATAAATAAAGTTCTTTACCTTCCGCGCTAGTAAAAACTGTGTTACGGCAAGGTAAGATTCTCGTTCGATAGTTAATTTTCAATCGTATCGTGATGAACATAAAACACCATTTCGCAAAAAAAAAAAAAAACTTACAATGGGAAATAGACGTCGATGACGAGTTACAAGTTTATCGTAAACAAGTAGTATATGTAAAATAACTAGACAAGCATGATGCGTAATAAAATAAATACGATATTAGATTTAAATGTAGATACTAAAATAAATATAGTTTAGTAATGAACGTAGTAATGTAAATAGATACTATATATATCTATATTTTGTTTTTGTCATGGATTATTTGGATACTAAAACACTGTATATAATTGAAGATTAGAATAGTATATTGTTACCTTAGGAGTGAAAGTAAATTATTTAGTCCCGAAACGGGGTTTGCCAATAGTTTGAGGGACTAAATAAGTCTTAAATTCGAGGAACAGATAATATAATACATACAGATGCCTCATCCCATACAAAAAAACCGTGCCGACGTAACTAGCGTTTTTCATCTGATTATACAGATTTTTATTTGTAATTCCATCGCGTTCGGTTCCGTTCCACGGCGATAGATAGATCACCATCTATATCCGTGAAATGGAACCAAACGCGATTGATGTACAAAAAATAATCAATACAGTACGTCGGCACGGTTTTTTTGTATGGGATGAGACACCACTGCCCGAGGTAAACACCGTGCTTTTCATTACGAATCAAGGAAAGTAAAAATAAAAACATGAATTAGCTAAAGAAAAATGAGTGAATTTTATTTTACATAAATCAACAACTTTTGTGAGATATTTATTTAAAGTTAATGGTAAAATTAGAACTAATTGTTATTTCACTACTGCTTTAGCCTCTTCTCTTATGAAATCAGGTGTGGATTTACCATATCTGAATCAGATGAACTTATTGTGTTAATACAAATCTCTGCTATACGGAAGTATAAACAAAACTCTATAACTCAAAAAAAAAAACAAATGAAGTTTGGTTGCTGCGTTCCCGCCTTTTTTATGTGGCTGACCTTATTATATATTATGAATAACTATTCAGCCATTACATTTTGAAATAATACAAAATATTTTGCCCAAATCTATGTTATTTTAAAGAAATAGTTGAAAGTAAATTATAATAAACAACATCTGTACCTAACCTACCTATGTTCAACAAATAAAGATATTTGTATTTGTATTTATAAAGTCATTAAAATATATATATATTTAATTAGTTTATGTTATTTTAATTTTACATCGCGCTGTAATTGAGTGGCTGTATAGAAAGTAAGGACATGGTTCAATAGAAATGTGAAAATAGAACTAGTTTTTTTAATAATTTTACAGCTATCAGTTGAAAGCGATTCTCCCTAGGGCTGAAAAGTATTACTTTCAACCCGCTCCTCAAGCAACTTCAGACCTACTATCCAAGTATTAGTAATGAAACATATTTTTTGTAAAAGATCATTACCATCGTATTATTTCTTTGGAAAATAATCATCCTTTTTTTTTTTTTTTTAATACCTAATCCTTTATTTTTAAAAACATATTTATCTTGGGACTGCACGCGATATTGCTGAGTTTGTCTACAAGATTACTAACCACATAATATGTCACATTACTCAGATTGAAATATTTTTGGTCATTCATCATTAATGCAATGTACCCTTCAAATATAAACTCTCATTCTACTAGGTATTCCAATAATAACGTATGTTTAACATTTTCAACTACAATGATATTTAACTCGAATGATTGAGCACAAGCCTCGAGGCTTTTGTTAATTTCATAAAATAATGGCACTGAAATTATCATTGTATGTGGAAACCGACAATGTTTGGGAGTTCCGACATTTATATGACTTCCTTTTATATTAAAAGCTTGCCCTTTAAATATAGTACGGGTTGATTATTTTTGCACTGTAATCGCTGTGGCACTTTTTATTGAGTAAAATACTGTAGAAGACTTATAAAGAGTTTAACAGCATTAAACGAAATTATTTGAAATCCTCATCATTGCTAAATAAAATACACTACTTATTAGTTATAACAATATTATAAAGAGGAAAGATTTTTTTTGTTTGTTTGTATGTTTGTTTCTACCGAATAGGCTCCGAAACTACTGGACCGATTTTAAAAATTCTTTCACCTATGGAAAGCTACATTATTCCCGAGTAACATAGGCTATAATTTCGACGGGAGCGAAGCCGCGGGGGTCAGCTAGTAAGGTATAATATAACACGTTTATTATCTCTTCATAAAGTTACTTAAGGTATGTAAGTAAGTTACTGGAATGTTCTATAAAAAGGTTCTTAAAGAACCCATTTCAGGCACCAGTCTCAAGGATTAATAACTGATGAGTATTTAATCCTAATTCAATGTTTTGATGACCACAACATATCAACTCGGGTTCTCAGTTCCCAATTAAGTTACGAACCTAAACTTGTACTAACACTCAAACGCCAACAAAGTAACAACGCAGTTCCTCGCGGGTAGTCACAGTGGACGCGCGTGTCTCACTCCGCTTGACCCGTTTGTGTTTCTTATTTACGCGATAAGTAATTACGCGACGAATATTGGAATAACGAAAACGGGGTTACTCCTGGTAACAGGGGGCCCTTTATATTAAAATGTTTATCACCCCAACGTCTCAAATACCCTCAATGTCTCAAATACCTACAATGTCCCAATTACCTACACAGTTGCATCCAACACCCAACACTTCAAGTTATGCCAATGTGACGTCAACAACTTGTTTTCCCAAGAAAGATCAAGCAATTATACTGGACTCGATCGATGGAATAACACTCAGGGAGTACCTTATTGCCCTATCGTCTATTATACCAACGTCGTCTATTCGATTTATATCTCGTATATCGAATGCACGTATATGTATATACCTAGATTCAAAAAAAACAGCTGACAACCTTATTGAAGAAAAGAAAAAGATTAATATTCATCAAAATGTTCTTGAAATAAAACCTTTAATTACGAGAAACAAAAGAATAGTATTGTCAAATGTTTGTCCCGTTATACCAAATTATGTCATTGAACAAAAATTCGAAGAATTAAATATAAAAATAATGTCGCCTATAACATTTATGAAAATTGGTGTGACTGATCCTGGATTCTCTCACGTATTGAGTTTTAGAAGACAATTATATATTAGTCCAGAAGATGACTCACGTCTTCCAGAATCAATCCAGTTGAGCTTTGAAGGTACTAATTACTGGATTTATATATCTACTGATGCCCTAAAATGTTTTTCTTGCAATACAATGGGCCACTTAGCCAAAAATTGTCCGCAAAACATACCAAAGACTTACCCTCAAGAAAAAGATAAACAAACAGCGGAAGAAATAAATAAAATATCTGATGAAAATCATGACTATATACCAGACCCCGTATTTAATTCTCAAATGATACAAGAATTCCCACAACCTGAAATTAACACTAAAGGAATAAAACGAATTCATTCTCCAACTGTCAGTGATGCGTCAAAAATTGATGTAACTCATCCTATTGGGTACACAAAAGATAATGATTCTGATATAATGGAAGTTGAGACAGATGAAACAGGCAGCAATGTTTCAATTGAAGATGTGGAAGTCAAAACTAAGGCGAAGAAGAAATTAAAAAAGACTGATCCCAGAAATGAAAAAGAAGTTTGGAAAGATATTGAAGACAGTATGATAGAATTAAACAGTGATAAAACATTTCCTATAAGCTTAGATCAATTTATAAGCCTATTAGATAATTCACGTGGTAAACAAAATATAAAAGAATTAGTATATTCGTATACAGAAAATGTAAAAGACCTAATTAAAATGTGTAACAATTTACATTGTAAAATGAATAAGAGTTTAAAAAACAGATGTTCGCGCCTATCAAGAAAATTACATGAAATGTTGAATACCTCCATTGTTACTGAACAAAAGGATACTATTTAACTACATAAATCTTTGTCTTAACTTTAAGTAAGTAACACATATAATATATATATATATATTTCTTGTTATATAACAATAATATGGACATTATACAGTGGAATGTTAACGGTTACTTTAAAAGATTAGAAAATATAAAACTTTTAGTCAGTCGGTTAAGTCCAACCTGCATTTGTTTACAAGAAACTAATTTCACTTCTAGTTATTGTGCTTCAATGAATGGGTACGAAAGTTTTTATAAAAATCGGTTGCAGAGTAACAGGGCTAGTGGTGGAGTAGCTATGTTTATCAAACCACATACCTTTCCTGAGGAAATACAAATAAACACATCTTTAGAAGTAATAGCCATAAAAATAAAATTTCCTTTCGCTATGACCATATGCAATGTTTATCTACCTAATAGTACTCCACTTAACATAAACGAATTCAATCACTTAATTAGTCAGCTTCCGACGCCTTACATAGTTTTGGGTGATTTCAACAGCCATCATTTTTATTGGGGTTCTGAAAAATGTGATACGAGAGGTCGAATAATAGCTGAATGGCTAGATGAACACCAGGATATACTATTATTAAACAACGGCCAACCTACACATTTTGACAGTAATACTGGTCGTACGAGCAATATTGATCTTACTTTGGCTTCACAAAATATTACATCATATTTTGAATGGAATGCTTTAGATGATTTGTATGACAGTGACCATTTTCCAATAACAATTAAATCTCTTATTACGCAAGATATACAAAACAATATTCAATTACCTAAAAAATGGATATTTGATAAAGCTGATTGGCTAATATTTAGAGAAGAGATAGATAAAATTATTCCTGTATTATCACCTTTATCTTCTACCTTTGATTATCATGTCAATGATATTGTTGAAAAGTTCACCGAAGTAATTATTGAAGCCGCCAACAAGGCAATACCAAAAACATCTGGTTCGTTCAGGAAAAACAATTTGCCATGGTGGAATGATGAATGTCAAACCGCAATAAGAGAAACCAAAAAGGCTTTAAAACTTTTTAAAAAATTTGCTAGACATGACCCTAATTCAATATATAAAATTGAATATAAGAAAAAAAGAGCATTCTATAGAAGGCTTCTCAAAGAAAGAAGAAAAACGTATTGGGAAAATTGGGTATCATCTATTAACAACAAAACCCTTATTGGGGACATGTGGAAAAAGATACAAAAACTTAACCACCGCATCAATAGATTCAACAATATTGTTCTCGAAAAATCTGACGGTACTTTTACATCTGACCCAATTGAAACTTCCTACTTATTAGCTAAAAACTTTGCAACCAACTCTAGCTCGAATAATTATGATAATAATTTTGTACAATACAAAAATAATCAGGAAATTGAATGTGATTTCGATACCTTTGATAATTCTAACCCAATTAATAAGGAAATATCTATGCATGAAGTGCTAGCGGTGTTGTCTCAGATAGGAAATTCTAGTCCAGGACCTGACAATATATCTAATATTATAATTAAACATTTGCCCACCAGTGGACTAAAGTACTTACTTAAATTATACAACTTTATATGGCAAAAGCAGGTATTTCCAGATAACTGGAAAGAAGCCTTAGTTATTCCCATATTAAAACCTAAAAAAATGCCAAGTCTAGACTCTAGTTACAGACCCATATCCTTAACATGTAATCTTTGTAAAATTCTTGAAAAAATAATAAGTAAAAGAATTCGATGGTATTTAGAAACTAATAAATATTTTTCTCCTTTTCAATATGGATTTCGTCAATTTCGATCAACAATAGATCATTTAATGAACATTGAAAGTGAAGTTCTTGACAGTTTTGCTAACGATAATTATACAGTAATTGTAGCTATGGATATAGAAAAAGCTTATGAAATGGTTTGGAAACACAGGGTTCTAAAATTGTTACAAGATATTAATATCAAAGGGAATGTCCTAGCGTTCGTCAGAAATTTCATGTCAGGAAGATCAATTAAAGTAAGAATAAATAATACTTTATCTAACTCTGTTCCCATAGAAAATGGGTTACCACAAGGAGCGGTGCTTAGTGTAATTTTGTTTTTAGTAGCTATAAATGATGTTTTGTCTTGTATGGAGAAACCAGTTAAAGGATTTTTGTTTGCGGATGACCTGACCTTAACTTGTAGTGGCAGGACATTGAATCCTACGTTAAAATTAATACAAAACACTAAATAATCTTCAAGATTGGTCCACGAAATCAGGATTCAAATTTTCTAAAACTAAAACCCAATTCATAATATTGTCTAATAAGAATAGTAAAACTAGAAACATACAATTAACCTTAAATGAACATAGTCTAAAAGAAGCAAATAATTTAAGAATTTTAGGATTAACTTTTGATAAAAAAATGACTTGGAATACACACGTAAATAAACTAAAATCTGAATGCCATAAAAGGTTAAATATAATTAAGGTACTATCATCAACAACTTGGGGTTCTGATAGAAAATGCCTGATTAATACATATCGCGCTTTAATTAGGCAAAAGCTAGATTACGGCTCTGTTATATATGATTCTGCCAAAAGTCGTGCCTTAAACTCCTTAGAAAGCATTCAAAATACTGCTCTTCGCCTTAGTATTGGTGCGTTTAAAACAAGTCCTATTAAAAGCATTTTAGCTGAAGCTGGAGAAATGCCATTAGAATTTAGAAGAAAGGAACTTGTAATTGTATACGCTTTAAATATACTATCTGGTCCTGAAAATCCAACTTATAATTACTACAGTAAATCAACTTCTACAGATGTAGAATATGAATTTCGACCTAATTTACCGCAACCCTTACGAATTAGAGCAGCTAAATATTTGAAAGAATTAAACCTTAAGATCACCCCGGTTTTTACAAAAAAATTACTCACCTGTGGTCCATGGGAAACTATTGAATTCCCCATTAACTTAGAACTAGCCAAAAATTTAAAGTATAATACAACTCAATGTATATACAAAAACTTGTATAATGAAATTAATAACAGATATCATGATTGTAAAACTTTCTTTACCGATGGATCAGTTATGGATGGAAGATCAGGATGTGCAGTAGTGTCTGATGATAGTTGTTATCGATATAGACCTTGGGATTTTAATTCAATTTTTAGTTGCGAAGCAATAGCTATACTTAAAGCTTTAGAATTAATACATACTAAATCTAATTCAGAAGAATATATTATTTATACCGACTCGAAATCATGTCTAACAGCATTACAAAATTTAATCAATACAACTCCGCTTATTGTTGATATTAAACAAAAAATGATAAATCTTCTTAATAATAATTACAAATTTCAAATTATATGGATTCCAAGTCATCAAGGAATAGCTGGCAATGAAAGAGCGGATACTGAAGCTAAAAATTCAACCAATGAAAATGAGATTTGCGAAACAATAAAATCTACTCCAACCGAAATAAAAAAATACTTCAAACATAAAGTCAAAATTCTTTGGGATCATTACTGGAAAATAGAAAATACAACTAAATTATTTGGTATAAGAAATTCAATTTTTGACAAATCTATTTCATTCAGATTCAGAAGGGATCAAGTGGTAATTACCAGATTACGTATAGGACACACAAACTTAACTCACATTCATCTTATAACTAAAGCTAATAAAAACAAATGCAAATGTGGAGTGGACTTAACAGTTATACACCTTCTAGTTGAATGCACGGCTTACAGTCAAGAAAGACAAATTTGCAATGTACCTTCTAGTCTAAAAGATTGTCTAAATAAGGATGGTTATACACAAACTTTAACGTTTTTGAAATTGATAAATATGTATAAACTTATTTAACCTATTCTAATACATATAAACTAATGTAAACTGTTCTAATATATATGAACTAATGTAGGTTACATTGGTTTATATATATTAGAATAGTTTAATTCTACTATAATGTTTACCGTGGTCGCTAATGACCTTAGATGTTAAAAAGCGACCTAAAATAAATAAATTAAAAAAAAAAAAAAAAAAAAAAGTAACAACGAAACAGAGACCAACAAAACGTGTAACATTTTACTGCCTCCAACTGTACCACACATTTCTCGCTCCCTGACGAGCTCGTAATTCACTCACTGACGTTACATAACGAGAGCCGTCTTCCGTCCAAGGACCCGTAAAATTAATTAAATGAAATGCAAAGGATTATTCTGCATGAGTTGCAGCGACGCGATAATCCTTGGCTTCCTTCTAATGTAGCGATTGCTCTTACGTGCTTAAGTAAGCGCTTTTGACAGGTGTCTTCTTGGAGTTTTGTTTTGGTTTCTGTTTTAGTTTTGTTATGTTGGCTCGACCTCAATGCTAGATGCTTAGGACCCATTGATTTGGCAACGCTTGGGGCGAAGAATAACTCTGCAGAAAATATGTCTATATGTCTTGTCCTGCAGAGCTCCTCATTAGGCTGAAGTAATTATGATGGTAATGCTGATTTTATTAAAGGTAAAAAATTAGGGGCAACAGACAAGTCACCAGATCCAAGGGAACGCATAAAAAGTTAGATCTACTAGTGTACAATGGCAAAACAAATAACCATGTTCGCTAATGGTGAAAAGATGAGAAAAGTTATCAAGCATTTATTCAACACCACAATTCTACCCTTATCGTAATTTATTCGGTCGGAACAGAATATTTTCATCTTCTTGTACCTACACAATTCTGTTTACCGTCATGCCAATAGTCACTACATATCGGGCTATATCATTTTTATTTTCATTATAATGACTTATATATTTATTCAAATAGTTGCATTACTGCAAGCATTTTGAATAAATGTTATTTTCCTATCACGCTCGCTGCGTCCGTAAAATGGTAATGCGACGGCAAAACGACGACATTATTTCTAAGACAAACTTCTTTCAACTTATGACAGCGGCTGCATTCTAAATGCAGTCTGAAAAATGATTTTGTTATTTTTTGCTACCATCACTGCAAGCGTGGCATTGACCTTAAAATTTTAAAATAATAGATAGGTAGTGTTGCTCGCTTGCTCTTATAAACTAAAAAAAATCTGATCGACTAGGATATTTCTAACAATCCATTTAAATATAAGAAAACACATTATAAACATAATTCAAAAACAATAATGCAAACTCAATTTGTAAACTCTCTTAATTAAGAATTAATTAACAAAACGAATATATTATAAAAGTCATTATAACAAAACACATCAAATCGGGACCCTTTCATTGAATTTGTACACGCAGCAATAACGTAACCAATTTATTTAGGACACGTGAACACAACCGTAATTTGTATTAAAACTTTTGCAACAGACAAATGAAGGTAATTTATGGCGAACAGTTCCGAACTGTCCCGACCAGTACCGAGTAGTTCCGAACACAGTGATGAAATATAAATGGAGAAAATTGTAAAGTTGTGTTTGTGCGTCGCTCTGTCCCTTCAGCGGATCAACTTGAAAGGGTTTAAGTGTTCCGGTCGAAAGCGTTTTAGCTTTTGGATTATGTTAGCCCCCGTATAATTTCGTTGGTGAAATTCTTTGTATGGTGTCCGTTTGTCCAGTTTAAAATTATTAGAGTGCTTGTTTGGCGAGAAAGTTTGACAAACGGTGTTTAAATTGCTTTAGCATTTTTCGTTCATGCGTTTTCGTCTTGTTCCTTATATCTTTTTCAATTTTAATGGATTTGAATACGGATGGAATGGAACTACTTTTAGTTTAGCTTCATTTTATTTTATTTTCACTATCGCTTTCGGAAAATAGGTAAATTAATATTCAAGGTTCAACTGTTTAACCCGAAAAAAATGGACTCAATTATAAACAAGAAACGTTCCCAGTTCTTAAAAATAAGGCTTAAAAGGTCATAAATCGTGAGCCATCAATTTGCATGCTAATACAGCGTGGCTGTTAGGGACAAGTGAGTGACAAGGGCGAAACTTTACTGCCGCCCCCGGGCCATATAAACGACCCCGTGGGTATTAAGACATTTTTCTTCTCTCGCCAATTATATTAAATTTGGAACCTTCAAAGAATCGTTCCAGCCAGCGCCTTATTAAAAAAAAGTTGAGTGAATAAGTTACGAGCCTCGTTTGTGGCCCGTGGGCCAATTTATTTTATCTGGTCTTGTCTATGGGTACTTAGTTTAAGTGTAGGTCTTAAAGTTACCGAGCCAAATGATCTTTGCTCTAATGTTATAAGAGATTTTTTTTAAAGATTTGCTTAACTGTGCTAAAAAAGGTTTTGCTTTTTTAAAACTGTGTATAAAAGAGTATTGCTTTATTCAATTTCTTTAAAAAGTTAATTGACTCTGAATTGAATTTAAGCTTTTGTAATGGACCATTTTTCTTTTAAAACGAATATTATTATTCTTGTTAAAAACCATATTTTACGAAAACTTTACCAACTTCTTCTGTGCAAATGGTGCAACTTAAATTACTGTCATAAAGACTCTCGGGGATCCTTTAAGATCTACATGAATAAGAACGTAGGCATTATTTATACCTTAATTAGTTTGTATTACTATTATTACTGATATAGCAGCTTTTTTGGTCTCACACGGGGCTTTTTTTTGTTTTAGGTTTTCTCGTGTCTCCTACGTGGGTCATAAATAAATATTTTATTTATTTCTTTTTTAAGAGCAATTATAGCTCAGTGCCCCCAGGCCCTCCGGCTTGGGGGAGCGACAATCTTCGTAGTATGGCTGGTAGCAGCTGGATGTGAACTTCTGAAAATCGAGACAAAAGGCGTGCGATTGGAGAAGCATATAATTTATGTCCAGCAGTGGACTGCTATCAGCTAATGATGACGATGATAATGATGATAGCTCAGTGGTAAATGATGATTTGAAGTAGAAGTTGTGGTTCGATCAAACAGAAGCAAGCATGCATGTGCATTTAATTTTATCAACACTGCTTTACATTCAGTGCAGGTAAAAGTCATGATAAACAAGTAAAATTTCACAATTTAAAAACCCCCGACGCATTTATCTTGCGAAAACACCCCGATTCAAAAAGTAAAATGCCCATAACTTTTGAACGGCTGAACCGATTTTATTCAAACATAGCTAAGAACACTCTCGACAAAATTACCTTTCAAACAAAAAAAAACTAAATTGAAATCGGTTCATCCGTTTAGGCGCTATGATGCCACAGACAGACACACAGATGCACAGATACACAGATACACAGATACACAGCAACACACGTGAAACTTATAACACCCCTTCTTTTTCCGGCGGGGGTTAAAAACACCTCGATTCAAACAGTAAAATGCCCATAACTTTTGAACGGCTGAACCGATTTTATTCAAACATAGCTAAGAACACTCTCGACAAAATTACCTTTCAAACAAAAAAAACTAAATCGAAATCGGTTCATCCGTTTAGGCGCTATGATGCCACAGACAGACACACAGATACACAGATACACAGATACACAGATACACAGATACACAGCAACACACGTGAAACTTATAACACCCCTTCTTTTTCCGGCGGGGGTTAAAAAGAAGGTTATCTATAAAGACCAGAAATTCAAAGACATGTGAGATCTTCCAAACCACGATATGTGTGGTGATTCCAGGGAAAAAGAAATATAAATCTATGGAGACACCAGTTAGATTATTAAAAATATTGGATACGTTTTTTACTTTTTCAAAACAATTAAAATTTACAAAGATAGCGCATCAAAATTCAGAACGGGTTTGTGACGTCTCTTGTTAGTAAAAAGTGCACTAATGCGTGCCGTCACGATAAATTTGAACGCACTGTATCATCATCATTACTTTTTTAAGTGACGATCGAAACAATACGTGTCCAATATGTTTTATACCACTCCCCCTCTAAAAATCTTATTGTATTCACTGAAAACAGTGAATAAAACCGGCCAAGTGCGAGTCGGACTCGCGCACGAAGGGTTCCGTACTTGGTAAATTGCGGTTTACGATTTAAGACGTATTAAAAAAAAACCACTTACTAGATCTCGTTCAAACCAATTTTCGGTGGTAGTTTACATGGGAATGTACATCATATAGTTGTTTTAGTTTTATCATTCTCTTATTTTAGAAGTTACAGGGGGGGGATACACATTTTACCACTTTGGAATTGTCTCTCGCGCAAACTATTCAGTTTAGAAAAAAAAAAAATTAGAAACCTTTTAAATCTCCTACGGTCGTGATTTAGTCGTTAGAATTCTTCACTTGCTCCTGATTCATCTACGGCCCTCGCATCCGTCCTTTATTCACTAATTGCATAATATACTATTATAAATCTACCTGACGGACTAAAATGATTTTACTCAACATCTCTATTACAACCCACTCCCCTTTGTCTCTCTCCCCTCTGTAGAGAGGCCTAAGTCCCACCAGGGAACATTATAGTCTGATTGTGTAATAAATGAAATACATTCAAAACTGTACTTAAAATCTAAATGCTTAGTTATTCAGTGAAAATTATAGTATGCAAATATTTGTGAATACACACGAACTAAAATAATTAATGAATAAATATACATTTGCTTAGGTTATAAACCAACCAAATTTGTTTGTTAACAATTATTTAGTTAGGTTAATTACAACACATCACATATTTATTTATTTGGTAAAAATGTATTTATTTAGGCAAATAAGTAAAATATAGAATGAATACAATGACTGAAAACAGTGAATAAAACCGGCCAAGTGAATACAATGACTGAAAACAGTGAATAAAACCAGCCAAGTGCGAGTCGGACTCGCGCACGAAGGGTTCCGTACTTGGTAAATTGCGGTTTACGATTTAAGACGTATTAAAAAAAAACTACTTACTAGATCTCGTTCAAACCAATTTTCGGTGGTAGTTTACATGGGAATGTACATCATATATATTTTTAATGTAATGAGAGAACTCAGTGCTTGCGTAATTGATGTAGCAAGGTAAACCTTTATGCATACCTACGAAAACTTTTTAACATAAAAATTAAACCGACTTCTAAAGCAAAATACTACAAAGCGAAAAATAACTTAGTTTTCGGAAGTCGGTATCTTGTTGTACCTGTTATTTTTAGTTTTTTGACATCGACACTCCCTCATCCCAATCAAACAAACATTTTTTTTTATCCGTACAAATACAAAAAAAATATATCCGAATTGAGAACCGTCTCCTTTTTGGGAAGACGGTTTAAAATAGTGTAGTGCTAGTTGCGACGCTGCGTCCCTTCATAGTTTTTAAGTTTTTTTGTATGTAATAGCCAGTAGCTTTTGTGTCATTGTTCCCAATACACCGCTATTCACAGTAATCCATATTTCACCTGTTTTATTTTATCCCAAGTCCTGGTTGGTCCCGCACATGGTCCTTCGAGCCGGATTATGATATTGTGGTATATAACATCGAAGATTGACGAAATCAGCGATATTAACGACGCACGGAAATACATAATTTACAAGGACTTGAGAGGTTATGTATGCCGGCAGCGTGGTATATGGATTGGGTACATATTTTCTTCACGGTGTTAAGTTTTATGGATAATATCGTCACCAAACACTCGTACAGGTTGTATCTAACTTTAATTATAAGTTATGAAAGGTTAGTGCAGTTTTAAACTTGTATTTAATAATTATGTTCATTGAGTACCGTTTTGCATTTTGAATGGTTTCGTTATTTTCGTATGTTACGCATACAATTAGCGACAATTGTTATTATATAATACTTTAAGTATAGTAGGAATTATTACTACATTTATATAATTTGTATCAATTGTTGCATTAGAGCGATAACCATTCAGTTATTTATGTGTAGGTAAGTTGATGTGTAGGTATTCGTCAGCCATAGTTTATTCTTGTCAGTGTTAGATATTATTTCAAATTATTGACTATTGTAGTTAATGAACCCGTAATGTACTTTATATTTTGTTGTTTACTTGTACTCTAATTTAAGTATATAACTTTCAGATTATTATTGAGGCATTTATAAATAAAAGTTTACAACTTTCCATTAGATATCAGATTTATTGTTTATATAACACGTTTATATAATACATCTTATTTACGTTAAAGTTTACCTAATTACATTGTTATATCACAGTAAAATCAATCGTATAACTTAGTACCTAACTAAATAACTCCTGTTTAAGTATATAAACTTATTTGCTATTGTATACATTTCAGGTCGACAACACTCACTTCCCAGTATGTCCGAGGAGAAGGAATTAGTAAAGAAGCGAGGCAGTTTTAAGGGTCGCTTACCTACATTCATTAGTTATATGGACGCAATGAGTGACAAGAAACTAAGCAGTTGTGATATCACGGAATTACAACTGCGTATGGGCAAAATTGAGTCGTTGTACGAGCAATACGATGAGGTACAGTTGAGGTTAGAATGTATGGTTGATGATGTGAAGGCCCAGTTGTCTGAACGTTCCGAGTTCGAGACGTTGTACTATAAAGCATTGTCGAGGGCTCAGCAGTTAATGAAGGAATTTAATAAAGATGATGATTTGGTTTGTAGGAATAGTAGTCGTGGTAGTGTTTATAAACCTGTTAAGTTGCCTACCATACAACTACCGAAATTTAACGGATTATATAGCAATTGGTTAGAGTTTCGTGACACCTTTACTAGTCTCATCCATCATAATGACGAGATTGATGAAATCAACAAATTTCATTATTTGCGTGCTTCTCTGGATGGATCTGCTGCTGTGGTTATTCAGTCGATTGAGTTTTCCGCTAGTAATTACGATGTAGCTTGGAATTTAATATGCGATCGATTTGACAATAAAAGATTATTGGTACAGAATCACGTGTCAGCCTTATTCAATATAGATCCCATCACAAAGGAGTCCTCAGCCGCTTTGAAAGGTTTAATAGATCAATTAAATAAAAACTTGCGTTCGTTAGATGCGTTAGGTGAACCAGTCAAACAATGGGATACTTTGTTGATATATTTAGTTACTTGTAAGTTGGATCAGAAGTCTTATCGTGAATGGGAAGAATTTAAAGGTCATACGGACAAGGACAGCAAGATCACCTTTGATGCATTCCTCAACTTCATTCGCACACGCGCTGATTTAGTCGAAACTTTAGAACTATCAAGACACAACGTGTCAGGTTTCGCTAAATCAGGTGCCTCGAGTAAAATTAAATCAATGGTGACGACACAACATTCTAATAATGTAAGCACTGAATCCGTCACGAAGCTATGTCCCAATTGCAAAGGTGACCATAGTTTAAGTAGTTGTTCACAGTTCCTTGCTTTAACTAATGAGGCTCGTCGTAAATTAGTGCCTAGTTTTAAATTGTGTTACAACTGTTTTCGTTCGGGTCATTTTTCTAACAATTGTAAAAAACCGGGTTGTAAGTTATGTAAGCGCAGGCATAACACTTTAATTCATACTTCGGACACTAACGGTAACCGTAATGATAAGATGTCTGATAACACAACTTCGTCTCCGTCACCACCGTCTGTCTCGCTCGTGCACTCCGCTCACACTGACGCCAATAATGTGTCCTTATCTGCGAACATTTCACCTTCTTATGGCGACAGTACGAAGGAGCGCGGCGTGTTATTGTCAACAGCTTTAGTTAAATTATATGATCATAATGATTATGAACATATAGTGCGAGCGACACTCGACAGCGGGAGTACATCATTTTTCATGACGGAACGACTATGTAAGCTACTTAAATTAAAAACAAATCCGATAGATGGCTCAATCTATGGCATAAATAACGCTACCTCTCGCGTAGGCAATACTTGTCGGGTAAAAATGACGTCACTCAACAACAGTTATACTGCGAAGTTGTTTTGTTTTGTTTTGCCATTAATAACTAACGAGATGCCATGTCGTGAATTAGATTTGTCTAACCTGAATATTCCTACTGATATTTGTTTGGCAGACCCTACTTTTTACAAGCCTTCCGAGGTAGATCTTTTAATAGGTGCTGATCTATTCTGGGACCTGTTAGGTACGCGAAGAGTCAAGCTAGGGGTCGGGAAGCCAGTACTATTTGAAACCAGGTTAGGCTGGATCGTCTCTGGATCCATTTTATATAAGGATAATATATTAGGTAATAATATGAGTTGTAATTTTACTGAAACCATTAGTTCGTATAATAATGATGACTTAGGATTAATTCGTGATAACTTGACGCGGTTTTGGAACCTTGAAGAGGTTACTTCACAGAATTCTAATTATTTGCCAGAGGAAAAATTGTGCGAGGAGCATTTTATTAAAAATACGACTCGTTTAGAAAACGGCCGTTTCTGTGTCCGTATAGCAATGAAGCAAAACCCTTCTGTGCTAGGTGATTCATTTCATAGGGCTTCAAAATGTTTATATTCCTTGGAACGCAGACTTAAGGCTAAACCTGATTTTAGTAAATTATATCACGAGTTCATGGCAGAATATGAGTCATTAGGTCATATGACCGTAAACAAGGAACTAGATTTAAATTCATATTTCATACCTCATCACGGCGTATTACGCGAATGTAGTACCACTACCAAACTACGTGTAGTATTCAATGCTAGTTGCCCTACTTCATCAGGAGTATCCTTGAATGATTTACAGATGGTGGGTCCTACGGTTCAGGACGACCTCCTGTCTATACTTCTTAGGTTTCGACAGCATAAGTATGTCTTGTCAGCCGATGTTGAAAAGATGTATAGACAGGTAGTAGTACATCCATCTGATAGGCACTTGCAACAGGTAGTTTGGCGAGAGGACACTTGCAGTCCTGTCAAGATATTTAAACTAAACACCGTCACATACGGTACGGCGAGTGCGCCATTTCTTGCGACGCGCTGCCTTAAGCAGCTAGGCATTGAGTGCACTAATGATAAGATTGCCACCATAATCACACATGATTTTTACGTTGATGATTTGCTCACGGGTGGTAATGATTTAAATGAAGTGATGTTCATTCGTAATGAGGTCACCAATGCACTGGCATCAGCTTGCATGCCACTTCGCAAGTGGAAGTCGAACGAACCTATTTTAGTCTCAGGAACTTCTCAGTCATCATTAGATTTAAGTATGGGATCTAATGAGCCCAATAAACTATTAGGGCTTGACTGGTTTGCTGACTCTGACGAACTAGGGTTTTTAATTAAAGCTAAACTGCCTTCTAATGGCAGCACTAAGCGTGATATGCTTTCAGCAATTGCACGCATTTTTGACCCCTTGGGTCTTATATCTCCTTTTGTAGTGACCATGAAAATGTTGTTGCAAAAATTGTGGTTAGACAATCTTTCATGGGATGAACCATTGTCTTTGGAACTCAACACAACTTGGAACGCTATTGTTAAAAATCTCCCTCTTCTAAATAATTTGCGTATCCCACGCTTTGTTATGTCCGATTCGTATCAGACTTTAGAATTACATGTATTTACGGATGCATCTGAGCGCGCGTACGGTGCGTGTGCCTATGTACGTAGTGTTAGCAGTAATGGTGAATGCATAGTCCGCTTATTGATTAGCAAAAGTCGTGTGGCACCGATTAAACCTACCACGATTCCGAGGTTGGAACTGTGTGGTGCCGTAGTGGGAAGTCGCGTGTATGAGAAGGTGGTCAAATCACTTCGATCAAAGTTTGATCGGGTTTATTTTTGGACAGACTCAACCATTGTATTGGGATGGTTACATATGTTGCCTTCTAAACTTCAGCCATTTGTACGCAATCGCGTTGCTGAAATTCTAGATAAGGTAGGAAATTGTACTTGGCGTCATGTCCCAACCAACAAGAACCCAGCAGACTTAATATCTCGTGGCGTGGATATTGATGCTCTGCAAGGGTTACATACCAGGCCCCTCAGAAAGTATTGCGAAAAAAAGTTTTTATATATGGGAGACTGGCCAGTTATAATGTTTTTCGAAAATATGATTATTTATAAGTAAAAATAAGTAAGTTCCAATTTCAAAATTTCCCTCCACATTTTTTGCGAGTTAATTCAAAGTATTGTGTCTCACTGAAATATGGATCTGCGCCGGGAACATTTTAGAGCTATGATTTTATACGATTTCAAGTGTCGCCTGAAACCGGATGAATCGTACGATAGACTTCAAATGGCATTCATGGATGAAGGCCCTTCCAAGGCAACCGTGTATCGTTGGTATAACGAATTCAAGCGCGGTCGACCAACTTTGGGGGATGACGAAAGAAGCGGTCGCCCTTTGACGGCTGTTACCGAAGAAAACGTGCTAGCAGTGAAAAATTTAATCCAAGACAATAGGCGAATTACATATCAGAAGATTCAACACATATTGAAGATTGGATCGGGAAGCGTTCACGAGATTCTACACAGCCATCTTCGCGTGAGGAGGATAGTATCACGCTGGGTGCCGCACAACCTCACCGATGCTCAGAAGCAGGCCCGGGTGGAATGGTGCCGTGATATGCTTAACAAATTTGAAGCAGGCTCGTCTCGGCGTGTTTACGACATCGTTACAGGTGATGAGTCCTGGATTTATCAATACGACCCAGAAACCAAGCGCCAGTCGACTGTTTGGGTGTTTCAAAATGAGCCAACGCCTACCAAAGTGAAGCGATCTAGAAGCGGGGGTAAGATTTTGATCGCTAGCTTTTTTAATTTGACTGGCCACTTGGTATCAATTCCCTTACGGGATCAAAGAAGCATTAATGCCGAATGGTATACTACCAAATGTTTGCCAGAAGTTTTCTCTGTTATAAGCAACAAGCGACCAAACACAGGGCTCCGCGGGCTACTGCTCCACCACGACAATGCACCTGCGCACACCGCACTCAAAACGAGGGACTTCCTGGACAGCACGCCAGTCAAACTCCTGGGTCACCCTCCTTACAGCCCTGATCTAGCACCGTGTGACTTCTTTTTATTCCCAAAAATAAAAAATCAGCTCAAAGGGATACAATTTTCGTCGCCGGAAGATGCGCTGGCTGCGTTCGAGCAGGCTGTAAACGAGGTGTCTGCGGCGGACTGGAAAAAGTGTTTTGAAAACTGGTTTAGGCGCATGAATCTTTGTATAGAGGCTGGTGGAAAGTACTTTGAAAAGATTTAATAAAAATATATGTACGTATAGAACAATTTTTTTTAGTTTCGCAAAACTTTCTGAGTGTCCCACGTATGTGGTGGTGTGGTCCCGATTTCTTAAAGGAAGATCAGTCTAATTGGCCATCTCAACCTAAAAGTTTAGTATTACAGACATTACCCGAAACGCGACCTCAAGTTTCATTAAGCGCTATTGTAGAAAATAGTTCTTGCGTTTTATTTATAGATTTTAAACGTTTCTCAAATTATTTAAGACTTGTTCGTTCCATAGCATATGTGTTGAGATTTGTTCGTATGTGCAGGAAACTTCCTGTAATTAGTAAGTTTCTATCAGAGGAAGAATTACAGGAAGCATTAAATGTTATTATCTTGAAATGTCAAATCGATTCGTTTCCAGAGTATAAATTACTTGCAAACAAACAAAGTTTACCTTCAAAAAGCGCCCTGCTCAAATTTAATATTTATTTAGACAGCAATAAAATAATGCGTGTCGGAGGACGCTTAGAGAATTCTGATTTTAATTATGATAAAAAACACCCTATTATTTTACAGTCCACTCATTTATTTACAAGGCTATTGTTTAATTTCGAGCACAAGCGATTGATGCATGCAGGCCCTCAGTTATTATTAGCGTCAATTAGGGAATCGTATTGGCCTATAGGTGGCCGAAATTTAGCTAAGGCTTGCTATCGTAACTGTGTGCGCTGTTGTCGGATGAAGGGTAACGTAGTTACGCCTTTAATGGGGAATCTGCCGCAGCAGCGTCTCCATCCGGGAGGTTACCCTTTCGAAAGTGTTGGCGTAGATTATGCCGGCCCTATCATGTGCGCCAGTCGGCAAGGCCGCGGTTGTAGGCTAGTAAAGGTGTACATAGCGATATTTATTTGCTTCACCACCAAGGCTATTCACTTGGAGCTAGTCGGTGACCTAACTAGTAATAAATATTTACTGGCTTTGTATAGGTTTATTTCGCGAAGGGGAAAACCCGTTAACATTTATTCCGACAACGGCACCTCGTTCGTTGGCGCGTACAACGACTTGTCGAAATTTTTAAAATCAAATTGCGATTCCTTGGGTGCCAGTTTGGCTAATGATGGAGTTAAGATGCACTTAATTCCCGCATATACTCCTCACTTTGGCGGACTCTGGGAAGCGGGTGTTAAGTCGACAAAATACCATTTAAAACGAGTGTTGGGCAATTGTAACCTCACGTTTGAAGAACTTAACACCACGCTGATCCAAATTGAGGCAATTTTGAACTCTCGTCCATTAACGCCGCTGTCCGCCGATCCCGCTGACCTTACACCTCTGACTCCAGGACACTTCCTTGTCGGTCGACCGCTTACTTCACTGCCACAGCGAGATCTTCAGGAACACTCCATCCATCATTTGACTCGGTTCCAAAGAATCGAGCAACTCCGTCAACATTTTTGTTTTCGGTGGAGTAAGGAGTTCGTATCCGAGTTGCAGCAGAGAACCAAGTGGCGTTCCTGCAAAGATGCATTGAAGCTGGATTCCTTGGTAGTGATAAAGGAGGATAACCTACCACCCCTTAAGTGGAAGTTAGGTAGAATTGTCGCCGTCCATCCAGGATCTGACGGCATCGTTCGTGTGGCTGACATCAGGACTACTGCTGGAGTCATAAGGAGAGCCTTCAACAGAATTTGCCCATTACCCGTTTCTGCTGATTCTTGTTGAAAGAGAATCTTTCAACGTCCGGGGGCATGTTGGAACGCCTAATCTACACGTCGTAGCAGCTAGTTGCGACGCTGCGTCCCTTCATAGTTTTTAAGTTTTTTTGTATGTAATAGCCAGTAGCTTTTGTGTCATTGTTCCCAATACACCGCTATTCACAGTAATCCATATTTCACCTGTTTTATTTTATCCCAAGTCCTGGTTGGTCCCGCACAGTTTTATTATATGAATCCAGAAGGAAATACATTAATTTATTTTTCATTCCTGAAGTGCAATTGGGCGGTCAATGAAGGTTTGTAGAATGCATCAAAATTGATGGACCAGAGTCGTCACGCAATGGGTGCAGATGACGGACTTCTCGCAGTAAGAGTTGAGCAGGAGAGAAAGGGTATGGAGAAAACCTTTGCTCAGTAGAAGGAAAATTTTATATAAAAAACCGTTCTGACATCGTTTTCTGAAACCGAGAAGCGGTACTGAAAAGAGCCATAAACCGATCTCTTTATTTTAGGGTCACTATATATTTTTTACAAAAAAGTATTCTGCCTATCCTTATTGTAACTTTGTCTGCGTCATGTTAATGTTGTAGCTAGATCATAGAATTGATCACTTCATTATGAGGCCGACCATTTCATGAAATGGTCGTATTTCATGAAAAGGAAAATATCCGCTGCCCACATCATGATATGGTCTGGCCAGATCAATGAAAATTCAGCGTTTGACGATATGGACAACCAAACGCACGGCTTCTTAATGATTATGGTCAAACTTTAGTGATTATTATCGTAAAACACAACGGTGGATTGTTAGAGGCTCTGATATCGTTTTGTTTTTGTGATTCAACATGGAGGCGTACAATTTTTCTGATAAAAAAAACTAATAATAATGTGCTAATTGAAGATAAAAGTAAAGTGAAATGTCGTTTTGACACATAACTACTTTAATTTCACGAGAAGCACTCAAAAAGGAGCGCAACATAAAAAACCTTGGAGTTCGGAACATTAATGATATTGCCAAACTTTGAGTGACTTATCATCAAACGTTGACATTTGAACGAAACGGTCAGTTTTAGCTGGCCATATTATGAAACCTATTACATGAAATGGTCGAAGTGATCAATTCTAAGATCTGACCACGACATCCATAAGAATGAAACCATGAATCTAGTACTACCAGTATGAAATAAGTTGTCGTTCTTTTCTCTAACAGAAGAAAAAACAAAATCAAGTTTTTCCGTTGGCATTTGCACGTTTATTATAACTGCAGGCCCGGCAAAAGTGTATGAAGTAATGCATAGAATAGTAGCTTCTGTAGAACCGTTTCTCTCACTGCGAGCTAAATGGTTGCGCAAAAATAAACAGCCTGTGCATTTCGTGCCGGTTTTCTTTTGAATAAAAATCAACATCAAAAACTAAAATAAAAGATATTTGGTATATCAAATATGCGTCAAATCTGCGCGTGAGACGATTCGTGATTATTCTTGAAAACAGCTTGTAGACATGGGTTACCCCTGTTTCGTCGAAAAGAAATTGACAAATTATCACTTCCCAAACAATTTTCCGCATAATTTCATTTGCCAAATTATTACTTAGCAAAAAATATCTTCACAAATAATTGTAACGCAAACCGTCACTCTTTGGGGATAGCGGTAATGTTATATTTAATACAGTTATTTTCTGCATTTTGCCACACTATCACGAGTAACTCTCTTTATATTAAGTAAGTAGTAGGTCGCGTATCTAATAACAGCAAAGTTGCGACTTGATCCACCGCCGCTTTGTTTCATCGCATTTACATTTATATTACTTGGAGTTTTAAGCAATACTTGCATGTACTCACTGTACCAACCCACCCACTGTTTCTACCGACCCACTCCTCAAATGAAAATCTTAGTTTGTAGTGAGCGTGTCAATGCTTGTGTTGGTTCTTGAGACTAGGTTTATTAAAGACTAAAATAGTGCCGCTTGCGAGATATCCACAGACCCATATTCTAAAGTTTCCTATTCAAACAATCTTTCTGTACTCCACTTAATACAGTCAACTCTCAACTCGTGGACGCAGATATTTATATAAAATAAATATCAAGCTCTATCCGTAAATTTGACTTTTTCGTGTTGAGGATGTGTTTTAAAATATGGGTGTGATGCCTAGTGTTCAAAGGTCCTCAAATGAAATCTCAATTGCAAATTGTTTGGAAAAGTGATCCATTGAAGTAAACTCTTTCCATAATTTATTATTTAGAATCGCACTGTGTCTAGCAATATATTGAGTACTTATATAATATGAATTACTTATTAATTGATTAAATATTATAACTTAAATAATTAATTCAATTAATTATAATTTATTATATTAATTATAATTAAAACCCAGTTTGTAACTGTCCCACTTTAGGGCAAAGACAGGCAGATAGTGCACATTTAATAACCAGGCTTACTCAAGGCGGGTTGGCGATTTGAGACTTATATTAATTTTATTGTAAGTCAAAGTTAACACATTCAATGCCCAGTATCCAGCTTATGGGTTGAACAATATTTCACTAGTATGACTACGGCTCGCTCTCCAATTCGTAACATTATTAAAAACATTACCCTCCTTCAGCTGTCGGGTAAAATAAGCTTAGCAGTGTAAGTTTTAATAGTCCTTAAAACTCCAATTCAAATAGGTATCTCTACGGCTCTACCTACCTTAAAAAACCAGGCACAGATCCATCAAATTAGAAATACGCAAAAGCCAGTACCACTCCAATTTCGAACATGGAACTACCAAGCTTCAATGCCTAGCGCCAAATACAGGGCCAGCAACGAAATTGGATAGATCCATCAGAATACGATCCATCAAGTTATTGTTGACTTTTTAGCCAATAACCTGATTATGCCTTTGAAACGGGACTGGAAACACAAAGCTTCACGACTGAATGGTCCCTTGCGAATTTTAACGTGCAAAGTGCTTCGTAATGTAGAAAATTTCTAATATTCGCGTAGCGCGCGTCTGTTCAATAGTGCTGAGAACCTCTATGTGTAGCAATATGTGTGTTCGCTGCAGAGACTTAGTCCTTGTTTCATGAAAAAGTATTGCTAACGAAAGCGTGTTTGAAACGAGGCAAATAAAATTTCATGTACTGAGTCGTTGAATTTGGTAATTAATTTAGATTATATACCGTACTGAAACTTCTGTACCTATTTGTTTAAAATATTAATCAGCTTACCCAATTAAAATCA
This sequence comes from Orthosia gothica, assembly GCA_949775005.1. Classification (NCBI taxonomy): domain Eukaryota; kingdom Metazoa; phylum Arthropoda; class Insecta; order Lepidoptera; family Noctuidae; genus Orthosia; species Orthosia gothica. The sequence goes on along the minus strand of OX459037.1, from coordinate 27,372,361 downwards.
AAGACAGACAATGCACTGCCTTATCCGCATACATAACAATAAAATAAAATTTTCCTTTGAAGAAGGATTTTTGCAAAAATATTCACCGAAGGGGATCCTCTTGAAAAGAGGATAGAATTTCGAACATAAATTCGTTTTTTTTCCGGTGGTTTGGTATGAAATTATTTGAGAAATTTTCAATCAAGCTTGAACGAAAATTATGTTTACCTAAAAAAACAGTTTTAAAAACTACAATTCATAAAGATCAATACAAAAGATCAGGCTACCTTATTTATTATTTACAGAAACTACATTACATCAATATGCCAATTTAATATTATCTAAATATAAAGAACCAGTTCGAATGATGTTATGTAAAAGAAATAGGCTCTTTCATCTGATGAAACTAAGAAAAAAAAAGTTAAGATCAAAGAATCAAAAAGGCTGTCTGAAAGAAAAAGTACCGAAAATTCTTACGTAAGTGAGTACCTATATTTATTATTCAATGTTGTACAAACTCAGTACAAAGTAGAAAGTTAGTGAAGCAAATTAGTAGTTCAAATTCGGTTTACTTCTAATAAAATATTTAGGGGAACTCTGTTACAGCTAATACTAATGTACTGAGTAGTCTTTCTTTATGTTATTTCAATTATTTACAAACCAGTGATTCCCCCCTCCCCCACCGTCCCTCGCATCGTTTTCCTCATTACTGAGGGTCGCAATTCCCCGGTCTTCGTGGAAACAACTTCTCCTTCACCAATTTGCGCCATTTGCTCAGAAGCACCCCTACAAATCCTTGGCATCGGTATATAACGATGTGCAGACTTGGCCTGACCATCTGATTGGACTTCGACCTCTCGGACGTTTGCCTTCGATCTTGTCAGTAACCATCAGCTGTTAGAGGTTGTGTCCGTCCTTCCTTGAAATGTGACCATACAACTCCAGAATCCTACGAAGGCAAACCGTGGACAATCTGATATTTATGTTTAGTTGCAGGAGGATAGAATCATTGGTGCAAAAGTCAGTCCAGGGGATTTGCAACATCTTTCTCTAGCACCACATCTCAAAAGCGGGGTGCTTTAACAGTGACCAGTGCCACCAGTGACCAGAGCTACCAGTGCTTAAAGCATAATTAAGAAGGTTGCTATCGTTAGAGTCACCAAAATTATTACCATAACCGCATCTTTATAGGGTAAAAGTATGTTGTATGTTTGGATCTTTTAAAACCACTAATTCGATTCCAAAAACTCTTTCACTGTTAGAAACCTTTTATCCTGAAGAAAGCCACAGTTTCTGTGGGATGAGCCATGGGAGCAAAACCGCGGGTAAAATCAAGTTGAGACCTACATTTATTACGACTTCTAATCCCCCATTTCGGTATTTAAGAATGCCAAGGTCTTAGATGGTCAAGGAATATTATTATTATTTCCTTTATTCAATTTCTTTTCTTATTGTTTACATTTTTAAATATTTTATAAATTAAATTACAAAAAAAAAAACATTTAAAAATATAAAAAATAGAGGCCCACCGGTATCGGGAACAGGGTCCAAGCTACCGGCGGTCAGGGCTCCAGAGAGAGGAATCGCCTAACAATACGAGCCGTGTCCAGCAATACTGCTTTCTGGATCAGGCCCTTGACCCAGCCGCCTAACGAGAGCCTCCTAAGGTGTTGGTCGAGGCTCGTGGCTATTAAGCCATTGGCTGACACGACTATCGGTACAATGATCGCTGTATCCACTTCCTACATGTCGACAACCTCGCGAGCCAAGTCAAGATACTTGATTTGCTTATCTTTCTCGGCCTTCACGAGGTTTCCGTCATGCGGGACGGTAATGTCAACAATCATTGCACGCCTCTCGATTCGGTCCACCACCACTATATCAGGCTTATTGGCTACAATAGTCCTGTCAGTGATGATGGACCGATCCCAGTACAATGTGATATTGCCATTCTCGAGAACTGGGTCGGGCACATACCTGTAGCACGGCACCTCCGATGCCACAAGAGTGTATTTCAGAGCAAGTTGCTGATGGATAATCCTGGCTACAAGGTTGTGCCTATGCAAATACTCTTCGTTAGCTAGACGAGAACAACCAGAGATAATGTGGCGGATCGATTCACCCAGACGGTGACATGCCCGACAGATGTCAACCGTGCCATCCTTCACAATAAATCTCCGGTAGTTATTAGTCATGATAACTTCATCCATAATTGCACATACAAAACCTTCAGTTTCCCCAAAGAGGTCACCGAAACGCAGCCAGGCTACGGACGCTGACTGATCTACATGGGACCCATGTAGGGCCCGGAAAAAGCGTCCGTGAAGCTCCTTACTCTGCCATACCGCCCTGCGGTCGTTAGTGTCAAGCACTACAGGTTTGCGCCAGTTCTCATTCGCCAAGGAGAGCGGGGTGAGTCCCTTGTCCACTGCTACTACATCTCGATGCATACCCACGTTTGTGTTTAGAAAATATTCCCTGAGATTGCATATCTCGCGGTTGTGGAGGTTTTTGGCATTTAAAAAGCCTCGGCCGCCACACTTCCGCGGGATATACAATCTCATGACCGACGATCGTGGGTGATGCATTCGATTTACAGTCAGCAATGTACGGACCCGCGTATCCAGGGCGTCAAGTTCCGTTTGAGTCCATTTGAGTATGCCGAAAGAGTACATCAATACCGGCATGACCCAACCGTTGAGGGCGCGCACCTTGTTTCCCCCCGAAAGAAGGCTATTGAGTACCTTCTTCAGGCGGCCAAAGAAGCGTTCCCTCAAAGATTGCTTCATGTCAGTAGTGCTGATACCTAACGCTTCCGACATACCCAAATACTTATAGGTTTCGTTTGGAGAGAGGGATCTCAGGTTTATGGAATCCGCGAGTTGAATTCCCACGGATTCCAAAATCTTCCCTCGCTTTACATGCATGACTGCACATTTGTCCACACCAAACTCCATCCTGATGGCGCTACTAAAAGTTTCAGTTACCTTCAGTAGCTCCATCAACTGAAGATTGCTGGGGGCAAAGAGCTTCAGGTCATCCATGTAAAGGAGGTGAAATATAACCTGACCACCTCTCTTCAACCGATAGCCTAGTCCTGAATTCTCCAGCAGCATGCTTAGCGGATTCAGGGCCAGGCAAAACCAAAGTGGGCTCAAACTATCGCCCTGAAATATACCTCGCTCGATCCTTAAAGGTTCGCTATTTCTCTGGATATTTCGACATCCTGGATAGCGAAGGACTGTGCTCCACTGCCCCATACACGACATCAGGAAGGTGCGTAGAGTTGTATCTATTTTATACAATTCTAGCACCCTCATGAGCCATGTATGAGGCACCGAGTCATAGGCCTTCTTATAATCTATCCAACATGTCGACAGATCCTTTCGGGAACGCCGAACCTGTTGGCTAATGGCCATATCTAAAAGGAGTAGCTCCTTAGTACCGCGGGACCCGTTCCTACATCTATTCTGAGAGACCGACATGATGGAGTTATCGTCGACGTGTTTATTAATTTTAACTCTCAAAAAGGATGTAAGAACCTTATAGACCGTTGGTAAACATGTAATAGGTCTATAATTTTTGGATTCCGCGGTGCTACCAGACTTGTGGAGCAGGTGGGTTATTCCTGTTGTAAGGAACTTGGGTAGCGAACCAGACTCTAAGGCTGCCTGGTACTGAGATGCCAAACGAGCGTGCGACCTTTGTAGCCACTTTATCCAGAAGTTGTGCAGCCCGTCCGGCCCTGGAGATTTCCAGTTTGGCAACGGACGGACTGCACGGGCTACATCTTGGGGGCTGATCGTGATAGCCCCCATTTCTTGTATTGCATCGCACGCTCGTTCGACCTCCCGAGTCCATTCACCTTCGGTGTGACTGACAGGCACCGACCAGATGCTGCGCCAGAATGAACACATGGCATCATCATCCGGCAGGCGCGTATCAGTCACACCTTGGTTGGGTTGCTCCCAAGCCCGATAAACCCACCTTTCATTACTTTGGAATGTGCGATTCTGGGTGTATCGCTCCACTCTCCGCCTATACCTACGAATACGGTTTGCCCATGCAAACACTTTTTGTTTCAGGAAGTCGATGCGCTCTGTGACACGGGATACATAGTTTTGGGGGGCTGACATCAGTCCCCGAAAATGCCCGTCTCACAAAGCGCATCACTCTTGGGCGATTATTGCCCTCCTTGAAACAACACCAATACGACGTTCGATCCTGCACTGCCAAGCCGGTACGGCTGGTTTCGGTCGTGTAGCTCTGTCATCTACAAATTTGACGTGAGCTACACGACATGCCGCTACAGCCGCGCAGTACATGATCGAATGTGTATCAGTGAGGTCTTCGCAGTCATCAAAATAGTTTGATGACTGCGAAGTGAACTGAACTGCACACTCCAAAGCACTCCTCAACTCCTCATTGCACTGAGTACTTACATTTGTAACCCTGTCACTACTCTCCTCGTCAGCGTGGTTGGACTGTGGTAGCACCACAGACTGCGACGATGGGGCAGTGACACGGTTACCCATTTCCGTTCGGAGGCGATCAAGTACAGTATCATCCAACATACGATTACGCTGGATGACCCGCACCTGATCCGAAAGTCGTTGGGCTGAAACGTTGGCGGCTGGCTCAAGCACCTGAAACAAAGAGAGCATCCGGACACGGTACGCGGTCAGGTTGTTTCCTCCCTCTGTAGCCCCAAAGTATGCGTGCATGACATTTTCGTTAATGGATTGCGTCCATTTCATGCGCTGCACACTCCCGCCGGGTGCTGGGACCCTATCAGAGACCGGTAAACCTCGAGGTCCTAAGCGGTCCGGCGGCCGGCGTACTCCCCGTCGACGCGCAGGTGGTGGTGTCGTCGGCGGAGAGAAATACTCGTCGCTCGAGCTCGATGCAACTGCCACGGCCGGTGTCACAGCACTCACGGTGGGGCTGGTTGCCGGCGGCGGCGAGGCGGAGCTGGGCGACGAGGCCGGAGGTGGTAGGCGTGTGTTTTTGGTTCGGGCCTGGCTTCTTGTCAGCATTTCTGCTTAAGTTGACATTGTGTTGTTTGCTTCATTTTAAATGCTACAATTAAGCAAAATATTATTATATATTTTTTTTTTTTTTTTTTTTTTTTTTTTTTTTTTAATTTTATTATTATTAAGGTCAGTATTTGTCAAACGTTACTTTGGCCTGAAAATCTGTTAAAATTTGGCAAAATTCTAAATTCAGAAACAACCCCTAGTATTGTTCGGTAGTTTTGAACTAGAAATATTTTTTTTCTATTATGAGAAACTGAGTGCCTACAGTTACATTAAATAATATTATAATACTCGGGTTCACCTCGTGTCTATTTTTTTCGGTCTTTTCTTATAGGGATCACAAAAGATATTCAGAAGCTTCCTTAAAAAGGGAAAATAATAATTAATTCAAACACGTGGAGTCGGTAATAGAATCTGTTTGAAAACTCCAAGGCGAAGGAAACCTTTTAAAGTGAAATCGCCATAATTAACCGTTGAGCTAACTCGGAAGGAAGCACTCTGGTTGGTAAATGCCAAGTTTGTATAACTCGCCCACTTAATGGGACTTGAAATACACGATTTAAATGTATTTTGGTCTTAATAAAAAATCCTACTTACATTCGTTTTAAGGCGGGGGCGTGACTGAACGTCGACAACCATTTTTCAACGACATTGTTCCACCGATTAAACCCATACTGCCCATACAGAATATCTCAGTCGACTAAGTTTCGACCGATTCTATATCGGTTCTGCGTATCGGTGATGCTGCTTGTTAAATACATTATTAATCTAAAGAGCTTTATTAATGGTGTTAAAATCCGAATGATGAAGGATACGCCAACAGTGTGTACCATCCCTACATTTATAGCCAAAATCGCAACACCGATATCGACTTTGATAGTTGCCAAATAATTGGTGTAACATCCCTAAGAACGAACTTAGCAATAAAAGTAATGGTAACACTAGTGCCGAATTTTTCCTTTCACACGAGTGATTGGCGTAAACCCAAGCTTCAGGTGCCTATAAAATAAAACACAGTACTTAAATGAGCCCGTTGTAATAAAGGTAAACCAAGCACCGTAAAATTAGACGTGTGTTTCTTTTGGGAACGTTAAATGTGAGATATATTCGTATATTGTGTGAAAACCTTTCGAAGGGATTTCGTGATTCTGGGAAAATTTATTTCGATAGCCTGGGTTTTGTTTTTTTTTACATTTTATGTGTGCTTAGCTGCTGTGAAATGTGGAATTAGGACGCCATTGGGAATTAAGACATTATTTTGCACAAACAGTGTAATGTTTAATTAGGTCACTTTTGGGAATTGGATCACTGCTTGTTTATTTGTTGAAATAAAACGTGTATTTGAAAAAATATTTTATTTGCGGACTAAAATTCTATCAAATATTAAATAAAATTACATACTCACGCTTTTCCCCATGAGGGAAGGCAGAAACAATCCAAATTTAAACACAAACGGAGTATGTAAAGATCTTAGTAGGTTACACTGTCTGTATAACAATATTATGACGTAACACCAGGTGACTTTCTACCAAAACCAACTCAAAACATCTCTTCCAAATTGAAACCAGTTCCTTCGGAGGCAACAATACAATTTCTTTTTTCAGAGATAGGAACACAAAAACTGTTAAATTCAATATATAAACTTTTCGGTAGGTATCTTAAAAAGATACAGGAAATTCTGTGAGGCGAAGCGGCCTTATCTCCAACGAGGGAAAATAGTTTTTTTTTCTGAAACCCTTTTGAACGGCAATCAAATTCGGCCTGAACTCGCCGTATATTTTGTTCCTTGCTTATCGTATTCGGTATTGTTAATAATTTTACATGAAATAAACAAAATTTAATGCATGTTTTATTACTTTGGGTTATTTCTTGAGTTTTTGAGATTTCACTTTATTCTTTTTTTTTTTTTGTAGCGTGGAGATATGCTCATGCATACTGCGCTACCACGGGGAGATAGCGCAGTTATGTGGGACTCTAACCTTTAAAACTCCACGGTGTCCTCCTGTGCCGCTTATGGCGGGAACACGGGTACGCGTTAGCACTCACCGCAAACCCGCCGCGGCTGTCCGTCACCGGACCCTCCTCTGGGGAGTAGCCCCCATCACCGGCGCACCAGAACACACTGTGCGCTGTGACCACCCCAGGGACCAAACCAGCACATGGGTACCAGACGACCCCGTGTATGGCACCCTTGGTCCCCTTGTGACGGGTCAGGGTCAATGGCCCCGCCACCTACCATTTTTCGGCCGCAGGGGATAGGGAGAGCGGCCACCGCTATACCGGCACTCCTCCTCCCCTGCAGCCCACCGCGTCCGCCATCAGACGGTGGCGACCCCGTCTAGGCCGCGGAAGGTAGGGAGAGCGGCGAACCGCAATACCGGCACTCCTCTCCCGCCGCGGCCTCCAACCCTCAGCCGCGATATCGTATGGGTATGGGAGACCCCATACGACATCGCCGCCCGCCTCAGTTGCGATGTCGCCTAGGCAGCACCGCAACCTACATGTTGGCCGCTACGTCGTCGGCTTATCGGCAAAAGCCCTGACGAGCGGCCCCTCCTCGGGTTCCTCTTCGCTTCACCGTGGGTGACCAAGCCACGGTTACTGAGCCCCCCCGCAACGACAATGCGGGAACCCACCGGGGGGGTTGAGATTACACTTAGATACCTAATCATATTTTTTATCAAACTAGGGAGAAGTTGAATTCATTAATTTTACCGAGAGATTTTTAAAAAAAATTCAAGAGTCTTCACGAATCGTCTCGGGCGCAGGTTTGTCGATTTCTAATCTTCCCATCAAGAAGATTCCGACAAAGCATTAGCACCGTAGAACAAATACATGCGCTGCGGCAGGTTATACAGAAGACCAAAGAGTATAACCTGCCTCTCTGTTTAGCGTTTTGGACTACGAGAAAGCCTTGGATTCGATCGAGACTTGGGCTGTACTGCAGTCTCTCCAACGGTGCCAGATTGACTTGTTGACATTCAGGTGTTGAAGTGTTTATACGAAAACGCCACCATGTCAGTCCGTATTTAGCATTAGATCTCGAAACCTATCCTTCTCCAGCGCGGTGTGAGACAGGGAGACGTCATTTCTCTGAAACTGTTCACTGCTTCGCTGGAGGATGTCTTCATGGATCTGGACTGGAGGAGGCTAGGCATCAACGTTAATGGCGAGTACATCACTCACCTTCGGTTTACCGATGTCATAGTGGTCATGGCTGAGACCATGTAGAGCCTCAGTACAATGCTCGACGACCTCAATAGGATTGCTGAAAGAGTGGGTTTTAAATTGAACATGGACAAAATCAAGGTTATGGTGAATGCCCATGTTACATCCACTCCTATCAAGATTGGAGACTCTACACTCGAAGTTGTAAACGATTATGTCTACCTGGGAAAAACGATCCAGTTGGGTAGGTCTAACTTCGAACAAGAGATTTACCGTCGAATTTGAAGTTGCGCGGTATCTTTTAGTCCAATTTACCGCAGTGTCTCAAAACAAAAGTTTATAACCAGTGTGTGATGCCAGTAATTACCTATGGGACCGCAACGTGGTCGCTCACAATAGGCCTTATCAGAAAGCTTAAAGTCACCCAAAGGGCAATGGAGAGGGCTCTATGCTCGGAGCTTCCTTGCGTGATCGCATCAGAAATGAGGATATCCGCTAGAGAGCCAAAGTTACCGACATAGACCCCGAATTGCGGAGTGGCGGAAAGTTCTGGAATGGCGACCGCGAACCGGAAGATGATGCGTTGGAAGGGCTCCCACTAGGTGCACCGATGACCTGGCTAAGGTTGCGGAAATACGCTGGTTGCGAGACGCACGGGATCGGTCAATGTGGCGACGCCTGGGGGAGGCCTATGTCCAGCAGTGGACGTCTTTCGGCAGAAATGATGATGGTCATATTAAAAAAAATAATTGCGTATTGTTATTTAGAGTTTATGTAAGTTTTTCCAGGAAACATATTCTGTTAACAGCTGTGCTTGACCCAATAATTCAAGTACAAACACATATTTCTCCAGATCAAGAATAGATTTCGGTTGTAGATAAACTCAAGCATCGTTGAATAACACGGAGAATGTTCCCGATCCACAAAAGTAACGGAACCGACTCAAGGACGTCTCATCTCGGCTCGGATTGTTATTTATTCCCTCATGATTTTATTTCCATTTGCTACTGAAACAAAGGGAAGTGGAGTAATAAAGTATATCAAGTACCCCCATTTCTACGTAGATTGTGAGAAGAAAAAAAATAGTTTTGAAATAATTCTTGGATTATTTTAGAGGTAGTTTATCATTAATTCGATCATCAGGCGGAGTATCTGTTTGGAGTTACAAAAAACATTTATTTCATTGTCACATTAACACATACAATAACTAGCTTCTAAAAGCGACTGCGCCCGCGTGAAAAGGGTTTTATCATCCCAAGAGAACATTATACTTGGATATTCCAGACTATAATCTATCTCTGTGCCAAATTTCATCCAGATCCGTTCAGCCGTTCTGGCGTGTTTGAGTAACAAACATACATCCACAAATTCAATCAAACATCCATCCAAACTTTCACATAGAAATAAGATTCTTACGCAGGGATCTCCTTTAAGTATATCAAATACCTGTGCTAGGAGGCCCCGATCTTCATAACTTTCAAAAAGAATGAACAAGGCTTGTAACAAAAGAACAAAAATATAATTAAAAACATCAAATTAATACAAAATATGTTGTGTGTGTATGCTCTGTGTATGTGTGTTGTGTGTGTGTGATTTCTAACCTTATTACAGAATAAGTCAGGTGGTTGAAATTGTGTATGGAATTTCTACAGTTTGTAAGTTGGTGAACCCGTGAAATGTTGATAAAAGAAAGCTTTAAAATTTATACGATATTTCCTTCTTGGAAGAATCTGAATTTTAACATTCTGACAGCAATAAAAATAAAATACTTAGGTAATTACATAATATTACGCCTGTTTCCACGAAGGGTTAGGTAGAGGTGCAAATAGAGTACATTTTTATTACTACATATTTATGGAAACTAAACTCAAGCCAGCTTTATCAAGATTTGTTTTTAAAGGCGAAAGCATTACATTTGAATGTTTTTACCCGACTACAAGGAAAGGGTTGTTTTTCGCGCGTATCTTGTATATATTAGTGACGTTCAGAAAAACAAACATGGCGGATTTTGGACGCCATGTTGTGGGGGCTCGAAAACTTTTTCTTCCAGTTCCATCAAGTGGCGTATCAAAATGAAGGGCTTTAAGAGGTGGTTACAAAAATATATACCATAAGGTTAGAAAACAACTAAAAAGTTGTTAGTAAAAACATTTAATTTAAAAATCTAAAGCCCGACTGCTTATGAACGGAGCTCATAACATGTAAACAAGAAGAAAATCACACTGTGCAGTCGGAGGATACATGCTCGCGAACTATCTGATCCTCCAACTGCACAGCATGTTTTTTTTTTTTTTTTTACCTCTTATTAGTTCCCTTATTAAAGCAGTCGGGTTTTTTTTATGTTTTAACATACATGATAAAATATATGAATGTTTATGACAGAAGGACTATAGAGACGCTACGCAGTAGTAGCCAGATTACGGTCGCCGTCGGGCGTCACCGAGAAAGGTCTAAGAAGCGCTGGCGTGACGACTTCTAGGCGTTTACGAAGGATTGTTCAGATAAAGCAACTGGTGTGTTGGCTTCACCGACCAAATCAAATTCCTTGCCCAGCTGTGGGACAATATAGGCTGACAAAAATCTTAAAAATAATTTCCTTCGTAGCAACAGGATTTAGAAATATTTCACTCTATTTTCTTGAACTTTGTTTTGGTTTCCTATAGGGAAATCGAATTATTGGGAATGGATGACTTTTGTTTCGGGTCATTATCTTTTACGTTCGACGGACGTGACTTTATCAGAGTTACGAAAGGGATTAGTGTATTGGGAGCCATGCAAACTAAGGAAATTATACTTATTGGGAACTTTCTCCAAAAGGGCTGTCATGGGGATATTTAAATCCCTTAATGTAATTTATTTGACTAGTTATGTAACAAGACTAAGATATGAAAGGTATTACGGTTCTTGAGAAACATAAAAACCAGCGAAGTGCGAGTCAGACTCGCGCACGAAGGGTTCCGTACTATTATTAGAAAAAACGGCACAAATATCACGTTTTTTGTATGGGAGAGCCTCACTTAAATATTTATTTTATTCTGTGTTTAGTATTTGTTGTTATAGCGACAACAGAAATACATCGTCTGTGAACATTTCAACTGCCTAGCTATCACGGTTCATGAGATACAGCCTGGCGACAGACTTACAGACGGACCGCGGAGTCTCAGTAATAGGGTCCCGTCACAACCCTTTGGGTACGAAACCCTAAAAAGGAATTTAAAAAAATGCCTTCATGTTATCTCGTTTATTAATGATTGTTTTATTCATTTCAAGCTTCAAACCGTCACCTAGTTTTAATGGTAAAAATATAATCAAATAAGGCAGAAAGTTTTGAAAGCTATTTTGAAGTTTGTCATAAAGCGAGTAGTTCCAGACATCTTTCCCCACACCATCTCGAAGCAGTTTTCATGATACGCCTCTAAATCATCTCACCACCAGAACATGGTCCATCTTCAGGTAATCACTGCGTGGAAACTTAAAAAAAGTAATCAAGTGATTTACAAATATCTCATCACATTTCCAAATAATAAATAAAACATTCAAAATCTCCATAATTTTACAGGAAAAAAAAATCCAATTATAAATATTATTTAACCTCAAGCAGAATCGATTTAAATTACCTTTGTTTAATCGGTTGTTCCCAATAATGATGTAATTTCCCATCCGGCGGAGTTAATAGCTATCAAATTACTACATTGTTTTCTCCTGATTGGTTATTGGCTTACATGGAAATTATTTATTTACTTTCGCTTCGTTAAATGCATTGCGATGTCAATTTGCGGATAAATTGGACGGATTTATTATACTCTTACTTCAGCGAATCGTTAATCGAATGTTAATGAAAACAGTTAATGTTATTACAGTTAAATGAAAGAAAATTTAAAACAATAGTTAAAAGCACACTTTGTAAACAAGCATATTACAAATCAGATGATTATATTCAAGATAAGAATGCTTGGAAACATGCTGGTCCTGCTCCATAGGCCTATCTTTGGTGTGGACAAAATCAAAATGGTTAATTTGTTTTATATTCATAATTATAGTAACGCTTTATTTTTATTTTTTCTTCTCTTTTTGTTTAAAAAATTGACTCGCACACTGTTCTGTTGTTGTTTAATTAGGTAATGTACCTATGTTTGCAATATTTGTAAGTACGTGAGGACCATGTTCCTATTTATCAAGTAAAGGAATTTACCTGTTAGTGCTTGTAATTCTCTCATACCTATATGTAGTATAGTAGTGCTGGGTACATCGTCCTCACGTATATGGATTTATTAATGTATGTTTATATAAATATTGTATAAAACTTTTTTTTAAAGAGTAAGTATGGAGTTTCTTGTGCGTTCTTCTCCATAACAAGCTACATTTCCGAATGCACGGTAGAATATTTTTTTATTAAATGTAAATTTTAACGTTAAAAAGTGCCACATAAGGCTATTATATATTATACTTGAAATAAACAAATTTGACTTTGACTTTTATTTGACTTTGAATGTTAAAAGTAAATAACTGTGTTGTTACCTTATTTTGTACGGTATGTATGTATGTATATTCAATTCTATGGCACACTCTACAGCCCAAAAGGCTTGACTGATTATGAAATATAAGGTGTCGTTGGATTCGTCTCAATTGTGGGAATGACATAGGCTATTATAATTTTTAATAAGGAGGTGGGGTAAAAAAAAGACGCGTTCACTAATAAAACTAAAAATTCTGAAATAAAACAAATTATTATAAAAACAAAAAACCCGACTACTAAAAATGTATTAACTGAAAAGAGAAAAACAAGTACTAGGTATAATTTATACATTATATATTATGAGGTGCTGCAGGCGGCGACAAACAAAAATTACAGAAAAACCTACCAAAACTTCGCTTGTCACCGCTGGCAGCACCTCATAATATGTAATGTTTATATTATACCTAGTACCTACTTGTTTTTATGCGTGATAATAAGATAACGCCCTGTGCCCTGTCACGCTATCCCTGAATCCCGTTTCTTTCATATCACTCTTCACACAGTCCATCCATCTTTTATTTGCCCCCCTCACTCTTCATCTACATTTATATTCATAACTCTTTTAGTAACATGCGTTTCACCCCTCCTCATCACATTACCATACCAGGACAAACGGTTTAACTTTTCTATCACTGGCGCCACTTTCAAACTACCTCTAACATACTCATTTCTCACTTTACCCATTCTCAATATTCAACTTTCAACACTCCGCACATCCATCTCAATATTCTCATCTCTGCTACATGCAATCTCTTTTCATCTATCTTTTTCACTGCCTAACATTCTGATTCATCCAGTACGACCGGTCTAATAACGGACTTGTAAAATTTCCCCGAGTTAATCCAGTGCGTTACGTCTCGGTAAACCTCGCCATCCCCCTGGACTAGCGACCCTAGGTACCGGAAGTCGCAGCAGATCGGTATATGTGGGTGTTCCAGCGACTCCATCTAAAGAATAAGTATAGAAAGCATACATTTACTCCCAACAGACACAACTCAATAGCAACAGTCACAAAGTAACAGAGAAGCATAGTAACAAGGAACAAAAAGGTTTTGAGAATTGCACCGGGCGAGGCATACTGAAAAAGTTACCAACGCAGCATTTGCTGGGCGTCAGATACCCAGCGCTGATTTTCAGCCATCTCTTACAATCTGCAGTGCCACTTTCAATGTAATGCAATTATCTCCATGCCTCTTTTAACTAATTTTATAACCGACTTCCCAAAACGGAGGAGGTTCTATGTTCGACATGTTTTTATTTTATATATGTTCACCGATTTCACCGTCAATTAAGGACCGATTTTGAAAATTCTTTTTGTGTTTGAAAAGGTACACTCCCGAGGTGATCCCACTGTCACCAAGCCAGAATCTGATGATGTGATCCCATGGAAATCGAGGAAGAATCAAATATTATATGCATACATTCAGCGATTTTGGTATTTTCATCAACAATGCACTAATTTTACGCATTGTACTGTTTTTTTGGAAGCCGTTTATTTTTACGTTTAAAATTTTTCACTGCGGTTTCTCACGTTTGCTGTGCGAAAATGTCTAAGGCATTATACGTGCCGCCTAGTATTACTAACTGAAGTCGAGCATTAGTTTACAATATCCTACATATTTAATTCTGACTTCACATTATTTTATCCATTCATTTACCAAATTACAGGAGGGCGGGATTCAATTAACATAAGTGAAGTACTTGAGGGTACTGTTAAGGTTTTATAGTCTTAATGGAAAATTCTTGGTACAAGTTATGCCTACGCTCTTAGCTTCATGATAATAAAACCTATTTTAAATCGTCCGAAAAAATTAAATGACTAGGCGAGTCAGTTAGAAATGTTTCAAGTTCTAGCTTAATTAGACGGCCTTTAAAACATTCTGGCTGGGTAACTTAGGTAACATTTTGAAGCCACTAAGTTTCAAGTTAAAGCGTCTACAATTTTTCATGACCTAGGTCATTTGAAGAACTTTAAAAAATACAGGTTAAAACGTTAATTGCTGCTAGATATAAATAAGCGGTGCCTTATTATAAAGCCTACTTCGCCATTGTCTCCATTGCAGTTATAAGCTATTCTAGCCAACTTGTTGCAAATGATTTCAACATCTGATGAAGTACATACCAGCACGATCGATGTTCGACGATCCAGAAATTTCCCACTCAATCCGTTAAAGTAATCGGTACCTACTGTAGGTACCAACTGTTTAGGTACTTCATTTCTACACCAACGTCAAAATTACTTCATTACCATAAAAACATCTACAAATCTAATACCAAACCAACCCCTAAAAGGTTTTCAAGGTCCCACAGTTATGGGTTACCAAATGTCCAGTGGATAAAATCGTTAGCAAAAGTACCTATTAAACCTTGAAAAGTATGTCGGTATCGAAAAACAATTCAAAGACACCGATTTCAGAAAAAAAAAAGTTATTTTTCTCTTTGTAGTGTTTTGCTTTAGAAGCCGCTTTAATTTTTTTGTTTAAAAGTTTTTATTTTACACTTTTTGGTGTTAGCATTGGTACCTCATATTACCATGAAAATCATTTATGCCTAGATTACATCTCATTTTAATTCCAATAAGCTCAAACACGACTAGGATACACGTTTTATTACGGAGTTCCAGTGCCTACCTTCCGGCTTCATCATCAGATCAGTTCGATGGTACAATTTTCAGCAGTACCATTTATTTATACCTATGTATTTGCTTCATCATAGTCGTTTAACTATCCGAGATATCTTTTACACATGATATAATTATTAAGGAGTGGCCATCTGTGGTCTTCTTCATCAGTTCCACGTTCCACTTCACCTTATGGTACTTTCTGAATGCAAATGCTTGGCACGTTATTGAAAATACCAAAATCGCTATGTCTGCCTGTATCTTTGAGGAGTTCCCTCGATTTTCATGGGATCCCATCATCAAAATCTGATTTGGTGACAATGGGACCACCTCGAGAGTGACTATATCCTTTCAAACAAAAATATAATTTTGCAAATCCATCTACCTGCTGACGGACCCGAACACCGGTTATACCCGAACATACATAAAAGAAAACGAAACATTCGAATTGAGAATCGCCTACTTTTTGGGCATTCGGTTAGAAATGTAGCGCTCACACAAAACACACAAAATATATATGAAATATATATGATAAGATCAATGAACTCTACAAAGAAACTACACGATCATCATATACCATCCTCATTCGTGGATCACAGACGATAACTCAAACGCCCGTCTCCCATTACGTTTGATGCTTGCAGTTTCGTCTCGCAATCTGCACAGATACGTCCCAAATTGATTGCTATAAACATTTATTACTGATATGTATCGTTAGATATAATGGATTGTGTGTTTGATTTATAGACTGTCTATATTTATTATCTGTTATATCAATAGCAAGCCTTACTTGTTTAGGACTGTGAACGGTGTCAGTTATTCTAATAGTTTTTAAATAGGTAAAAGAAATAGTTCTATGCTAGACACACGAAAGACGGAACAAATATTTTTGAATGGAATGTGGTATCAACTCTTTCTTGAACAGTTAAAAGATAATATTAATCTCTGTAACAATACTTTGCTTGTTTATTTGATTTGCTTTTTGTTTTTTTTTTAATATTATTTTAAAACAGTCATCATCATCAGCTTTTTAATGTTCACTACTGGGATCCACCCCACCTCTCTGTGAGAGAGGGAATGGGCCTTAATCCACCACGCGGGCCCAGTGCGGATTGGTGGATGTCACATGTCTTCGAATTTATGGTTCTAGCACATACCGGTTTCCACACGATGTTTTCCTTCACCGTTTTTAAAGCAGTGGTTATGAAATAATTTACACAAAGTAAAGCGCCTGCTTGGGGTTCGAACCCACGAACTACGGCACGTAAGTCGGGACCGTAGCCACTGGGACACCGCTGCTCTCAAAAATGATAAATAAACCATCCTAATCCAAGCAGGATTAGGAAATTTAATTTATCCAAAAAAAGAACGTTCTACACACTAATAAATACTTCACTTAACGCGGTAGTTAGCCCATCACTAATTTTCCTTCTTTACTAGCCAACTAAACCTTCCATTCAGTTTACTTGTTACAGAGCAAATAACACCTCGTATTTCAGGCAATATACCTGCTGAAATTGCTCGAGCATATTAGGCGCCCTACATATGACCCTTCACAATTCGAGCTTTAATTGAGCACGATAAATTTCAGTGCTCGTCTTATTACAGGTACGACTGACAGCTTGATTAAAACTTGCTGGGTAGGTACTTTTTTAAGACCTGTAGTAAAGTTAGGAATGTTACGAGTATGAAGATTCGTTTGCTACGGCTACGATGAAATGCTTCATCTGGTTTAAACAATGTTGTATTTTTTTTATTTTATTCTTAAAACCTAGTGTAGAGACATTCATGGTCATGATAATGGGTAAGATTCCTGAAAACATTCTAAATGGTCCGCCAGTTGGATTAACAAACATATTGGTCGTGTGTATTCTTTTGTAACGTAAACAAAAAATTACGACGACACAGTGCGTTTAAATTTGGCGTGACGTCACTCACGCTTCTGTACATTTTTTACCTAGAAGTGACGCCAAAAGTCCACACGCCTAAACTTTGATGCAATGTATTTTTGTAAATTTTTATTTTTGACTGGCGGACCAAATAGATAATAGGGATTTTTTTCATCCAGAAAACATCCCTATTATCTATGCTGCCATAATAACCGTTTTAAAAATGGGCTAGGCAGATGGTTACCTTGTTAAAAGCTTCTATTTGTTTTGCATTCAAATCGTCTTAACCTCTTGCTATAATAGCAACCTAACACATTATATTCCCTAATAGATTTATGCTCACTGTACTTGAACGAAGTTCACATCAAAAAGCATCAGAACAAAATATCTACTAAAATGAATTATACGAAACACAAAATATAACAACAGCAAAAAACTAAACCTGCGTTTTAAATTGCCCAACGGATTTCCTTTTCATTTTAATTTTCATAAGATTCGCTTGAAAAATAAAATAACGAAACTGAATCACTTCCCATTAGGGAGAGCAATGTATTACAAAATGTGAACTACGAAAAAAATCAGTTATATGTAGGGCAAATAAGCTTGTGGTCAGCGCTGCCTATGGATATCTGCAATATTGAGATCACCACAGATGCATTAACTACCCCTTCTGAAGAGGACTTTTTGATTTTCGTACGAAACAGCTTAGTAAGTTTTCTTGTTTGAATTTTAGGAGTTAGCTGTTAGTATTAGTTTGTTGATGAATTTGCTTCTATTTTCACCTAACGCGATCGGCAATTTACTGTAAATTGTTTTTCATTCTGCTATATTTTTCAATCCATATTTCATTTCAGTCTTCGAAACAATTAATGTTTTATTTCTTGCTACTACTTAAGTTATAATTTTACTGATGCCCAAAACGTTGGTACATTTGACAGTCAAGTGTTTACCTTCCGCTCTGTTTACCTTGTTTTCCGTATGACACTACCTAATAATAATTATTATGATTACCTTCGTTTATTATTTACTTAGTGGATACCAACATGTTAATAATAGAAGGCAGTTCCATAACATCTTCATCTAACCCTTTAGAAATCCCAAGCGTGCTTTGTAATATTCGAATAATTTTCGACAAAATCGTTGGCAATTTAGTGGGCCGAGTAACTGTGGCTTGTCCAAAATGTTTGTCGACAAACCCTTACCGGGGTTACAACCGGGAGGTGTCAAATCTATTGGGGCAATATAAACCAAGCTGTGTAATATACTAGATACATTGTGTTTCACTGTTTTGAGTTTCTATTGTAGAGCAAGGCAGTTTGTAGTCCAAATTAGTTTAGATTGGTAACAACGAAGGAAAGAATAGTCATTCTTTGGTTGTCACCATCGCTTCTGCCTCGTTGTTGTTCCTTCACTGCTGATCGCGACCACACAGAACGCTTCCCCAAAGTGTGTCAACTTTAAGTAATTTTTTAACAATCTGGTCAATGTTGTTGGACATGCATGACCTACATTATTTGCTAACAACATTGGAATTATTAAAACTATCATGGCTACAATTAATTGCAAGACATTAAATTCTCCTTGTCCATTCTTAAGTCGTATCATTACAACCATTCCTTTTATCGATATGGTTAATGGTGTTACAGCTGCATCGTCTGCTTTTTATTTGCTAAAAGCATTACACTTATTAAACTCAGACTGTATAAGCCACAATCCACTGCAAGACATGCTTTTCTCTCGACTCCACGTCCTTCTTCAAATTGTGTCATTACAATCGTCTCCCAGCATAATATAAACAAGGGCCATCCTGAATAAGAACGTTCAACAAATCCGTCCCAATTTCAGTAACGTCGAATTTTATTGTTTGCAATCCAATCCCCCCAATAGCATAATACATACGACAGAAAGCAGGAAATGTGCGAAAAACAGCAATCTATTTAATGGCACTAAAACACGTTACCCTCAACGTTGCGAAGGGGCAATGTCTCGTGAGTGACGAAAATTTGATTGTATTCTGAGTGATATATGTTACACGGTTACCGCGAAGCGAAGCTTGCGATCAAAGGAAGCGTATGGTGAAGGGCATTCGCTTCTGTCTAACGTATCTGTGTTGAGAAATTTATTGCTGTGAAAATACGGTGTCTATTGGCTGAATTATCTAGTAGACTGGTAATTTAGTGAGGAAAGAAAATATATAACTTTCTGAAGGTAAAACTACAAACCAGTCAGGCTTTAACGATTCTAGCAACTCTGAAAAAGTCAAATAGGTAAAAACCTTTATACAGTAAAGATGTTAAAAACGAAGAATCTTAAACAGGAACACTGGCTTTCGAAATTGAAGCTATTTTTCACTTTGTAGTGTTTTTATTTGGAAGTCGGTTGTACTTTTTCTGTAAAAAGTTTTTATTATACACTTTTTAGTTGTGTACAAAATGGGCAAGTTAAGTAAGGTACCTGCAATGTCCAAAGTTATGCCAAAACAGATAATCTCAGCGTGCTAGCGTGATGTTACGTAAAAAAATGGTGTAAACAATAATGAGACATGCTATTGCTGCAATCCCAAGTGTTAAATACAGGACTACGGATAACAACCAAGGGCCGAAGACTGGGGCCCATAGCAGTCATGCGACCCCTGGATACTCAGGACTGCACCCACGAAACCACGGTACGTGGCAGTGGAAAGCTAGGGGTTTGTTCTTTATGGCTGAGCTTTTACCTGAGTTATTCCTGGCGGTCCTCTTGTACTTGCTCGATCCGGTGCCTGGTCGTGGATTTAGGGATCAGATATATATAATAAAGGACAAGGCTGGGATGAGGGACACGAACGAGTTCTGAGCCGGGGTCCAGCTGCCGAGCAGACACATACACGTTCCCGGCAAAAGCAGCTTGGCTCGCGAAATATGCACAAATACGACTGCACGGACGATACACTACACCAATCGCGAATGTCCAAAAGAGATTCTATCTCGGATTTGTGAATTACTTAGAAATTACAATTTATTCAACAAAACCCTTCAAAAACGGTCGCGCACGTTTGAACTCAGGTTTTCAAGTTCAAGTGTCAAACGTCAAGTACCCTCAACCGATGTCAAAATCGGTGACAGCTAACAGACCACAGATTAAGAAAGAATGAACGAACGATGCGTTCGTAACATCCCCCCATCTCGGACATAAGGAGTTATGTCCGCTAATAAATGGGCAAGCGTGCTAAGCTAGCCACTGCTCGCTTCAAAACCGAATCTCCGACCATGACCTCCGCAACTCTGGGAACTCCGTCAGACCCATAAATTAAATCTATAATGCGTCCACGACGCCAATACAAAAGCAACCGGTTAGGTTCTTTAACAAGTATAAGGGCTCCGACTTTAGGAGGGTCAGTTTTGTCAGTCTACTCAACGCGCTGCTGCAGGATATGCAAATATTCCAAAGACCAACGATGCCAGAAACTTTGCAACATCTGTTGGAGCAATTCAAAACGCGTCAATTGCGAAGATTTAATTTCCCTGAAGGGGGATTCCAGCAGGGCGTTGAGGGGTGATCAATCAAAAAATGACCACGGGCCATGACTTTCAGGTCATTTGGGTCTGAGGAGATCGGACAGAGGGGTCGTGAATCGAGGACGGCCTCAATTCTACGTTACGTTCCTCCAATTGAGGAGGGGGTGGAGGGGTGCCCCCGCCTTTGCGAGGTGTATCCCGTCGAGGATCCACCTGAAGTTGGTGGGGATGCGCTCCCCCGCCTATGGGGGAGCGACCGGCATCATCAGGGCCACCAACACCATTTTGGTCCGGACACAACACGCGGTGGTGCCTACCTTGACAGTGCGGGCAAGGATCCGACCTCTGGCAATTCCGCTGCAAATGCTGTCCCAGACAAGTGTAGCACCACTTGCGGCTGTTGGCGATTCCACGTCGGTCCTTTGTGTTACGTTCTAGGAACTTCGGACAGGACGTGACCACATGGCCATCCGTGTTGCAATATAAGCAACGCATACTGCGAGCCTGGGTCGCTACATATTGATGTGGAGGGCGTCGTGACTCACCCATCTCACGATGGGCGCGCACTAACACGACGCTGGTCCGGAGAGGGCCGCTCTGGGGCCCGCGAGGGACCTTCAACGCCAGAATTGTCCAAAAGGCGACATTCCTCATCCAAAAACTTCAACAAATCATCGAAAGGGGGCAGGTATGTGGCATCGTCCCCACCATACCTCTGCTCGAACCGAACCTTCAAATCGGAAGGCAATATAGACAAGATGATGTGAAGCAAAACAAAAGACCATTGCTCGATTGGTAAACCCAATCGCTTCAAAGCATTCAAGGCCACTATCAGTGGGTTGACCAAATCCACACGTAGGGTGGCACCCCGATGGATGCGAGGCAACGCCGAAACCTGAGAGACGTGGGCGTCCGCCAAAAGCCTCACATTTGCATAGCGCTTAATCAAAAGTTCCCGAGCAGTAGGGTAACTTTGATCCGTAACTGCTAAATGGCTTACTAAACCTAGGGCCTCTCCTCTTAACGTAGAGAACAAGTAGGCCTGCTTTTGACTAGGTGACAAGTCTGCCCTAGCATCTACCAAACTGTTGAACAGGTCGAAGTAGGCAGTCCAACAACCCAAATCTCCACTAAAGTGTGGCAAGTCTAATGTGGGCAACCGTCCTAGCAAAGCAGGATGGGTGGGAGACCTCGTCTCCACCTTCAAAGCATCATGTGCAGGAAACCTCAACTTCTCGGTTGCCTCAACAATATCATCTGAGAAACTATAAAACTGTGTGACGTCTGCCTCAACAGCAGCGGCTAACTCAGAGTCCTCAATGGATAAAATATTTATCTACTTTGGCTTGACGAGTCGGGAGGTCATTACACCGGGCCAACAAAGCCTCTGATCTGTCAGATCTACTTATCAACGAGGCTGCCGAGGTAACCCATCTCAATTCCGCTCTAATCTTACAAGCAAATGTATTGGCATTCATGATTTAAAAGTGCAAGCAACGGTTATAAAGTATTAATTAATACACAAAATTTTCAACAAATTAAGTTAATACTATATGTGTGTAACCAAAACAACAGTTTGTCAGTAATTCTCTTACCATATTAAATATCAAATCATAAAGTCTGCAAGAGAAACAACAAGTTAATTATTATAAAAGATAGTACTGAACCCTGTTAATTTATTTAATTATTTTACAATACGAATCTATTATGAAACCCTAAATGTCAAGTTATGAAATTATCAAAACAAATGTGGGTATCTGTACAAAATAAATTATTAAAACCCAAGTGGGTATCATAGCAAAATAAAATTATCAATACACAAGTGGTTATGTTGATATTACAATAGAAATTCAATATTCAATTTACTTTTAATAGTTAGAAACAATGACTTTAACTTGAATCAATTTAGAATATTACTGTCAATACCATACAAACAATAACTAATTTTCTTATACAATTACTAAAAATATACTTTGCAACATTTTTTCAGGCCGGCGGGCATTGAGTTTTGGTTACAATAAAAACTATCTTACAAAACCAAGATAAAAGGGCAACAACAATTATAATTCCATTATATACAATTATGGGTGACTATTTAGTCTTAACCAAACCTATATTGTATACAACAAACAATCAAATTCAATAACAATACTGTGGGCCTTCTATCCCGGAGTGACAAATAATAAGTTGCAAGTTATGTACTTATTTGAACTGGTTGGTACATAACTGTAGGG
Source organism: Orthosia gothica (assembly GCA_949775005.1). Classification (NCBI taxonomy): domain Eukaryota; kingdom Metazoa; phylum Arthropoda; class Insecta; order Lepidoptera; family Noctuidae; genus Orthosia; species Orthosia gothica. The sequence goes on along the minus strand of OX459037.1, from coordinate 27,349,422 downwards.
GTCGATTTAAACCCAACAAGACACAGCTACCTCTGAGTGACTCAAAATGTACCACTTTCCAACCCAAGTAAGCTCAACAATAAAAAACAAACCGAAAAACAATACAGCGTTCAGTGTGAACGAGTGTCCTAGCATATACTATGTTCGTGGACCAAAAACCACGCTCTTGCTACCAAAAGTTAAATACAGGACTGCGGATAACAACCAAGGGCCGAAGACTGGGGCCCATAGCAGTCATGCGTCCCCTGGATACTCCAGACTGCACCCACGAAACCACGGTACGTGGCAGTGGAAAGCTAGGGGTTTGTTCTTTATGGCTGAGCTCTTACCTGAGTTATTCCTGGCGGTCCTCTTTTACTTGCTCGATCCGGTGCCTGGTCGTGGATTTAGGGATCAGATATATATAATAAAGGCAACGGTCGCGCGCGTTTGAACTCAGGTTTTCAAGTTCAAGTGTCAAACGTCAAGTACCCTCACCCGTTGTCAAAATCGGTGACGGCTAACAGACCACAGATTAAGAAAGAATGAACGAACGATGTGTTCGTAACACCAAGAGATTTAGCGTAATTTTTGAGGAATTCAGTTCCATAGGTAGAGTCTGGCAAACGAAAGTAGACACTCGAATTATTTGCAAACTTTTTATATGGCAATGCTATACTAATGTCAACCTCAGTTTTACAAAACAAGATGGCGTGTTGTTTTGGTTTGTTGTGGTTGTTGAGTTATGCGCTTACCAACACATTTTGCGATTCATTTTTATATTTTATATTTAAATTTAAATTATTATATTTAAATTATTAAAATTATTAAATACTAGCTGACCTGGCAAACTTTGTTTTGCCATAAAAACACAAAACATTTATCTACGCTACCTACCCTACCTTACACTACCCTACCCTACCCGACACTACCCTACCCTACACAACCTTACCCTACTCTACACTACCCTACCCTACACTACCTTCCCTACCCTACGCTACTCTACCCTACCCTTCACTACCCTACCCTATCCTACCCTACCCTACACTACCCTTCACTACCCTACCCTACCCTACGCTACACTACCCTACCCTACACTACCCTACCCTACCCTACACTACCCTACCCTACACTACCCTACCCTACACTACCCTACCCTAAACAAAGCAAAAATAGCTTATACAATAGCTATAAAGCTCAAATTGACTCTACGTTTTAGATAGAAAACTTTTGTATGGGAAAAAGAAAAGGGCTCTTTTTATTTTTTTCCGGCAATTATTAGAATTTTTTTCCCCGTAAAAACCATCTTTGAACACCAACGAATATTTAAAAAAAAATTGGCCAAATTGGTCTAGGCGTTGTTGAGTTATGCGCTTACCAACACATTTTGCGATTCATTTTTATATTGTAGATATGTCGTGGTGGCCCGGTGCGTATGACCTCGCCGGGTAAGTGCCAATGTGACTTTTCAAATTCATATGTACTTTCTTAGTTTATCTTGGACATCACAGGCAACGGTGAAAGAAAACATTGTGAAAAAATCTGGACTTATACAGTTATAATGTAAGTCTGAAATAGCCAAGTCAGAGGCCTGTGTGGTTCCCAGAGGTGGTTTTAATAACTCTGAATCCAGAGGTGGCCACATCCTCAAACAAAAAAGAAAGAAGAATTAAAACTATTATACCAGGCCCCTCAGAAAGTATTGCGAAAAAAAGTTTTTATATATGGGAGACTGGCCAGTTATAATGTTTTTCGAAAATATGATTATTTATAAGTAAAAATAAGTAAGTTCCAATTTCAAAATTTCCCTCCACATTTTTTGCGAGTTAATTCAAAGTATTGTGTCTCACTGAAATATGGATCTGCGCCGGGAACATTTTAGAGCTATGATTTTATACGATTTCAAGTGTCGCCTGAAACCGGATGAATCGTACGATAGACTTCAAATGGCATTCATGGATGAAGGCCCTTCCAAGGCAACCGTGTATCGTTGGTATAACGAATTCAAGCGCGGTCGACCAACTTTGGGGGATGACGAAAGAAGCGGTCGCCCTTTGACGGCTGTTACCGAAGAAAACGTGCTAGCAGTGAAAAATTTAATCCAAGACAATAGGCGAATTACATATCAGGAGATTCAACACATATTGAAGATTGGATCGGGAAGCGTTCACGAGATTCTACACAGCCATCTTCGCGTGAGGAGGATAGTATCACGCTGGGTGCCGCACAACCTCACCGATGCTCAGAAGCAGGCCCGGGTGGAATGGTGCCGTGATATGCTTAACAAATTTGAAGCAGGCTCGTCTCGGCGTGTTTACGACATCGTTACAGGTGATGAGTCCTGGATTTATCAATACGACCCAGAAACCAAGCGCCAGTCGACTGTTTGGGTGTTTCAAAATGAGCCAACGCCTACCAAAGTGAAGCGATCTAGAAGCGGGGGTAAGATTTTGATCGCTAGCTTTTTTAATTTGACTGGCCACTTGGTATCAATTCCCTTACGGGATCAAAGAAGCATTAATGCCGAATGGTATACTACCAAATGTTTGCCAGAAGTTTTCTCTGTTATAAGCAACAAGCGACCAAACACAGGGCTCCGCGGGCTACTGCTCCACCACGACAATGCACCTGCGCACACCGCACTCAAAACGAGGGACTTCCTGGACAGCACGCCAGTCAAACTCCTGGGTCACCCTCCTTACAGCCCTGATCTAGCACCGTGTGACTTCTTTTTATTCCCAAAAATAAAAAATCAGCTCAAAGGGATACAATTTTCGTCGCCGGAAGATGCGCTGGCTGCGTTCGAGCAGGCTGTAAACGAGGTGTCTGCGGCGGACTGGAAAAAGTGTTTTGAAAACTGGTTTAGGCGCATGAATCTTTGTATAGAGGCTGGTGGAAAGTACTTTGAAAAGATTTAATAAAAATATATGTACGTATAGAACAATTTTTTTTAGTTTCGCAAAACTTTCTGAGTGTCCCACGTATATATGCACAAGAATAAAAGATAAGCATTTGCGCCTGATCTAGGCCGAGCCTGCATTTGGGTGTACTACAGGCATTATAATATATTTTCATAGCGATATTATGCAGCCGCATCTAGCAAGGAAGTAACACAATTTCTTAACAACACAAGTAATGTGTTGTATTTAGATCACTGATTTAAGTCACATATACCGCTCCAAGTTCAACTAACAGTACTGAAGCGAGCTGAAGGGGTGTCAGAACTTCCCGCATGATGATAAGCGTGAACATTGTTCAAAACTTAAACTAGTATCCCGACACATCGCAAATACTCTGCCAAACTAAAAACGGTGAAACTAGTGCAAGAAGTTTCGACTTGTTGAATCTCAGGGAATTTTCGTCCAAGCATCGTTGAAATTTGTCGTCCAGATTTTACATAGCATTTTCATAAGTATTGACGTCATTTTAAGCAAGTGATATTCTATCATCGAAAGCTTGGCCATAGCGTTGAAAAATGTCAAAAATATATGGAAATGTCAAACGCTATCGAAATATCACGTGATTAATCCCTCACAGCTTCGGCATTTTGACTATCGCCATCGCCGACGTCGAATGTGTTTGAAATATATAGTATATGTAAACCAACCAATTTACAAACTTGAGTCCAGAAAACTCTGTATATGAACCTATTACTTTTGGTTGGATTAGCCTTTTTAACCGACTTTCCAAAAAGGAGGAGGTTAAATGTTCGACTTTATGTTAGAAACCTTTTTTTTGTGCATTTTCACCGATATCTCCGTCAATTGTGAACTGATTCTGAAAATTCTTTTTTTTTAAAGAGTATATTTCTAAATTGGTCCCATTATAATTTGGTGAAGATCTAATGAAGAACTTCGAAAATATACAACAAAACTCTTCAATAAATAACGGCAAAACTATTGGGATGGCTGCGATCGCATGTCTGTTTATTGTTTATACCATTTCATAACATAACATCACGCCAGTACGCTCTAAAAGGGCACGCAGATGTGTACAGTTCACCTTGGTATACTCTTATTCCAATGGTTATGTCCAAGCTTTATGATATTCGAGAAATCTATTTTGACATTGTAGGTACCTTATTAAAACACTTGCCTATTAGGTAGGTACAATTAAAAAACGAAAAATAAAAAACCTTTTTTACAAAAAAATACTGCCTGCAGACTTTCAAATAAAAAACTACAAAGTGAAAAATTACTTTATTTTTGGAAGTCGGTGTCCAGAACGCAAAAAAATGTACCTACGAAAGACAGCGATGTGTCTTTTTATTTCTTGTTAAAACTACTATACTAAAATATTTCATATCCTTTTATCAACACAATGAAACAGAGTGAAATATGTATAGAGTCTTTAGTGTCAGTTATTTAAACTTTTTGCTACGCTCCTTTCCACGTAGAATATACCTATGCGTATATTAATAATTTATAAAGGTTATCAAAATCTAATAAGCTCGTCTTTATGTGATCCTACACATTCCACATAATAACCTACATATTATTAATCAAGCAAAATTTAATTAATATTATAATCGACACGTGAAATAATAACATTTGGTTAAAACAGCTGGATATTATAGTTGTGGTAAGGAAAATTAATAGGAAACCAGGTATTTTTGTTAGAATCTTTTTGTTTTTCTTTCGATCCCAAATCATAATTAATTGAGGTACCTTAAGGGTAGACTTCGGAGCAAAGCAGCTGCGGTGTGCGGCGTCACTGATGCGTCGACTGAGTGATAGTATTATGTACTGTAGAAATGTATGGAATACACTATATTATTATGATACCGACGCGGCGGCAGCAGATTTTCCAAGTATCTCAAATCTAGATACTATTTGAGACTATAAAGGTAAACGTTCCATCCACTGAAGCCGCGTCAGTGACGCCGGAGCCGCTTTGCTCGGAAGCCTACCTTTAACAAAAAACAAAATAAGCCTATATATTGAGCAACGTTAAACGTACTATGCATTGTTACAAGATTTACGATACGCACGATAGTTCGACCCTTCGCTGTGCCTGGAGCGCACGTACACCAACCTCAAAAACTTCCCTTCTGCACTGCGGGCAGCCTGCTTAAAATTCCACAATTGCGCTGCGTACAATAAATTCAAGTCGAGAGACTCCCGAGCGCAGTAAATTTCGCGCTTATTTTCAACAAATTATTTCAGTTAAGCGCTCCGCTTCCTAGACAACAGTGGTTATAAAGCATAGCTTTTCCGCCATTTTCTCGGTACCAGTTATTTCGGAATTGCTCGAGTTAATCTGTTTTGATGTATGTGAGGATTGCAAACTACGCGGTTATTTATGGCCTTCGTAAATCGGTATGAGAATGACGAAAATTATTCGTGTTGGTGTTGCTGCCTCGTTTACGTCTATCCCGTTTGAACAACATATCATTAAGGACCTTTAAGCACATTTCTAAGTCCGCGAATTAACTGTCTTAATTGAGTTAAAGCTCTTGTAGCAGTGTGTTCACTACTTAGCTATAACAACACAAAATTGACACTAACACATTCTCTAACGAAATTGTACAATTCCTCGAAACTATGCCACCTAAACTAACCAACATTTGTCCCAACAGGCATCAACGTAAACATACACAAGTCCCAAACTCTCCGAGGTCTTTAACTGTAAATCTTATTACATCAATGATAAACTGCCTAACATCGTACATTAACATAACGACCAAAGTTTAAGGAGGAAGTAATGTCAATATTATACATGTTTAAGCGCACCAGTACGTCGGAACATTACATAGGATTAAAGGACTATCGGTTTGGATACAATCCGCAACATAATGGTCGTTTCTATGGCCAATTCTTTTCTCGCCGATGCGCTAATAGCTGAATCGAGCGGTTACCGACATTTTAAGAAGTTTTTTACATTATTTTCAGACTGAAAAAATTCCGCTAAATAAAACTTGTTGTTCAGCTATTCTTGAACTCCGGTGAGTGAACAAAAGGGTTGTCTGAAAATGATTATGTTTTATAAAATGATTTGGCTATTGTTTTTGTTTTTAGGCAAATAATTGCAAGTATAACAAGAATTGGTCACCCCCTCTCTGTCGTTTTCAGACATCAAAGAAATGGGCAGTTACGTCCTCTTGTTAATGCTAATTACGACATAATTAGCTGACACGAGCAATCAATCATTCTGAGCGTAATAATTACGTCAGCATAAATGACAGCAGGCATTTACAGTCTAATATGGTTTCAAGTGAAATTACAGAACAATATTTTGTCGGACCGTACTTCTAGACCCTTCTTTACCCAAGAAAAACGACCTACTTCCAAAAGTATCCATCGCAGAAAAAACATAAGTTGATACAATATCGGACCCTCATGAGGACATATACGTGCCAAAGTGTCTGTCAACATGAAATACCATCTAATCTCGACAATATTTCTCGGACCAGGCCCTCTTGACCTGGCTTCGAATCCACTTCAGTGGCTCTTGAGAGGGCTTATTTGACTTGGGACTGCTGCATTGTGTGTGACCCAAGTATAAGTATGGAGGTCAGTTGGGATCCCTAGTTCTTCAATTTAATCTATGTGCATTACATTTTAGCAGACCCTCGTGCTTGAGTTCGAGGGTTGGGCAACATTGTTTAAAATGAAGAAAAGATTTTTAAGGAAAAATGGACCGTGCTGTTTTTATTTGGCAACGTTAAAACTTCAGCAATTGTTTAAATCACAAACAAATACCTGGACAAACTTTTAATAATAATGATAAGGAACGATACTCTAAAATATTAAAAAAGACACTTGATGTGCCGAAATCAAATAAATTGGGACAAGGGCAAGAAGACGATTTTATTTTTATTTATGATGGGTTTGCTCTTGACTCTAGTCTAGGTCAGAGGTGACAGAGACAGAGTCGACGATGGAGTGAACTTACCCAGAAGAAGCCTGTTCACTCTAACTTTGAAGAGATTCGGGTTGAATGCGTTCGGAACACAGACGCAGTAGTGAGTTCCATTCATTCGCTGTGCGCATTATGAAGGATGTTTGGAAGCGCTTGGTGCGAATTGGTGGAATGGCAACAAAGTAAGGATGTTAACTTGCCGTGCGTCTAGATGTCCAATGGTAGAAGGGAGCTGGTGGGATGAGGTCGTGGAGTTCTTGAGCACACTCACCGAAGACCGACAAGCAGGCAACCTTGCGGCGATGAGCCAAGCTGTGAAGCTTAGCACCCACTAGTTCAACGTCGCCGCTGAGCCTTTTGGCTCTGCGTTCCACCGAGTCAAGAGCGGCCAGCTGATACTTAGCTGGGCTACCCCAAAGGTGGTTGCAGTACTCCATGCAGGATTGGACTTGCGCTTAGGGTTAAAAGCTGTCCAGGCGTAAAGTATCGTTTCACTCTATTTAGGATGCCCAGTTTTTTGGCCGCAATTTGAGCTTTGTACTCAATGGAGGCGCCGAAATTGAGACTGGATGTCAACTCCATGCCTAGGTGCTCGAGCCGATCAGTCACAGGAACAGACGTATCCCGAAAAGTAAGAGTTAGATCGAAGACTCCTTTTAGCGGTAAAATGCGATGATGAGAGCTACATTGTTTAAAATGAAGAAAAGATTTTTAAGGAAAAATGGACCGTGCTGTTTTTATTTGGCAACGTTAAAACTTCAGCAATTGTTTAAATCACAAACAAATACCTGGACAAACTTTTAATAATAATGATAAGGAACGATACTCTAAAATATTAAAAAAGACACTTGATGTGCCGAAATCAAATAAATTGGGACAAGGGCAAGAAGACGATTTTTAAGGAAAAATGGACCGTGCTGTTTTTATTTGGCAACGTTAAAACTTCAGCAATTGTTTAAATCACAAACAAATACCTGGACAAACTTTTAATAATAATGATAAGGAACGATACTCTAAAATATTAAAAAAGACACTTGATGTGCCGAAATCAAATAAATTGGGACAAGGGCAAGAAGACGATTTTATTTTTATTTATGATGGGTTTGCTCTTGACTCTAGTCTAGGTCAGAGGTGACAGAGACAGAGTCGACGATGGAGTGAACTTACCCAGAAGAAGCCTGTTCACTCTAACTTTGAAGAGATTCGGGTTGAATGCGTTCGGAACACAGACGCAGTAGTGAGTTCCATTCATTCGCTGTGCGCATTATGAAGGATGTTTGGAAGCGCTTGGTGCGAATTGGTGGAATGGCAACAAAGTAAGGATGTTAACTTGCCGTGCGTCTAGATGTCCAATGGTAGAAGGGAGCTGGTGGGATGAGGTCGTGGAGTTCTTGAGCACACTCACCGAAGACCGACAAGCAGGCAACCTTGCGGCGATGAGCCAAGCTGTGAAGCTTAGCACCCACTAGTTCAACGTCGCCGCTGAGCCTTTTGGCTCTGCGTTCCACCGAGTCAAGAGCGGCCAGCTGATACTTAGCTGGGCTACCCCAAAGGTGGTTGCAGTACTCCATGCAGGATTGGACTTGCGCTTAGGGTTAAAAGCTGTCCAGGCGTAAAGTATCGTTTCACTCTATTTAGGATGCCCAGTTTTTTGGCCGCAATTTGAGCTTTGTACTCAATGGAGGCGCCGAAATTGAGACTGGATGTCAACTCCATGCCTAGGTGCTCGAGCCGATCAGTCACAGGAACAGACGTATCCCGAAAAGTAAGAGTTAGATCGAAGACTCCTTTTAGCGGTAAAATGCGATGATGAGAGAAATATGACCAAACTTTGTTCGTAACCTGTCGTACTTGCCTCTGTATAAACTGCCGAAATTAAATAATGAATACGGTAAAAGGATCTGGACGTATGCTCTTCCAAGCATTCTGAATAAGTTACCAAAGGAAATAGCCGAAAAATTGGAAAACAAAAAACCTCGACAAATAAAAAAAATCTTAAAAACTCTACTTTACCGGTGAAAAGTTTAGAATGGGGGAGGGGCCTACGTGTGGGTCCACTACCAGATAAACTGTGAGCGAGTAACTAAACCTGAATCGATAGTGCACATAATCTTAACTCAAAAAGATTGAGCGTTATTTTAAATGTAAAAAATTGTATGTATTCTTGTGGAAATAAATAGTTTGTTTTTTTTTTTAATTTTTATTCCATACAAAAATGCTATACTTATTGAAATGGTAGTAAAATAAAATTGTCAAGTAGCTCTAATTTACCCGACTACGGTGGAGTCAAAAGAAAGATTATGATTTTAAGCGCCTACAAACTGTTTACACAATAATAAATTATAACATCTCTAAGAATATTTTCTTGTTTTATACTTTTCAGAGACGATATTTTTGTAGTTGGGTTTTAGTTTTGAAACATTTTTTTTACTTCTGACAAATCGTTATCGATTAAAAATATCTTACATAATATTGCTTCAATTCATTTGACACGTATTTCATATTGAACAGTTTTACGGTCAAAACAAGGCATGCACTTGCTTATCAATTTAATTAAAAATGTAACTCATAACATCACCACGTCTTCGTATAAAGTAATTTCGGAATGTGTTTGGCTAAAATTGTGTTTGCTGCGTTAGTTTATACCACGGTGATAAATAATATTCTTGTTTCCGGTGATGATGGTTGGTATAATTATTATAGAAGTCAGATAATAAATTATGGTTGGCACATGGTAGTGAGAGAAACAAAAAAACATATTTTGTTTTTATCTAGCAATAAAAAATTAGATACTCGTAGTTCTGGGGGCAGTGCCCCCAATAAAGGATGAATTATACTAGACCGTGGCGGGCGCGAGCCGAGCCCCATGCGTGTAAAGTTTTGAATCCTGTGCCGAGGCACGGATTCAAAACTTCACGAACATTTTATATTAAGCATATGAAATACACAGCCGTCTACCTACCTTTTCTTTAAGCCATTCAGGACATTTCTTTACCAATTATTGTTTTTAGAGAAAACACAATCATGTCGACATAATATGTATAACCAAGTCGATTTATTTGTTTGTTACCTAATTACTGAATAACTTAGTTTTATATTCGATCTCACAACTTTTTGCGGTAGAAGAACTGCTTTGCGAGACTTGTATTTTTTACATGTTATCTTTCCGAGGGGATAGAAAATATACAGACAGAAAGAACGATAACCATTGTGAAATCGTCATCATTCTTTCTAAGTCATAAAATTTACTAACTTTTTTTAGTAACCGAGACAGAACCACCAGAAGAAAAGACGGAACCACCACCATTGGAAAACCATTCATTTGTGGCTTTAATTGAGTAATTATTTTTTTACAATTTTTTTAGATATCTTTTTATTTAGGTAGTAGTGAACTGAATAGAATGAGTCTGGACATAGTCAAGATACTCGTATAAGCAATTAGTGGTCACAGTCAACTGAATCATTCTTATCTTCTTTCTAGAACAATGTCACAAGAGGTGACATTCTCAAGATCAAAAAAAAGGTTGTTACTGGTTGCAAATGAAATAAATTTATGACAATATACAGCTAGAGAAACTTGAAAAGATCAAGTCACTATTAAGAAAAACATATAGACATTATCTTTTAAAGATGTGCGGTAAATAAAAATGTGTATGTGGCAAAAGGATTATGATGGTGTTAAATGTTATCTAGGGGATTATTATAAGCTATTATATCAACGTTATTTCCATTAAGTGTAAGGGACAGATGTTATGACTTGTATTCATATGTCCCTTCACAGTCGCACCATGATAGTTTTGACACTTAATGGTAAACTGGATCAATACACTCATACAAAACTTTTATTTTTCTCTCAGCTGATTTATGTTCTTAATTTGAATGTAAAATAACTCTGTTCTTTATTTCAGCATCCTTTTTACCGATGGAAGTCAACGTACATGCACTGGTACCATCATACATGATAATGCCGTGATCACCGCTGCCCACTGCTTGTAAGTACTTGTTCATATTCATCACTTCACTGATTATTTATACTGATATGTTGGTCGTTTGTTCTTTTGTGATGGCTCTGCAGCAGAATTTGTGGCACTTATCTCAGTTGATGTATTTCATGCGTGTTTTTTTGAATTTATCTTATTCTTAGTGACTGGTGTTCAGTGGCGGTATCCACGTTTAACTTGTTAATGTAAATGTATCAACGCGATATAAACAGGCAATTAATTGAGAAGCATGAAAACTATCGCTTATAAATTTCTACTCAAAATATTTTTTTATAAGAAGTGAAGTGCATCATTATGTCAAAGAAAAAAACAAAATTGACCTATATAATGTGAGCTGGAACAAACAGTCCCCTTAGACCCACCCTCGTTAATAAGTAACAAGGGCTTATCTGTAAATATAAAAGAAGAAACTGATCGGTCAAAGCACAGCCAACACAGTAAGGCCTAGAAGCATGAAATTTAGCACAAAAGGTATCTCAGGTGACGTAATTGAGCACAAATAATGAATTTTTGAAAATTCTTTCCCTAAGGGGTAAAACGGGGGTTGAAAGTTTGTATGAAAAATCTTATTCATTCGGCTAATATTAGCAAAGCAAGAATCAAGCAAAAAAATAAGAATATTCTTGAAAATTGGCACAAATAGTAATTTAAGAAAATGATACATGTTATTATTGGTCGTCTTCACTAACTGCACTTAAGACAGTCATCTGTAGGATAAAATACGAAATCATGCAAACGAAGTCACGGGCGGAGTGCTAATACGTATATATAAAGCACAGGAGTGATTTATATTTGCTGAATTGTGTACTAATGTTTAATCGCAGAGCAAGCAGTAGGGCTTTCGACTGACAATGCCTGTTCAAGAATTGATAGGGGGCTACGGTCGATTGGGGACTACCTGGCCAAGGTATTCAACACAGTATCTATTCAAATGCTACTCAAACAGTTAGAATGTCTTGGCGTAAGGAGCGTCGTTCGGGACTGGTTCAACTGGTTCGGCGATTTTTCCAACAGTGAGCAGCATATAGCTATCAAAGACCCAGTCTTTTTTGGGGTCCCACAGGGCAGTGTTCTAGGCCCGACATCATTCACTGTGTACATGAATGTTATACTCAGGCTAAACATTCCGCAGTCAAACATGATATGTTACGCACATGACACTGCGGTTATATTCCACGGTGATACACGTAGGGATACAATGGATGCTGCAGAAAATGGCATGCGGATCATAACTGACTGGCTCGACAAAAACTTACTAACCCAACCTAAACGACGATAAACCAATTTTATAACGTGCCACATCAATTGTTCTTCCTACCTGTAGAGGAAATATAAATTCACAGTACCCACTGTCATGCACATAGCTGAAACTGCAAAGTCATAGATAGGGTCAAATCAACCAAGTATTTGGGTGTTATGATTGATCAAAATCTGTCCTTCAAAGAACATAGTGCTAAGCTCACCAAAAGAATTCGCAAATGAATTTACACTGTGAAATCCCTACGTTCCAGTGCCTCGTAAGACTTATGCAAGAGATTGTACCTGGCCTGGTGTCAATCGCTGTTACAGTAATGTGTAGGCGTCTCATTTACTCAAACTTGAACGTGCTCAACAAGCTGTTCTAAAAGTATTTCTTGGCAAACCACGGCGCTACCGTTGGGTAGCGCCGTGACACTCAGGACACCCTCCTCAGACAGAAGGGCGTCCTGAGTGTCCGACAACTTTATATTCTGAAGTACCTTCTAACATTTATCTTCGTGTTAGGAAGACAATTTACATATTTCCAAAGAGGAAGGATTGGAGCTGACAGAATAAATATCCCAAGAGTAAGAACAACCCTTGCCACCCGGTTCTCCCTATTTCTCCCGATACGAGTATTCAATTTAATTAACAAATCCTCTCTACGAGGGCCAGGAAATGTTTTGAAGCCAGGATTATACTAAAGAGATGGGTACATGACATGGTTATGAAGAAAGAGAATTTATCTTATGACCGTTGAGATGACCAGCAAATGGTTTAATTCACTCTCACCTGGATGGTACCCATCCATTTTTATCTGAATTGTGTTTTAAATTTTAATCTATTTTATATTGATTCATATTAATTATCACGTCATTAATTTTTATTTACTTTTGTTTGTGCTATTTTTACGATTATTATAGCTACTAGCTATTTCTACTATTATTTTTATATAATTATTTTTGATTATATAATGTCTAAAAAAAAACCCTGGGCCATCAAGTTACAGGCTCTGCCTAGTTTTGGGCCCACGGCCACTTTCACTGTGTTATCAATCTTAGTTCTTCTTCTTCTTTTCGTGTGATGTGCGGTTGTGAAAATTGTTTCTTTCTTTGAACTGGTGTGTTTGTGTCAATAAAAAAATATAATTATCAAATTTTGGTAATAATGCCTACAGACTATTTACGATTTTGTTTCTTTGGCTCATGGTATCTTATATGTAATTTATTTCGAGAAAAACAAGCTTCTACGCTAAAAATATTTTTTAAGTCAAGCTTTTATAATTATTATAAAATTGGATTGTCACGAGTACCAAACGTGTGTGTCAAATTTCAGTTCAATTAGACACTGGGAATGGGTCAAATTTAACTTGCAAAATTTGATTACAGACACCGAGACTAAATAAAAGCTTGTAATAACGTTGCCCCACACTAGGAATATATCCTGTATCGTATGCGCTTACAAACATTTCAATTCACGGCCAGACCCAGCACAACTATGTCTAGGCTATACAATTTTGTGTCCATGAGTCAAATCCGTGACACGCAGCCATTATGCCGTCGATTATTTGTCAACTGTTCTTGTTATTTGTTAATTTGTTGTTAATTGTTCTCAGTTTAAATAACGGTCCTGAGTATGTAGATGTTGAAATGTCGGGCTCATTTGTGGTCATCGGGACGAGAACGATGTTTGATACAGGATACGAGAACTACTTACCAATAGAACGGATTATAACACATCCTAGATATAGAGGATGGACAGCAGATCTCGCCTTGGTGTTCACCTTAGCCGGGATGACCACAGATAAGCCGGGAAACGCCATTCCGCTCATTGGAGAAAATGCGCCAACTCCTGTTGACTCTAATGTTACCATCCTCAGTTGGGGACGTTGTATGAATGAGGAAGAAACAGTAAGTTTTGAGATTCTTACCTATTTTTATGGGTTTTCGATGTTCTGCCGGTCTATTCTGTATTCATCTCACCGTGAAAACGTAGATAGAGTCAGCTCGAAGTGAAATGTCATTCCAGCATGATTAGATAACTATCCATCTAGACAACAATCCGGTAGAAGTGTTCATGTTTACTCCATCTAAGTTATCACCGTTAGATTTTCACAGAATAACTGAATTGTTCCTGAATCTCCTTCTTTTCCAAATACATTAAAAAATGGATGATGAATAAAATGAAAAATCTCTTTAAATTTAACCACTGAATTTGAGAAGTAGAGGACTGGTCGATGTGGCGAAGCTAAGGGGAAGCCTTCGTCTTTCGGTTGAAATTATGTCTTGATACCCAACCCTCCGTAATATATTATGTTAGTCCTTGGTAATTATGTTTTGTATTGATTACCTTTAAAGTGGCTGGGTGACTCTCTCTCATTTACTTATATTTACCATACCACTATTTTGTGACTAACGTAATAACCCTTTTAATTATTTTTAAGGGAACTAAATTTCCTGTCGAAAAGAAACGAAAATGTACTTCTTCTGAAGAAAATAGAGTGAGTTCTGAATTACTGTACTGCTATAATAATTATTGAACTAATCATCATCATCAGCCTTTTTAATTTTCCCACTGCTGGGCCATAGGCCATCTCTCTGTGAGAGGGAATGGGCCGTAATCCACCACGCGGGCCCAGTGCGGGTTGGTGGATGTCACATGAATTCGATTTTTTGGTTCTAGGACATGCCGGTTTCCTCGCGATATTTTATTGTGAATTTAATTACTGCACTGACATTCACCCTTTTTTAATTGAGGAATGGCGCAAAGCGCAGACGTCATAATTAGGTTAACACTTTTTCTGTGGGAGTATTCTTAAATGATTATCCTCGGTATACTTTCAGCTCATCAATATAATTTTCTTTGGTTTGCTAGGACTCTTGCGAGACTTTCAGGGTACATAAAGCTGCGCGTTCCGGTTCAACCGAGGAATCAAATCTAAGTAGCAGTGGGGTAAGTTCCTTTGTGACGATCCGTAGCCAAGTTGATAAGTGTGCGATATCTGTAATAGGTATACCCGTAACAAAATTTTGATCCTTGCTTAATTTCACAGTTGCGATAAATTTCACAAAATTCTTGCTTTGTCTTTAACGTCTTTTGTTGATTATGAGACTTACAGCTTGCAGTCAACAAAGATTACTTAAAAGAAAGTTTAACATTTAACTAGTCCCAAATTTCAGCAAGTTAGATCACATCTGGAATATAAACCACACTCAGCGAAGGCTACTACGATGAATTCAGCAACTAAAAAGGTGCCAAAATTGTCGCAACGCACCAATTCTGAAGAATCTAAAGAACAGAAAGTGCCCAAAGAGATCAAGATGCCCAAAGAGGCCAATATGCCCAAAAAAAACAAAATGCCCGAAGAGTCCAAAGAGTCCAATGAGCCCATTAAACCCAAAGAGTCCAAAGAGCGTGGTGGTTTGGGTGTCACAATTGGAATGGAAAACAATAACGTTTCGGTACCAAATCACTATTTGAGGTCAGCTGATGCAAAAGTAAGTGGTACTTTTAACCGAATTTCGAAAAAGGAGGAGGTTCTATATTCGAGTCTTTGTAATATTTTTTGTATTTTTACCGATTTCCTTGTCAATTGTAGACCGATTCTGCTTTTTTTTTAATTTGAAAGGGTTCTTTCCCGAATTACCATATGAATTTGGTGAAGATCTGATGAAGAACTTTGGAGATATACAACAGAACTCTTCAATAAATGACGGCAGTTCTCTCGGGATTAATTTATTACATTACTATAGAACTTGTCCACTAGTAACGAACCACTGAAAAATAAAAAACTTTTTATAAAAAAATACAACCGACTTCCAAATAAAACAACTCAAAAGTGAAAAATAACATCAATTACAGGCTCTAGGTGTTGTGTTTGTAAGTTTATATGTTTGTAAACGCACCCACGATACAGGAAGAAATTCCTAGTGGGGGTTAAAAAAAAAGGAAAATGGAAATTTCGGAAGTCGATGTCTAAAAATTGAATTAGTTATTTCAGGGCCCCCGACTCTTGGTAGTGGCAAGAACCATAAGTTTTAGCCGGTAGGAGTTCAACATAAGCCTTCATTCTTATCATACGGAGGGCCTTTATGAGAATTACGGGATGTGATAGAACCTTATCTTGAAAATAAAGTAAATTTATAGAATTGCGTTGTATACTTTTCAGAAAAAATATAATGTGACAAGTCTCAGTAAAGAACACCCCCATCTAAAACCTCATAGAAAATCGTCAATCTTCAACGTCAAGGTAAGCTAGCAGGTTAAAACAATCTCACAAAACAATTATGTACTTACTGTTGGTCTAGTGGTGAAATGAGGGTGCAATTTATAGTTATGTGTATTTGTATGCAGTTATGTGTATCACTGCCTAACTATTCCTGAGCGCTGCTTGCGGTAGTTGTGATTCGGGAAAAAATGTAACGTCACGTAAGATTGTCGAGTTATACCTCCATACGCCATTATCATTCCCTCAGTGTATCTTTCTAAGAGCAGGCATATAAGTATTATGTATATACGCAGACCTATCTCATTCTTTCTCTGCGTAAGGAACTATGTTTCTGACAAGAGCTCCATGACCGCAGTAATTTCATTTATTTGTTTTCATAATGGGATAGTTTACAAAAAAAATGTTTTTATTTATTTTGTATTTATTTATTTTAGGTCGTTTTAAACATCTAAGTTCATTAGCGACCACAGTAAACAAGTAGAATAGTTTACATTAGTTTATATATATTAGAATAGGTTACATTGGTTTATACATATTTATCAATTTCAAAAACTTTAAGGTTCTTGTATAACCATCCTTATTTAGACAATCTTTTAGACTAGTTGTCCGTCAGGTAGATTTATAAAAACTATTGGACATGTATTTTTTCTTTCGACACGTAAACATAAAGTGACGCCGAATTAATGCGTTAAAATATCGTGTCACGTCACACCGCCAGTACACTTTATGCTGCCTTAGTGACGTCACAAGCCCTCACTCCTGAACTTTGATGCGCTTTAACTATGTTTTTCTTTATTGATTTAGTATAGCAAAAAATACGTGTCCAATATTATTTGATAATCTCACTGACGGACTAAATAGAATTTTCATTTTTCTACCGAGGAAACATCCCTATTAAGACGCTATACTTAGACAAAAATATTATTACATGACGCAATACCTACATAATAAAGACAAAAAATAATAATATAAACTTTTTAGCTAAAAAAATGTGTTGTAAGTGCAAAAAGCTGTCATGCTCCAATTGATTAATAAATAAAACAAAAATCTACTACAATGGCGAATGTTTTCCAATCACGAAATAAAACTCAACGGGGCGTGATAGAAATTCATGACAATAAAACACTCTACTAATTGGTTCATACTGTTCTACATTCGTAGCTATTGTTAACAATTCACACTTTTAAGGTTCCGCTTTTTAGTAAAAAAGGATACTACAGAAATAATGTTTTTTTTCATGGTCTGATAAAAAGAGCATCATTTAAATATATTTGAAAGTTATGAGCGTCGAAAGTTCCATATTTCAACACTTATTTTGACGCATATTTGGGTGGAAATAAATACCATAAGAAGAAGAAAAATTGCAAAACAGTCACCATACAGGGATAGATTAGTTCAAAAATGCAAATAATTTTATTTTAGAGAATCTGCCACCAATCTTATTACCCAAGAGTCTTTCTTGTTACCCAACCACTGGGTCGTAGAGACCATAAATTTAGTCGCTCCATGGACATAAAATACGGAACCCCATAATGCGCTGAGCGACGACGTGGGTTTATACCCATTATTTTTATTTAATTGCTATTTCAATTAGTGGATATGACGTGTTACAATTGTCACTATTGAGGCGTTGCGTGTCACACTTATCAATTCATTGTCATTGTTTGATGGCTTTTATTAAAGCAGTTATAGAGTTATACGGAAAAGGGTGGAAAGTTCCGCATCCTGCATTGAAAAGTGAGGATCCTCCGACTAGAAGGATGTTGTTTCTTGTAGGCTGTAGTTATGTTGAGGAAATAAATATAGTTTAAGGATAGAACCGTTGCTTTGTTAAAAAATATATATTTTGCAGGACAATTCAATAAAATCATATAGTAAGAATTTGCGAAGGAAATCTAAACCGAACAGACCTAAGGTAACCCTAGAATAATGTTTTATGTAACTTTATCATTCATAAGCATTACTTTTCTCAAAATATGATAAACTAGCTTCTGTCCGCTTCACCCACGTGTATAGAGTTTTATTATCCCTAGGGATCATTATACTGAGTTTATCGGGATAAAAAGTATCCTATATAAATTATCTGTGTGCAATATTTTATGCATATCCGTGAAGCCGTTTTTGCGTAATTGAAACACAAACGTTTTACTTTACATTTATGGATGCAAAAGAAAGATGCGATCATATTAAAAAAGGGCTTCTGCCTATGTGTATGAATAACTTTCTCCAAAGAAGGAAAGCCAGTTCTCAAAAAAATAATAAGGTTCAATTTTACTTCCCACACAAATTTTGGTCAGCTGACGACAACTTTGTATGAAAAACCTTTTTTTTTTTTGGGAATAGTCTATAAATTTCTTGAAGAAAGTTGTTTATGAAATGGGCAAAAGCAATTTTAATGATTATGACGTCAATAATGTCGTAAAAGTAAAATTGTATTTTTTATTTTCAGGAAAACAAACTAACAGTGGAACCGTTCGGTTTCGTGAATGTGCAAACTTGCAAGAAGATAATTGATAAGGCGATGCCACCGCAGTTTGCTATAAGTTAGTGATTGCTGGTTATGAGATTATGAATTTTATCCTAATAATAATTAAGTCAATTGAATTAAATATGTTTAACATACCAACTAAGATAGAAAACTACATCAAAAATGTAAAGTTCAAACTTCAAAGACCAATGTTTTTATGGCCAGTTTCGGCGATTGATATATCCGCAGAAATTACGTAAATAGGATTAACTTGGTGCCACAACTGGGTTTTACAATAAAAAAGTCAAAATAACGTAGAAACAAGAAACTTAAAGTAACCTATTAGGGCTATACGAATTTTACCCATTCTGACTTTTTTTACAGATACAAATGAAGTGGTTTGTTATGCAGCTGAGGAGCATTACATAAGTGATGTAAGTAGCATTCGTTTATCACTTAGAGACATAACCAATTATCCGAAGTCCGACCTCACCCACTGTTGAGCATATAGGCTCTTTCTTTTCTTGTGCCATTCCCCACGTTCGTATGCCAGCCTCATTCAAGTTATACGTACTATGGCAACAAGCATCTCGTCATCTCGTCTGCCCATATCGACGACGCGCTGGACTACCAGCACTTCTTTCAGGCTCTAAGCATTCAATTAATCATTCAAACTACAGATAATTGTTCCGGCTCTGGGTGTTGTGTATGTGAGTTTATATGTTTGTAACGCACCCACGATACAGGAAGTAATTCCTAGTGTGGGGCAAGGTTTAAAAAAAAAAACTAATTTGCAAAGAAAGTATCGCGATAGTGATTGGTTGAATGACAAAAATGTATGGGACTGCCAGGCGCTATCGAAACGGTACGTGACGTGATCAATCTCTTAAGGTGCTCCTGGAGCGTTCGCCTGTAATGTAACGTTACAGAGTCGAGCATTACATCAGTGAGGGAAGAGAACCGGGCATTATAGTGCGCAACCTATAATTTTACAGATTCTAGTATTACATTGGTATGGGCAAAGAACCGAGCATTACAGTACGCAACTTGCAATATTTTGATACAACTTGTAAAATCAACTACCGCTTCGTCTGACATTGTGGAATCAACTAAATGCTCAAAATCGAATGTAATGTTACATTACAGGCGAATGCCTGTCAGCCAGGGAGGCAGTATTGTAATGTAATGCTCAAAATCGAATCTGAAATGTTACAATACGGCGAGCGCTCCAGTTGAGGAGCTTTACATTTTGGCACTTAGACAATGGCCATCGCTTATAGAATTACAATTCTCAAGAGGCTCTGGACGCCAGAAAAAAACTATCCTAAACAATAGACGTAGTGCAGACCTATCGTGTAGACCCAGCCATTTTCTTTCGAAGGTCGAGTTCAACTGTCATTTGTTTTGATTCAGGATGACTCGGGAGCCCCGGCTGTCCGTCAAGGGCATCTTGTGGCGGTAACAGTGGGAGGGGCGCAGTGTGACGGAGACCACGTGGCCATCGGCATGAAGATGAACTGCTTCTGCTCCTGGATCGTTGAAAACCTGCCGTAAGTTGTACTTTCATTGTTGTTGTCGGGAAGCGTTAGCTGTCTACCAAGGACATCTGGTAGCAGTGACCGTGATCGGGGCGCAGTTTGATGGAGACCAAGTTGCCATCGGCATAAAGGTGAACTACTTCTGCTCTTGGATCATTGAGAACTTGCCGTGAGTAGAAATTTCACTACTGTTTTCTCGGGAGCGCCGGCTGTTCGTCAAGGACATCTGGTTTCTGTGACCGTGGGCGGGACGCAGTGTAACGGAGACCACGTGGCCATCGGCATGAAGATGAACTGTTTCTGCACCTGGATTAATGAGAACTTGCCGTGAGTAGAACTTTCACTTCTATTGTTTCGGGAGCGCCGACTATCCGTCAAGGCCATATGGTGGTGGTGACTGTGGGAGGGGCGCAGTGAGACGGTGAACATACGTGGCCATCGGCATAAAGATGAACTGTTTCTACTCTTGGATGTGGACTCTGAGTAGAATATTTACTACTTGCATCTCGGGAGCGCCCGACTGTTCCCCAAGTGTACATGGTATAAAAACTCGTTGTCGCTTTTCTGCGTTGCGTCTGTCTGTGGCGTATTGTCAAGGCGCCTTGTGACTAAATTCTGTTTAAGGTCTATCCACACATATCAGGGACGTGACAGGGCCGGGCCCAGGCATTGAAGCTCCGTCTAAAAAATAAATCTCCAGTTTTTAACTCTACAAAAACTAATTTACCAACTCATATTCATGAACTAATATTGTCAACTCGTTATATATATTTCAAAGCTGCATTTATTACATTGCCAACTATGTTTTCATACATATAAAACTATACTAATATAAAACTAGAAAATATTTGTGTAACTACTTCACCTACCACAGAATATATGGTACTACTATAAAACAAAATGAGGTAGCCTTGCTTCAAAGTAACTGCACGTTTACCGTCATATAATTTTATTTCCACCACTTTTCATGAAAAAAGAAGAACAAATCGGAAAGAAGCACAGTCGTGGAGAATGGACTGAATAATATCCTATCATATTTGATCATGATCACTTTATAGAAAGAGACAAAGTGACTGTGCGGTTAATGCCTGTCTGTTTTCTATAGGACCAAGTGACGATATTGGCACTGAAACCCTAAAACTTAGCATTATCAGAATTTTAAAAGAAAAGAACTAGTAGACGAAAGATTACTCAGTCTCACCCCCAGTGTCTGAATAAAGAACTTGACGTTACAAACTCAATTTTAGCCTAAAAATCTGACCGACTTGGGCATTTAAGTACAGTTTGTCATGTCCTTAACTCAACTAATACATACTCAATTTAGAAACCCTCACACCCCGTCCGTAATCACTTTACTTTCCTGTCCTATACCAGGATAGGAAATCAGTCCATTCTCTATGTCGATGGATAGAAGCGAGATATAGTTACTTGAGAAGACTGCCTTAGCTCGTCACAGCGGATAGATCGCGTCGCTAAGAGTGAGCGACGTCGATCGACATTGGCATCCTATTTCGATATTCGATCAAGAGCAGCGATTTTTTAAGGAAGAAACTATCTTTCGATTCAGTTACGGTAGATTTTTCTTCAAAGGAAATATGAGGACGATGTACGCTTCAGTTGCGATCTATAGGATATATGCGTATCTTTTTGGGGATTGTTTTAAATTGCTAAATTGCATAAATAATCTTGTTTCATTAAAAAAAAATATGCAAGGTATTCATGTTTAGAATAACTTATATGGCTATAATTTTCCAAATTTTTTTTCATGGTTTACATGTAAAGCAATAGTAACCAAAGGTAACAGGGTTGGTAAAATCACGAAACAATGATTACATAGTTACAAAACAAAATATCAACCTAAAAATTCAAGTGAAAAATTTGAAGTATTGATAAAATTATACCCTCTACAAAACCTCTGTGTCACTGCGTTAGTGACTGAGCTGAAAGTGCTCGGAAGTCTACCTCTAAAGTAAAATATAATAAAAACGCTGCTTATCAAAGTGACGCTGTCAATTTTGTGCTGTTTTGTTCCCATCGCTCTCGGTTTACTTCGCTATTATGTTTGAAAATACTTTAAAATACCCTTCCAGGTCGCTCTCCATAATTTTAAAATAAATATAATGATGCGACAGCTTCTTTTAGTTTTCTTCACGATGAAACTTGTCATTTTTTTACCGATTGTTGATGGAGGGTAATGTGTTTATCAGTCTATGTATATATGTATGTTCCTATGTGGGTTTCTAGAGATCAAAAGTGATGACCAATTTTGATTACTCTCACGTTAATCGATTCGTCATAACCTTGCGGATGTCACTGCCTCCATTAAAACTGGAAAATAGAAAAATAGCGGATTTTGGGCGCCATTTTATTGTGAAGGCCCAATTTTTTTTTCTTTTTAACCCATCGTGTGGGGTTATAAAAACGGGGTTTTAAGAGGTGATTTCAAAAATATAGAACACTCAAATGTTTAAATGTACCTAATTCGAAAAACAATAATGTTAACTAAAAAGTTGTAAATAAAAAAACTAACCAAAAAAAAAAAAACCCGTCTGATCCAGAAGCGAGCTAAAAAGACGTAAACAAGAAGAAAATCATGCTGTGCAGTCGGAGTTTACATATTCGCGAACTGGCTGACCAAAAACAGATGTATCCTGCGACTGCACAGCACGATTTTCTTCTCATTGTCTTTTTAGTTCACTTCTTAAACAGTCCTTTTAGTTTTTGAATTTTTTTTGGAAGAAGGTCTTCCGAAATATATAAACAAAAAAAAGCACATAACTTACTAACTGAGACAGTACTTACCGAATAAAATTCAGAGAACTTCTAATTGTTAATATTGTCACTTATATGTAAGTATATCAATTCTATGTGAATTAAGTAGATTTCAGAGATACATACATACATACATACATAAACTCACGCCTTTTTCCCATGGGGGTAGGCAGAAACTACAGAACGCCACAACTTCTAATTGTTAATATTGTCACTTATATGTAAGTATATCAATTCTATGTGAATTAAGTAGATTTCAGAGATGTTTTTTCCAAAAACACTTTTGTTTATGTATTTGGAAACGAAATCAAGAGCGCAGTATATAATAAATTCTTTTACTTACAGGGAAAAGAATTTAGATTGGAATTGCTGTAAAGATTGCTGCAGTAGCGACGAACCAATAAAACCACGAAAACACAGATCGAGAAGTTGATGAATAAGATTAAATCAATTTTTAACAACTCTTTTCGTATTATCATTTCTAATAGCACTCATATTGAATATCAAGTACCTACATTTAGACATGTGACAGCACAGGTTCTAAGAATTATTTCGAACTAGACTGTATGTACGTGGGTCACTGTTGTGCCATCTCATGGATTGCCAGTGTTGACACAACGGTAATCAAATCTAAAGAGTGAGTCAATTCACTTATAATTTATAAATCTAAAGGCCAGTCTTTGAAATCAAAGTGTTCTAATAGGGACGATGGCTAAAAATATCCCGTTAGGTAGATTTATAAAAAAATATTGGACACGTATTTATTCTTTTTGTAAAAAAAATGACGAAGATACAGTGCGTTGAATTTTCATGTGACGTCACGTTTTATAATACTTTTTACTCAAAAGTGACATCTCAAGCCGTCTCAAGCCATCTCAAGCACTCATGAAATTTTATGCGTTTAAACTTTGTCAATTTTTATTCATTTGATAAAGCAAAAAATACTAGACATCATCATCCCTATTCAGGTATGAAAGGATACCACTGAGGTATAATACTCACAACGGATCTTTGTGGCTCTGAAGTTGGCTCTGTCAACTATTGCGCACGAAACAGATTAACTGCAAAGAGTAAACGAGATAGGATGATGCGACAAACATATGCGAGTGAAAGAGACAGTTATACAATGCTATTCTTACTTTCAATATTGACACAAAAATAACTAGTGCGCAGCCTCTTGCAGCCAAATCAGAGCCATAAAGATCCGTTGTGAGTATTATATAGATACTTTTACTCATTCGTAAAGTATTGATAATTACTCGGTATCGACTGAAAAATATCGATACTGACTCGTATCATATGATTTTTTGTAGAATTAAGGAAAAATAGTAATAACAACAAGTATTGATCGACTGTTGCACCCGCTTTAGAAAACAAGCTTTTCGCAGGCTACAGAGATACCGACAATATTTAAAAATATCGACGCTTGTGTACTTATTTAATGCAGGAAACTCGTATATGAAATCCTCGTATTCTTTTAATGGATACGTTTAAGGAAAAGGCAATGAAAGACGAAAAATAAATATTTCGATCGGTCGACAGATATTTTCTTTCTGGCATAGACAAACACAAACAAGCCTTTCAATTGTGCGACACTAGGACTAAAAAATATATTTTATATCACCATAGATGGATAGCATATTTAATCAACGTATAAAAGCAAAATATTGACTGGCATTTTAAGCATACTGATAGTCCGATTCGATAATAGTACTTTTGACCGATGCCTACTCGGTACTCAGTTGTAAAGTATCGATACCAAAACTACTTGGTATCGAAAGAACGGTATCGAGTAAGTACTCGTATTTTATTGTATCGTTTCATCACTATCCCTATTCAAGTCGCAGTCTTATCTCGGCCATTATTAATGCCAAGTCCGAAATGTAGGGAAATATCAGGAGGATTATGCTTATACTTTTTGATTGCAGGCAGTCCATCAAATGGACTGCTGTGTAGATTGCTGTAGTGGAACCGAGAAAAAGGCATCTCACCACAAAGAAAAGCCGTACTTCAGACAAAGATATCTATTAAAGGATGCATAAACTGAGGATGAATAAAATAAGCATCCATCGCTCTTTTTTTATAGAATGAAATATAAGTAAAAATGTCTCTAGCATTTTTATGAGACATACTTATCTTTCTAAACACACACATTTTAAAATTAATATTTAAAATACCACAGTGTCTCAACACGAAAGTGTATGACCAGTGTGTGTTGCCAATGTTAACCTTAGTGCTCTGAGACGTGGCCGCTCGCAATGGGCCTCATCAGAAAGCTAACAATTACCCAAAGGGCAATGGAGAGGTATTTGCTCAGAGTTTCCTAGCGTGATCGTATCAGAAATGTAGAGATCCGCAAGAGAACCAGGGTTACCGACATAGCCCGAAGAATTGCAAAACTTAAGTGGCAGTGGTCAGGGCATATTGCAGAGTGGCGACCACGAACTGGAAGACGTTGCATTGGAAGGCCTACCACCAGGTGGACCGATGACCTGGTGAAGGATGCGGGGATCCACTGGATGCAGGACGCACGGGACCGAAAAATGTGGCGACGCTTGGGGGAGGCCAATGTCCAGCAGTGGACGTCTTCGGCATGATATCATGATGATAATGATGATTTAAAATACAGCCTGATTTTTATTACCAACTAAAATTTTACTATAAACCTGTAAATTATTTGGATGGTAATAAAAAAAATACAGGTTGTATACCTTATTAAAAGGGTTCCATACCAATTTGGTAAAATAGCCTAAACCCACAGAATGTGTTGGTGGTAATCATAATATCAAGAAAGAGTGCCATGGCAAATAAGTGAGGAAGCCTTTCTCAGCTGTGGGTAGAACAAGGCTGCCAATGATGATAATGGAAGACTTCGTTAATGAACTAATATTCTAACTAAAGAATATTAGTTTATTATGTGTATGTATATTATTATGCCATAGAATACAACTCAATTTGATTTAGATTTGATTTGAGAAACATAAAATTTTGCTCAAGAGATCCGTGTTAAAGCGATGAAGAGAGCCTAAGATTTTTTTTAATAATAATAGGGCATGAAAGTTGTTTTTGTAAGTACAGCAGTTTGTTATTTTTTTCCTAAGAGAAATGTGTTTTATACCCATAGCAACTAAAGCATTAGGAACACTTTTTAACGTAATTGAAATAACAAATTAAAGTAGATTTCCATCATAGCCAATTTATTCGAAGTGCTCATTACTCATTCCGCGACTATTCCAAATTCAAACCATGCAAATAAGCTTACAGTGTCCCGTAATAAGATTTATAACGACAACCTAATCCATTCGGAATCCGATTTGTCTGTTTAACACCGAATAAAAGCGCTTTATAAGAAATAAGTTACGAAAATTTTCGATGGGTATCGGATTAGGATTTCATTTTTGAAGATAAAGTGCTGGTTGTGTGTTTGTGGAAAAAAAAAATCAGTTCCATAAGTTTTTCTATATTCCACCGGCAGACATAGCGCGCAGAGTTGGTAGACCTCCCAGTGGATTCCCGCGGCCTTAACCATGACTTGGGACCAGTGGTGACACTTGGGAGAGGCTCACGGCCAACAGTGGATATCTTTCGGCTAAAATGATGATGATGATAGCATTCGGCAAATGCAGCAAGCTTTCTGAAGAGTCTTAAAATATTTCTTGATAGAAATCTTTGAAACTGCATTCGTGTTTCAAAAACTGTGACAAAAATGGAAGGCTTTTCATAGATCTATGTCGATGTTCAAACCTCGGCATTTTTATTACAGTATCTGATATTTATTTTGTATCCATAACCTTTGCATACAAGTACAATCATAAACATTTAGAACAGTGGAAACTCAGCAATCTTATACAAATGTATCGGCGTCTTGAAACCGATGTACGAGCAAAATTGCGAATATTGTACATTGGCAATAATTTCGTGCTGTAAAGAAAACTAGATATCCTTTACCTACAGCCGTATAATTATTATTATGAGATAAAAGCTAACTGAATCTGAAGAAGGGATAATACAATCCTATGGCCTATACTACAAGAACGGCACATTTGCTAGGT
The DNA here is from genome assembly GCA_949775005.1 of Orthosia gothica. Classification (NCBI taxonomy): domain Eukaryota; kingdom Metazoa; phylum Arthropoda; class Insecta; order Lepidoptera; family Noctuidae; genus Orthosia; species Orthosia gothica. The sequence continues at coordinate 27,322,285 of OX459037.1, read as the reverse complement.
TCAAAGAAGTAAGGAAATCTATCAATAAAACAATTTTAATTATCGGATAACTCGTATTACAAAAACAACTTTTCCTCATCTTAATTATGATTTAGATAAGCACTCTAAAGACCGAGGTTAAAGTAATAAAACTCCCGTTACAGAAAAGCCTATACATAACAACCACAATACACAACAATAACCAAAAAAAAATCCTTCACGATTCGAAACTGCGCCATTTTACACAAAATTCGCTGTTAAGGACGCTATTACATTTTTCTACAAATAACAGTACTTTTGAGGTACCATTTTAATGTATAAGCAATCACCGATGTGAAGATATCATGGTCTTAATTTAAAGATAATATATTCAGCTCCAGATATGCATCAGAAAAATTGTATGACGTCATACAAAATTTTCGCACAAATACGTTTTGCCCATCACAATAATCGCAAAAAATTAAAAAAGTAGGGTCCGAATAGGTTCCAGTTTAGGTAAATTTACAGCATATTTTATCTTCAAAATTATAAAAAATTGCGGTATATATAGTCCTTTACAGGTACAGCTAATTATTTTTCACCTAAATAATTATATTTTTTAATTATTAGCTAAAATAAAATCACTTGCCGACGTCTTCATACATTTTGTACCCGCCGCTCATCAATCCGCGCTCAGAAGCGTTCGTGGAAGGACGGGCGTATCGCTTTCTCGCAGGAAATAAATACGACAAAAGTAATAGAAAGATTGTAGTGTGCATGCGTGTGAGTACCGTCCTCGTCGTGATCGAAAGAAGTTGATATTATATCAGACGTATGCCGTATTTTTGAGTTTTCTATTATTATTAGAATGTGATTTAGAAATTATTTTGGGTAAGATCGGGTTTTGAATAGTCGGGTGTTAAGCAGTTGTTGACAAGGTTGAGAAATGGATGGGTGGGTTTAAACAGCTCTGACTAAGGCTAGGATTTGGATGGGTAAGGTTAAGCTGCCGATGGGGAAGTTTAGAAGTGGATGGGTGGGAGGAGATTTATGATTTTAACCGGTTTGTATGTATGTATGTATGACAAATACGGGGCCAAAACCAAAATACAAAATGGCGCCGACGAAAATTTGGCCGCTTTTCGACGTGGATGTCATTTTCATGGTTATTGGGGTCGCTTTTATCGATTACGAGGTCAAAACCAAAATACAAGATGGCGCCGACTAAAATTTGACATCTTTTCGTCATCGGTGACATTGTCATTTTTTTGGGTTCGCTTATATCGAATATGGAGTCAAAACCAAAATACAAGATGGCGCCGACGTAAATTTTGCCTACTTTTCGACATGGGTGTCATTTTCATGGTTTTTGGGTAGTATGTCATTAGCTTGACGTACAAGTTGTAGGCCGTGGGTTCGAGCCCAGGCAGGCGCTTTACTTTGTCTAAATTATTTCTTCACCACTGCTCTCAAAACGGTGAAGGAAAACATCGTGAGGAAACCGGCATGTCCTAGAACCAAATATTCGAAGATATGTGCATCCACCAACCCGCAGTGGGCCCGCGTTATTGGTTTCAGCCCATTCCCTCTCACAGAGAGGAGGCCTGTGTCGCAGCAGTGGGAACATTAATAGTGACTGATGATGTGATAGTAATATTTAATATATTCCATATAATGAAAAATGTTCAAGTTATTTTTTAATTCTTGTGACCGGAAATTAATTCGTTTTAGGTATCTACTTATTTCACGTAGCGTTGTTTTAAGGGTTCCGTAGCCAAATGGCAAAATACGGAACCCTTATAGATTCGTCATGTCTCTCTGTCTATCCGTCCATATGTCACAGCCAGTTTTTTCCGAAACCATAAGAACTATGCTGTTGAAACTTGGTAAATAGATGTATTCTGTGAACCGCAATAAGATTTTTACACAAAAATAGAAAAAAACAATAAATTATGGGGGTTCCCATACTTGAAACTGAAACTAATTTTTTTTTTTTTCATCATACCCATACGTGTGGGGTATCTATGAATAGGTCTTTGAAAATGATATTGAGGTTTCTAATATCATTTTTTTCTAAACGGAACAGTTTGCGCGAGAGACACTTCCAAAGTGGTAAAATGTGTCCCCCCCCCCCTGTAACTTCTAAAATAAGAGAATAATAAAACTAAAAAAAATATTATGTACATTACCATGTAAACTTCCAACGAAAATTGGTTTGAACGAGATCTAGTAAGTAGTTTTTTTTTATGTCATAAATCGTTAACAGCAATTTACCAAGTACGGAACCCTTCGTGCGCGAGTCCGACTCGCACTTGGCCGGTTTTTTTAAAATACCTACTTACTACAACAAAGTGATAAATAAAATTCTTTTCTGAAGTCGGTGTCGGTACCTATTGTTTTTCGTCACCGGAAAGCTATTATTTTCCTCTTTTAAATTTTTGTAGGTACCCCATATTGGGTATACTAAATACATCTGTTTACCTCCTAAAACCGTACAAGCGTGATGATTTATTATGGTATGGTTAAAACAAAACATAAACATACGATCACAGTAATCGCAGGTCATTTGCTGTTTGTTATTAAAGAGTTCCATTGTCTATCTCCGAAGATCTTTAACAGATCCTAATATATTATACAATAAAACCTTCCCTGAAAATACCACCACATACATTTATCGATGAAAACCCGATAAGTATCGGATAAGTAGTTTGGCCGAATAGATAGAGCATCTCCTTTTTTTGAAGTCGGTTGAAAATAATAACCTACTTTTTACGACGACGGTTTGTAACAGTTATCAAATGCATTTTCAAAGTGCCAACTAACCTTCCTGAATCAACTTAATAAACAATAAAATTAAAAAATAATATCAAGGACCAAGATTATTTCCGTGATGTATAAAATCGAGCGCTCAGTAGTTTCAATGTGTGCGTACGCGTAATGTTGCTGTGTGCGACTAGATACCTAAATTTGAGTTCGTCGAAAATGTAACAGCGTCCTTAAAGAGCACGTGTAAGTGCGCTATGTCGGTAACAATATCACGTAACCTACGTACGCTCGGCGACACATCAGGCTACTCATTCCCAATATGAGCTGGCCTTGCATTGTACGGTAGATAAATACAAGATAAGACCAGATTATACTGGAAAAAATAGATTGATATGTCGTCGAGTATATATCGTAGGATATTAGAAATATAGTTTTTCATGAAAATCCTGGGATTGCACAGAACCTGCACTCTTATCCAATTTTAAATACATAATTTCAAAATTCAAATAGCTTTTTTTAATTAAACCATTTATAGGTCATTTGAAACTGAAGCTAGTTGGTGACAGAGTAATCACAGTATCTATCACAACTGAATGACATGACTGATTTATTGTTTCATATACTCATACGTTTAAAATCCGTCTACTAAAAAACGTAATAAATGCAATGTTGTTGCATTGTCAAAATATAAACCATTGCAGTTTATTGTGTGACGCAATACCAC